>JANAVB010028820.1:17853371-18253371 GCA_029216955.1 Iris pallida
AAAAAAATTTTGGGTGGGCTGGAGCCCACTTCAGCCTTTGCCTTGGGTCAGCCCTTGGCTGGGAGTGTGGCCCACGAGCGGAGTTTGTAGGCCTTCGTTATAGGAGTTTGTAACACAATTACCTCTTCAAATATATAGCCAATGACCCCTAGCCTAGTGGTAGTGGTGAGGCTTGCGGCCTATGTGGTCAGGAGATCGATTCCCGGTGGAAGCGTTCCATAATACTCAATCACATATCTAAAGCACGATAAGATATCAAGGGAGTCTAACATAACGACATAGTCTAAACAACATCAATATCCAACAACAACAATAATATCCACTGCCAAAATAAGTGATATTAGCGACGCCATAGGACGTCGCTAAACGAAAAAAATGTCGCTAATTTCATTTAGCTACAAAATTAGCGTCGAAATCTCCATGTCGCATATTAC
Source organism: Iris pallida (assembly GCA_029216955.1). Classification (NCBI taxonomy): domain Eukaryota; kingdom Viridiplantae; phylum Streptophyta; class Magnoliopsida; order Asparagales; family Iridaceae; genus Iris; species Iris pallida. The sequence goes on from JANAVB010028820.1 coordinate 17,853,806, forward strand.
TTGGTCGCTAACACACAAAATGTCGTTGTTCGTCGCCATGGTGACGTTACTTTACAATGCAAAAATGTCGCTAACTTTTTATTGGATAGCGACGTTTGCCGACGAGGCATTGCTAAGTAGCGACGTACACAGTCGTTGCTAATTATCGCTGGCAGTTCAGCGGTTAGCGATGTAATCTACGACATTTAGTGACGAAAATTCTGTCATTTTGGGTTTGCCACATCACGAAATTAGCGACGTCTGGCGATCGTCAGCGACGTCTCTGACATAGGCTAGCGAAGTTCAGATACGTGAATAGCGACAAAATTAGTGACGTGTAATCCCCTTCCCAAAATTTTAATATATTTTATTCTACTTTATTTTGAATTATGATTGTTAGAATTTTTATAAATAATTAATTAGATAATTATTACGATAGATGGCTTTAGCTATGGTTGAGTTTTGAAGTACCAGACGACTAAAAATCGTGGCACGAATAGTGCAGTGGTGTGCCTTGACTAGTGTTTCAGCCATGGCAGGGAAGGTCGAGTCATAAGTGTGCCCCAACCAGGAAAACCTGGCCAAGTTACGGGTTAACTTCCATAAATGATTTTAATTAGTTATTTATTAATATAAATGATTTTAGGAGACCCGGTTGTACCAAGTTGGCCCAGACTGAACCCAAACCAAGCACAAGCCCATGTAGACATATAGTACATCCAAAGAGGCCCATATAGATAATTATGGGGGTGATTTAGTTAGTGTATTTATTTCATTAGATAAATAAGTAATTTTATATAAACGGGCATTGTATATGATACGTGTATATTAATATATCTTATTTATATAAATTTCATAAGTATTTCTTATATTTAACTAAAGTGTGTATATACATATATTGGTAGCTCATTTGATAGTCTCGTTTTATATAAATATAATATATGCATATTATATGGTATATAGGTATTTATCATATATGTATAAATATACATGTAAATGAAATATAAATAGTTATATATAAAATATATCTATATAAAACAAAAGAAATAAATTATAAATACTTTTATTTTATCATTTTATTGTTTTTCGAATTTAATACAAGCCATAAATATTCGAGTTCAATACTCAAGTGTATTGTATATATGCATATACATGTATATGTATATATATACTTGTATGTATACATAAATGTATATATATAAGTATATACAAGCATTAATACAATAGAAATAAAACCAAACCCCATAGCCACCCCAGCCGCACAAACAACCCCAAACCCATCAAGGAAGCCCAGCCCGATATATATATATATATATATATATATATATATATATATATATATATATATATATATATATATATGAGAGAGATCGAGAGAAAGAAACAGAGGAAAAAGCAGCAACAAACCTAACCTTAAGAACGCCGACACCTTCAAGCTGTAATGCCCCGTCCCGCTCAGTCAATCGGAGGAATTGAAACGCCGACGTCGTTCGGATTTAGCCTTGCAACGGCGAGTCGGAGACATCACTCGGTCGAGACGACCGTTCACTCAGGTGGGGTAGTTTCAGTGAACTTGCCTCATCTTAGCCTTCACATAATAAATCACATGTTTTAAACTTTCACAAGTAGACTTGATAATAAAAGAGACGAATCCACATAGATAAGGGAATAATCCCGACGGGTCGAATTGAGTTAGAATATGGAAAGGTCCAACGGCCGGCTTAAAGTTGGTACAAGGCGTTCTTTGAAAATGACACTCGATCCTTCATTCCGTGGCTTGGGAGAAGAAAAGTTGGAATTCGCCGCAAAGCTAAGAGTTAGCCTAAGTCATAGGCGTCGCCCGCGTAAATGCTCGATAAAGCATGTACGCTTCCACGATGCAAGGCTTGGCATAGCCTTTGCTCGCTCCACGGGTTAAAGTTGTATTGCACGCCTTGTGGCATAAGTCTAGGCACCCAAAGAGCTTGGTGTTCAAAGTCGATCGCATGCACGGCACGTTCCCACGATACAAAGCTTGACGCAGTCTTTGCTCGTCAAGTCGTTGTACGTTTAAGTTAGGCAAGTTATGTTAGGCTATCAAGAGTAGAAGCAAACATGATCCTACGAGTTCTACGGCTGGGTATAACCACATAGTCTTATGGTCCCAATGCCCGTCATATAAAGTATGACTTGGGCGATAGCGTCGCGTAGAACGTAAGTCAGTTTAAGGCATGATGCATGGACTTAGTGTTTAAGACACGAGCCACGGTTGATTCATTGAGTTTAGAAAAAAAGGGGCTTTCAAATAGGCATTCCTAAGTTGAGTGGAATGATAGGGCAAGAAAAAAGAATGCTCGTGACCGTGGGTCGTCGAGGCGGTCTTAGATGCAAGAAGAATTGAACTTGGCCCTGAAAGAGATGGTAACACTAGAAGAATGACTGTGTGAGATGTCAGTTCGAGTCGAGTCTTGCATGGTCATTGGACAACTTGTCGACAAGGAGGAGTTTCCACGAGCGGTAACCTTGGGTGCCATGGGACCGCGTCGTCCTGAGGGAAATACGGTATAGTCGTAGCTAGACGAACCGTTCAAATTATTCGAAAACTTTCAACGGGGCTAGCTACTTGCGTTGAAAGGGTCGTCGAATAGCAAGGCTATCGTCCATGATACCTTGTGATGTTAGTGACTAATTTATATAGATGGGTCGGCACGGGCGACAATTTACGTGTGTGCCTTTGGATTGAGTCAAGTTAAATGTGTGTATAGTTAGAACACAATGTTTGGGCCTAAGATTTGGCATCAACATAGGCATCGTGCTTCGACACGAGTTGTGGCATCGAGTCTTAAGTGTTGGCGTGTAAGTAGCACAAGTCGGATTTGAGTCATCTTGAGTTTAAGTCAGGAAACACCGCAAGACAAAGTCGGTCGAGTGACACTTAGCCCACAAGTCTTGATTAGGTCTGTTGGGATCAAAGTAGCAAGGGCCGTGAGGCGGCGAAATGGTTAAGTCACATTGAGTTTATGAGGCACGTCACAATGGACTTGTAGCATGGTCACGTGGAAATTGGGTACTATCGCATAGTTGCGTCTCTGATTATCTGCCGTAAGGCAAACACGACTTGATAGATTAATGTTGTTGGTACGATAAGGGGTCTAGAGGCAAGGTACGAGTTGACGTTGTTGTTGCAAGAACATGATGGTCTTGAGATAAGAAATAGGCCAAGGTGTCGATCCTAAATTAAATCTAACATAAGAATAGAAAGACAATAAAAAAGGGTTATGTTACACAAAGTAAATGAACGTGTCGATTTTGTATGGGTGGACGAGAAGCTCATTCCACCAGTACAGTTGAGTACTGACACCCACATAGTTTTCATGTATAGTCACATGTAGAAGCTCGTGGCGCGGAGCTCGCTTGGATGCATCTAGGTACGGAGTTCTTTGGCGATTTGAAGCGTGCGACCACATAGAGTCAAGATTTATATGGGACATAATGTATGGATGTTGCCTTTCCAAGCATCCGCTGGTTTAAGACATGTATTGAGAGATGAGAGAGAGATGAGTGACTTATAATGTGAGAAGAATGAACTTGAGTGACTTGTAATCTTCGCCTTGTGCCCCTTTGTAATCCTTGTTTCAATATCAAAAAAATGTATCTTTTGAATGACTTGTGTTTTGTTCTAATATTTTTGCTGGCATATTCAATATCTCTGCTTGGGACTTCTGTACGATGACCCCATCACAGCCGCTGTAATCGACCATTATAGAACCTGCCTTGCACGAGCGCAATCTAGGCTCGTGCGGCATCATGCCTTAGCGAGGACGATCGCTCCTACGGAAGTGGGGAGTGACACATGCGACCCCGACGACCCCTAGACGGAGTTCATCATGGGCGCACCCCATGGACCGTATGTCGTCGCCTGGAGCAGGCAGAGCCATCGCGCGCGGGCGTACGAAAACTGCAACAGAGCAGTCACAGCGGTTTTAACGGCTGATTTTGCACCTCGCATTCGTGATGCACGCTCGACCATTTTGGGATCCGTTTCATCTGGTACGCTCATAACATAACAAACTCTAACCTCTATAAATTATTTTGGGTTGAAGTCGTCTGTATTAGATAAGAAATTGAATCAAATATCAGTAAAATCACAGAGATCCTGTGACAATCTGTAAGTCTTTACCACTGTTTTCGAAGGCCAAAACTGGTCGATCCAGTTAGGAAATCTATAATCTAGTTGAACGATCATGAAGACAACATATAGGGGTTCAGAACCTATTTTGTATTCTCGAATTTCATTAATTACGTGCAAAGAAATCAGCCTCTAAAAATTGGGAAAAACCAGGTTTTAAACAAATAGAATTTTAGGAAAATTGTCGATACCACGTTCGCTCCGACAAACTGGACGACGTGGTCGCGAACCGAAAGAATCGAAAGGTGCATATCAGCTTCGTGGACGTGTGGGCTTTGACGAAATTCAACTTGGTTGCGTGTGCGCGACGATTTTGATACGTATCCGTCGAAATTTACCGCATCAGCCTTTTTGCAAATTCTCTAATTATTTTGTGCACGTTCGTCAGATCGAAACAAAACTTGCGCCAACAAGACCGTATTATTTTTCTGCTCCTGTATGTCAAGTTTGGTCCGATTCTGAGACAGTTGACCGGATCACCGTTTTGCGGGCCCTACGATCTGACTCAACGGGCAATCTTGTGCACGGCCTGCCGAAATCCAACTTTGGACATACGGTTGGGTTCGTATCATCAAAATAAATCTATAGAAATATAGTTTGATGACTTTAGAGACCGTTGACTCTGGCACACTTTTTGGTGCAAAGTGGGTCCAACGACGGACATCGCTATTGCCCAAAATTACCGTTTTGTTCCTGTGTCCAGAATTGGACTTATGGACAGACAATCCTAGCTAATTTGACTATTCTAAAAATGTTGGTAATATTTATTTCAGCATCCGGAGACTTTTGCACATGTTGACTTCAGTGACGCATCTGAGTGGTTGTACTATCAGTTTTACCAGCACAGGACCTCAGGCGAGTACATCTCTGATAGTTTTTATATTTGATTATCTTTTTGAATCATGTATGTAGTAGTGTTTTACATTGATATTTTATTGGTTCTTGACACGATGTTACACGAGATAGTAGTTATGGATTCTTTACATGTTGTTCGTGACCAATCTTTTACCGTATTCGTGATCTGTTTGGATCCATGAGTACTAGTCGGGCGGGGAAATACTCTAGACATGTAAACAAACCCAAAAATATTCGTGTCTGGTAGCAGTCGCACACTTCACATACGGGGTGCCGAATCTTATTCGTGCCTGATAGCAGTCGCATATTTCATGTGCAGGGTGCCAGATTTACCCTTAGCCGTTTACATGTCGAAGTAGTATTTCAACTCACTAGATAAATACAGTTTCTGGCTCTACAGTATACGTTGCTAGCTACATGTCTACTCTGTTTTGGTACTCACTTGTCATTTTCACCATGCTCAGTTTTTGCCATGATTCCATGCTTATCTTTTCGTCGTGTATTTCATTATTATTTACAGATTTATGGATTTTGTCATTTATTGAAACTGTTGTGAGAATGTACTCATTCCATTCCTGACTAAAAACTAACATTTTTTTGGTTAGCTGTGGCTTCACTTAGCATTGGGAGATACGGGTGTATTTGCAGACCAAAACCTAAAAATTAGATAGAAGTGATATTATTTTTATTACTTGTAAGAACTTTGTACTTTTCTTTAAATGTAAACCTTGTAATAATTTGTAGATTTGATTTAATAAGGTGAATGAGCAATAAAATTATATTTTGTGATTTTGAGCATCTTGGCCATGACAACGTTCTACCGTTGACTCTGCGGCATAGGCTGGCTTGGACACGTCTCGTATCCGAAAAACGGGTGCGGGTCGTGACAAGTTTTTATAGTGGCCCATGCAGGTCAGTCTTCACAAATTGTGCGAACTCATGGTAGTACCATATTAGTCGTACTACTGCGAGCCTGCGACTAGGAAATGCTCATTCACAACTAAGGAGTAAGTCAATTTTAGGAGAATGGTTAGGACTAGGAGTCCCTAGTTTAATTTGACATTTGGGTAGTTAAGGTTGCTACATAGGCCTCATCGAATTCTAAATCCTATTAGATGATTTTCATAGAAGGATGCACTATTGTATTCGGGTTCGATAGTATTTCTAAAGTGGGTAGATTCGTAACCCCTCTTTCCGAAAGTTTGGAAAATACCCTTTTATTTATTTGTTTGAATTAAAATGTGATTTTCAGAATTTTATAAATATTTATTATAGAAGGCCTTAGTCACGGTTAAGTTTTGGGGTACAAAACAAACAAGAATTTTAGCACCGAGAGTGTGGTCGAGTGCTTCGACTAACGTTCTAACCATGGTAGAGAAGGCCAAGTCATAGGTGTGTACTAACTAAAAAAACCAGGCCAAATCGTGACATATCCCTGGGAATAATTTAATTACTTATTATTAAGATTATTAGCTTTTTGAAGACCTGGTTGTTCCAAACTAGCCCGAACCCAACCCAAGTCCTGGTGGTCATGTAGTGCGACCAACGTGGTCCTTGAAGATATATAGACGTGTATATATATTGGTAGTCCATTTCTAGTATTGTGAATAATTTATATAAATTATATATTAAATATAATATATGTATTATTGCTATTTAAATTTATATTTTACTTGTAAATAGGATAATCTTCTCTTAGAATGATATTTTGGGATTTACTTAGGCTATACATATACATTTGTGTATAAATATATTCATAATAGGTAGACATAGTGCTTTATACATATTTTTCCTCGATCTTGAATATTAGAGGAATATAAATTTAAGTTTATATTTCATTTGCCTTCGGTCATTTTCTCCCTAATCATGATCATTTGTACAACTTTATCTTATATCTTTTCTAAACATCGCCATATCATAAGTTCGTATCTCTTATATTCTTTTCCTAGGACCTAAGGAATTATTTTTAAAGTAACTTCTCACTCAATTGTCTATTAATCTCGAGTTAAGTTTTTGGTTTTAAAAGTTTCCTCTCAATCGTTGAATATTGAATATCCGTGAAATAAGGATTGTAAGATTTTTACTCATTTTGACTTCGATCATTACCCTACCTAACCAATCGTTTTTCCTTTCAAGAAGCTGATCTTATACTTGAAGAACAGATACTTGCACTTTTTTTTCTTTTTCTTTATCAACTTGTATGATAATTTAAACTCCTTTGATATTCTTGGGGATATAGTTGGAATAATTTCGATGACTTGCGATGACAAGACAGCAGCGCACTGTCATCACTTATTTGAATTATCGAGACTGCGGGTTCACTACAGCTAGCAGCGCACTGGCGAGGCATGACCCCTAAGTTGAAATAATTTCAAGTAAGCATGGGTGATCAAACATTATTAAAATTATGTCTTGGTCGTCTTATTTCATCTTTGATTTGTTATGTCAAGATTAGATAGAGTTGATAGGGTATTCGTTACCGCAACATAGCTTGAGTTGTGGAACCAAGGGTTTAATGCAGCTAGTTGTACACTGGCGAGACATAAATTCTCGGTAAAATGACTTTGATTATGTTCACGAGTTTCGAATACCATAGAGACTACGTCTTATTGGCATATAACTATTAACTTTTCAAATTGATTTGTGCTTATTTCTAGTCACAATCTTCTCAATAAACCGGTAATTCTCCCTTCCTTTCTTATCCTTCTATTTTTCAGATTGTCATCTTTTAATGTAATTTTGAATGGATTCCTAAACTTATCTAGATTTTGATTCTAAACTCGTGCCTAAATAATTGTGGACAAATATTTTAAGCATATCGAAACGATTTTGGATTTGATCATCCTTGAACAATTTCGATCATGACTAGACTCCTTTTATTATATTTCGATCGAGTCAATTCGTATCCTTTCCTAGGTTTGATTCTATAATCATGCCTAAACAGTTTTGTTTAACTAATTGATCGTTCCTAAACAAATTTGATCACGACTAAACTCTCTTGACTATAATCATAATCGTGCATATATTTTAAATCGATTATTGCTAATGTTATATTTTGCATTCCATTTTGATCATGACTATTTTAACCTTGTTCATGCTCGTGCCAACTTTCTAATTTTTCATGCATGGATGATTTGCATGATTAACCTTGATCGCGCCTGTATCTTAACTTATATCTATGGGACTATAGCCTTGTTTAGATTGCATCTAGAACCTTGATCATTATTTAGAAGTTCGGTCATAACTAGACCATGTTGACTGTAATTGGATCATGCCAAATTATTTCAATTTAAATTATTCTTAAGCATTTGGTTGTCAACTAGAACATTTTTGATTATATCCCAATCGAGTCAATTCACATATTTTCTACAGTTTGACTCGGTAATCATGCTTAAATAATCTTCACTAAATAGTTAATCGTGCTGAACAAATTGAACTTTGATCGTCTCTAAATGACCTTGATCATGACTACATCTTAGTTGTATCTAAGCGATTTTAACCATGTTTGGACTTTGTCTAAGTTTTGATCGTTGACCGTACCTATAATCCCAATAGCCGTTAATCGTGCCTAACAATTTATTATAGTATAGCTAATCCTATTTTGATTATATCCTTGACCATCGTGACTAGACTCTTCTGACTATACTTTAATCATGTCATGGAAATAATTTTAAAATTAGATACTATTCATGACCTAAACCATTTCGATTATTGATCATATCATTTACTGATTATACGCTTAATCATGACTAACCGTGCCCTTCAAATTTTCGAGTAAGAAATTTTCTAAGGTGGGTAGAGTCTTCGATTGATAAACTTTTGTCGAATTCTTTTAAAAATATTTTAGAGCATTTTAGAATTCAAGACCATAGCCAAAGGTTCCAATACCAAGCCATACCTAAAACCCCCAACCATCCATCCCTAACCCTAGATTCCCTTTTTCGGAGTTTCAAAATTTTTATTCATTCACATATTTTATTTGTCGGGGTTGAAGGCAGATTTCGTTGATACTTTGTTTACGATTATTTACCTTATCAAACTTGTTTCAAAATTAAAGTTGAGAGCATTTTAGGGCTTTTGGAGTTTCAAACACTTTCTTCCTATTTTATTTATTTTTATTCGATCAATTTCTTTTATCATAAATTTCTACTACCTTTCATCAATCTACCAAGTCTGCCTATCCTAGTAGTCCTTAAATTCGAGGACGAATTTATTTCTAAGGTGGGTAGATTTGTAATCCCCTTCCCAAAATTTTAATATATTTTATTTTACTTTATTTTGAATTATGATTGTTAGAATTTTTATAAATAATTAATTAGATAATTATTATGGTAGATGGCTTTAGCTACGGTTGAGTTTTGAAGTACCAGACGACTAGAAATCGTGGTACGGATAGTGCAGTTGTGTGCCTTGACTAGTGTTTCAGCCATGGTAGGGAAGGTCGAGTCATAAGTGTGCCCCGACTAGGAAAACCAGACAAAGTTACGAGTTAACTTCCATAAATGATTTTAATTAGTTATTTTTTAATATAAATAATTTTAGGAGACCCGGTTGTACCAAGTTGGCCCAGCCTGAATCCAAACCAAGCACAAGCCCATGTAGACATATAGTACGTCTAAAGAGGCCCATGTAGATAATTATGGGGGTGATTTAGTTTGTGTATTTATTTCAGTAGATAAATAAGTAATTTTATATAAACGGGCATTGTATATGATACGTGTATATTAATATATATTATTTATATAAATTTCATAAATATTTCTTATATTTAACTAAAATGTGTATATACATATATTGGTAGCTCATTTGATAGTCACGTTTTATATAAATATAATATATGCATATTATATGGTATATAGGTATTATCATATATGTATAAATATACATGTAAATGAAATGTAAATAATTATATATAAAATATATCTATATAAAACAAAATAAATAAATTATAAATACTTTTATTTTATCGTTTTATTGTTTTTGGAATTTAATACAAGCCATAAATATTTGAGTTCAATACTCAAGTGTAATGTATATATGCATATACATGTATATGTATATATATACTTGTATGTATATATAAATGTATATATATAAGTATATACAAGTATTAAAACAATAGAAATAAAACCAAAGCACCCCACAGCCACCCTAGCCGCACAAGCAACCCCAAACCCAGCAAGGAAGCCCAGCCCGAGATATATATATATATATATATATATATATATATATATATATATATATATATATATATATATATATATAGTAGAGAGATCGAGAGAAAAAAACAGAGAAAAAAGCAGCAGCAAACATAACCCTAAAAACGATGACACCTCCAAGCGACCCCGATGACCCCTGGCCGGAGTTCACCTCGGGCGCACCCCTTGGAACACGTGTCTCCGCCTGGAGCAGGCGGAGCCATCGTGCGCGGGCGTACGAAAACTGCAACAGAGCAGTCATAGCGGTTTTAACGGCTGACTTCGTACCTCGCGTTCGTGACGCACGCTCGACCATTTTGGGATCCGTTTCTTCTGGTACGCTCACAACATAACCAACTCTAACCTCTGTAAATTATTTCGGGTTTAAGTCGTCTATATTAGATAAGAAATCGAATCAAAGATCAGTAAAATCACACAGATCCTGTGACAATCTGGAAGTCTTTACCCATGTTTTGGAAGGCCAAAACTGGTCGATCTAGTTAGGAAATCCAAAATCTAGTTGAACGATCATGAAGACAACATATAGGGGTTCTGAACCTATTTTGTATTCTCGAATTTCATTAATTCTCTACAGAGAAATCAGACTCTAAAAATTAGGAAAAACCAGGTTTTAAACAAATAGAATTTTAGAAAAATTATCGATACGACGTTCGCCCCGACAAACCGGACGACGTGTCACGAACAATAAGCATCGAAAGGTGTATATCGGCTTCATGGACATGTGGAATTTGACAGAATTCAAATTTGTTGCGTGTGCGCGACAAATTTTATACGTATCTGTCAAAATTCTCCGTATCGGCTTCTTTGTAAATTACTTAATTACTTTGTGCACGTTCATCAGATCGAGACAAAACTTGCGCCAACAGGACCGTATCATTTTTCTGGTCGTGTATACCAAGTTTGGTCCGATTCTGAGATAGTTGACCAGATCGCCGTTTTACGGGCCCCACGTTCCGACTCAACGGACGACGATTTTGTGCACGGCATGTCAGAATCCAACTTTGGATATACGGTTGGGTTCGTATCATCAAAACAAATTTATAGACATATAGTTTGATGACTTTAGAGATCATTGACTCTGGCACGCTTTTCGGTAGAAATTGAGTCCAACGGCAGATATCGCTTTTGCCCAAAATTATCGTTTTGCCCCTGTGTCCATAATTGGACTGATGGACAGGCAACCCTAGATAATTTGACTATTCTAAAAATATTGGTAATATTTATTTCATCATCCGGAGACTTTTGCATGTGTTGACTTCAGTGGCTCATCTGAGTGGTTGTACTATAAGTTTCACCACCACGGGACCTCAGGCGAGTACATCTCTGATAGTTTTCATATTTAATTATCTCTATAAATCATGTACGTAGTAGTGGTTTACATTGATATTTTATTGGTTCTTGACACGATGTTACACGAGATAGTAGTTATGGATTCTTTATATGTTGTTCGTGACCAATCTATTACCGTGTTCGTGACCTGTTTGGATCCATGAGTACTAGTCGGGCGGAGAAATACTCTAGACATGTAAACAAATCCAAAACTATTCGTGTCTGATAGTAGTCTCACACTTCACGTACGGGGTGCCGAATCTTATTCGTGCCTGATAGCAGTCGTACATTTCATGTGCTGGGTACCGGATTTACCCTTAGCCGTTTACATGTCGAAGTAGTATTTCAACTCACTAGATAGATACAGTTTTTAGCTCTACAGTATACGTTTCTAGCTATATGTCTACTCTATTTTGGTACTCACTTGTCATTTTCACCATGCTTAGTTTTTGCCATGATTCCATGCTTATCTTTTCGTCGTGTATTTTATTATTATTTATAGATTTATGGATTTTTGTCATTTATTAAAACTGTTGTGAGAATGTACTCGTTCTATTCCAAACTGAAAACCAACATTTTTTAGGTTAGCTATGGCTTCACTTAGCATTGGGAGATACGGGTGTATTTGCAGACCAAAACCTAGAAATTAGATAGAAGTGATATCATTTTCATTACTTGTAAGAACTTTGTACTTTTCTTTAAATGTAAACCTTGTAAAAATTTGTAGATTTGATTTAATAAGGTGAATGAGCAATAAATGTTATATTTTGTGATTTTGAGCATCTTGGCCGTGACAACGTTCTACAGTTGACTCTACGACGTAGGCTGGCTTGGACACGTCTCGTATCCGAAAAGCGGGTGCGGGTCGTGACATGACATTACTTGACTATTTTGCTGACAGGTCGTATTTGCCATGTTAGCAAGGTAGTGACGTCTAGTGACGCTCAGCGACGTTGGCTTTTCAGGTTAGCAACGTAATAGTATATGTTAGCGACGTAACATTGCGTCGCTATTCGTTGGTAAACATCGCAAAGCGTCGGTAAACACCGCTAACCGTCGCTAAGTTTTAAAAAAATAAAAAAGGATTATGTTTGCTTTTCCATCCAGAATCTACCTGCATTTTAAATAACAGTTTACAAATAGTAGACCCGGAGCAACCCTCCTTAGAATTCCCTGGGTTCGTCGACCCCTTCGGTGGAAAGTGTCACGCCCCAGAACTAGAATACTGGAGAGGGTGGACGAACATAGCCAGCTACGTATATTGAAGTGTAACCCACCTCGCTATACGGTCATGGCTGTCTAGATACATGAGGGTTTAACTACAATCCATCAGTCTCCTATGGTCAATAACAAGCCTAAATGTCTCATTCTCAAGCAAGCAAGTAAAGTTACAAGATGTAAGATCGTCAAATATACAATAGTAAGGCGTCCCAGACATTACATATTCAGCTGATCATGAAGCTAGTCATTACAACATGCAAGGACTAGCAAGAGTTCAGTAATACATGATCAACCCTAGGATTTGTCAATCATGTTACATCCCGTAGGCAGTCAGTAAATAAGGTATGCAATACGAGCTAACAGGTGCTCGCCGGCTAAACGCCTCAAAACAATAATTTTACAATAGAGTGGGAGAGCCAAAAAATAAACTCACTCGTTGCCCTGGTTACGTCTGGTGGTCACCATCGGGCTGGAAAGTCGGTAGATCCTCTGGAGCTGCTCCGAAATCTGGCCATACAAAACCAGCTGGATCAGATCCCAGAAAGAGCAAGTGCCACAAAGGAGGCTTCACTTAAGAACTAAAACCAGCATAATAGAAACAAATATTAAAAGCAAGTATAAGAGAGAGAGAGCCTGATAATAAATAAGAAAAAAATAACAATAGTCATATTAGAGTACGAAGGAACCATTCAAGTAGCCAGGTCACAACCCTTAAACCAAACAAGGACCGGGGTTGTAACCCTTCACCTGAATAGAACTCCGTCTCTAAATCTTGTTTGTAAAGTGAAACATGACGAGCATGACGTGGGGTGCAATAAGACAATAAATGAAGAGAGGACACAGAACTGCTCCGGGAGCCAGTTACAACCCTTAAACCAAACAAGGACCGGGGTTGTAACCCTTCGCCTGAACAGCACTTAGCCTCTGATCTTTATTGTTAAAAAGTGACAATCATGCGATCATGCTTGCAATATTCGAGCACTGAATCTACACCATACAATCGCTCATGGCCAATCAGTGACTACGGCTTTCTACATTAGCTAACTAGGGTTATCACAAGCCTTAGTTACTAGCAATATGCAATGAGATGTTCCTCCAGCCACAAGCCCTGCAGCTAATCCGGTTTATCCAGACGACTTGGATTCACTAAGCAATGCCTCATTCTTTTTCATATATCAGTGAATTTAGATGCATGCCCTACTCATCAGCAGGCTACAAGTCCAACAATGGTGGCCGGGATAACGGGATCGCCTGTAACTAGGGAAATCTCTCATGACTACTGAATTATTCTAGTTATTAGCCTTAGCCATTTACAGTAGGTACCCCTGACCGTGGTTGTAGAAGCATGGAAAATATTAGAATAATGATCCATGCGGCTCTAAGTAAGAAGCTTATACGGCTCACACAGGAGCGGCCCTATGCGGTTCAAAGAAGACTCTCAATTGCATGCAGCTCGGGAGCGTATGCGGTTCAGCAAGGCATATGCGGCTCGATGGACGCCATGTGTGATCCTTCCCTACAGCTGGTCGTTTGAGTAGTGGCCTTATTTATTGCTCCAGCACGATTCACTATGGCGACCCTGACATAAAGTTTCATAATGGCCTTTCCATAATGACTGACTCCTCGAGAAAAGAAGAAAATCTCTGACCAAATCCGTCAGAAGTCCCAGATTGCCACGTGGCAATCAGTCATATGCGGCTCCCTGAGAACCCGTTCCATGCGGTTCGATACAATGCTAGCTCATGCGGCTCCCTGGAAACACATTTCCTGCGGCCCAATACAATGCCAGCTCATGCGGCTCACAAAGATTACGCATATGCGGCTCGATGAAGCATCGTCCTATGCGGCTTACAAAGAGTATCTCTTTGCGGTTCGAGGATCGTCAATCCTATGCGGCTCTGACAAGACTCACAATTAAGACACGTGGCATGGGATCAATAAGAGATTTAACCGAATCTCAACAAATATATTTGACATCATCGTCATAATTACTGAGATCAGGGTATATCATTTATCATCAAGCTAATGGGACACGTGGCGAGCAATCAGACATTGGCATAATCAATCACGAGGATTTAAAGCAGCTAGCATTAATTGCTCATGAGATACGATGCTATCCGCATTAATGGCCGAGATTCACTATAATCAGGATCAAGGGTTCAGATAGAATGAAGGAGCGCCGACATTCCAAACAGATAATCATTAGCAAACCCTAATGATCATCCCCCACTCTTATAAATAGCCAGCATCATTCCCTTGTAAAAAAAAAGGAGAGGTCGGCAACAAAAGAATAAAAAAATAAGAAGAAAGAGATCTACACAGAGAGAGCTCCCCCTTTTTTCTTGATAATCACAGAGAGAGAGAAGCCAGGAGAGCAATCCGAGGAGAGCAAGAAGAGCATTTCTTCATCAACGTCGAGCAGATCTTCCCCGAGCCAAGGCTGCATACTGATCGTCCAAGGAGTAAGGCAGAACGGCCGTCACTTTCCCGAGCCTCTATCGTCACCCCCCAGAATCAAAAATAAATAATCATACTTAGTCTGCTGTACCTAGGTTTTCGTCCCTAGGCTTTCTTTGTACGAGCGAGTTTGTATTGTGAGTCTAAGTTCAGTCCTCCGATAATTGTTCTGTTCTTTTACAATCAATGGCAAACACGATGGCGACTCTGCTGGGGACTAACTTCTCCACGACTGAGGAGTTGGTGATGCAATCAGATACAGCCAAACTTGGCTCCACACAAAAGAAGATGGTCGTCCGCTTCGACCAACAGGCGTTCGAAGAGATGCTCTCTGAAGGCAGCGCTGGCCCGGCCCAGAAGCGCACCCGCACCACGAAGGCTCGCAAAGAATGGAGACTGAAGTCATTTGCTCCTCCTCAAGCCCTCGATGGGATGCCCTCTGTTGCTCAAGACGGCGAGAAGGATTCTCCTGCGGTCCCACTTCAGATCGTAGACAACTCTGTTGTCTCCAAGTCCGGCAGAAGAAAACATTATGATGTTGGACTTGCAGGGACAAAGAGGGACTCTACGCGGACCGAACCGCAGAAGAGTATTAGCCGCAAGGAGAAAGCCCATGCGGCTATATCCGTCAACCGCATGAAGAAAACTCATGCGGCTACTTCTGTCAGCCGCATAACTTATGCGACTACAGTTCCCGACAGCATGGATGAGACTCATGCGGCCAGTAAAGTCAATCGTTTGCAAAAAACCTATGCGGCCACAGATGCCAACCGCATGCGACCAGCCTGCACGGTCGTGACCCCTAGCCGCATAAGAACTCGTCCGACGACAGGAGACAACCGCATGCAGACAGCCCGCACGATTTCCGCTCCCAGCCGTATAGCATCTGCTCCATGCTCCTCTCGATTAGTTTTCGACCGTCTCTCGTACGGTCCGAACCCTGATGACTCTCTGGATGATAAGCCAGACTCTGTGATGTTCAACTTGGACTCTTTCTATTATGCACCCACAAGTGCTAGAAAGAAGAAGTCTAGGGCAGCGCGGGCTCATCAAGCCCAGACAGCTGCCCCAACCTCTGACTATCAGGGCATCCCGCTGATTATCACACGGGCCTCTGATGGAAAGTTGTACAGAACCGCTCAATTCCAATCCCCGACGGCGAACGGACAGAGTGGTTCCTCTGACCTGCGTGAGGCGATCCTCCACAAACGCAAGGAAAGAGAAGGGGCCTCGGCGTACAAAGAATCCTCATATGGACGTCACTGTACCCAGATCATCGTCAACTGCTGCTGCAAAAACGCGGCAGTGACGGAAGATCGTCCGTCCGTCTTCCATAGACTAACTCAGAAGATGAGGCACCTTCTGTTGTCTCCTGCAATTCCGCTCAGAAGGTCCCCGCCGAGGGGAGAGAGAAGAAGACAAGCATCTCCAGTCCAAAGATATCAGCCACTACAACTAAGAAATTGTCGGCTAAACGGTTGCCCTCCACCGGAGTATACCAACACACCCGGTCGAAGACAAAATCTGCTGCAACAGGAGGCTCATCGTCCCCGACCCTGGGGGTCGTAAGAGCTGGGGGTAGTACTCCTCCGAACGTCCACAATAATCCAACGTTTCAAGGAGACGAACCCCGAGAAACAACCCTCCCATCGGGTACAACAGATGCTGATGTCCCCGAGGACATCCATGATTCTCGAGATGAAGCAAGCTCCGAAGCTGGGGGTACTGTCCCTTCCGAGTCTGAACCCGAAGAGAACAGCCCTACATATCCAGATGATTTCTCGACACATGGGTACTACTCGGAGGATACATCCTCCACCACTCCCTCCGTCACTCCTCATGTGAAGACGGTATTCATGACAGACAGCAATCAAGGCAGTTCCAGCGATCGCCAGCGCATCGACACTTTGGAGGCCATATTGCATGCCTTGGTCAAGTCTGTAGACGAGATCAAAGCGGCACTTCCTACTCTGCAGAGAGTAACACCTGGCCAGACAAGCACGGGTCCCGCAATCAACGTAGATTCAAATTCAGCGGCACCAAACCAGGGTAATAATCCTCCCGAGATAATGGCCCCTACCGCGACAGGTGAGGCCCGAGAAGTAAGAAGAGAGGTTCAGGAGCTCCGAGCAATGTTCCACGCCCGAGAAAACTCTCAAGACCTCAGAATACGGAAACCATATCCTGCTGAATGGAGGGATGTTCCCTTTCCGCCAAAATATAAGCCGTTCAATATCAACCCATATGATGGCAAGACTTCAGCAAGTCGATACATCACTTACTTTGAGGTCACTACCGACCATCTGCCCCATGATGACGCTATCCTGACACGGTTATTCATTGGGGCATTGGAAGGAGTCGCCTTCGATTGGTACCGCAACCTGCCGGACAATTGCATCCACTCCTTCGCTGGCTTCAAACGCTTGTTCTTGGAGAGGTTCTATGAGGTAGGGCAGGACGTTACGATGTCTACCCTCATGGACGTCGTTCAAGGAGAGAAAGAACTGACGAGAAATTATATTGAGCGGTTTCGTCAAACCGCAATGAAGTTACCATCTGGCAACCCGGACTCTTCTTTGATTGAAATTTGCCAAAAGAGACTACTTCCAACAATTAGTCTCTGGATGGGCGAAAGTCAGTTCAAGGACTGGAAGGCTTTTATCATCAGTGCTACAAGTGCTGAAGAACGATTGAAGAAGGCTCGCCAACTGGGGTTGCATATCTCGGAGGGAGAGAACAAGAGCAAGCGTCCCAACACCAGCAACGACAATGGGAGTAGCCCCTCCAACAACCGGGACAACAAAGGCAAGCAGGCTATGGTGACCGATACAGCCCAGAAGCCCGAGCCACAGCTGGCAGACAAACAATGGCCTCAAATCACTTATTCCTTTGAAGACGGACACGTCAAGCCTATCTTGGACATGCTTATACAAGGAGATAGGATTCAGCTTCCTCCACCAAGACGGGAGCCTCGGCCGGCTAATCTGGAGAACCCAAAGTTCTGCCATTACCATCGCTATGTCCACCATGCTACACACGACTGCTACCAACTGAAACGGTATATCCAAAACCTCATCGATTCGAACGCCCTGGCCATCGATTTCGAAGAGGTAACCGTGGTAGCCAACATGGTGTCCGTACAATTCGGCAGCTTCCCTCCAACAGAGACTCAGGACGGGATTATACCCATCCCTCTGGCAACAATGGAGATTGCTAATCTGCCGCCTGCTCGCGATCAAGCTGCTGGTCTAGTACCCCTCACCACATCACGAGGGAAAATCATGTGGGTCCATCCGGACCTAGTCCACGAGGTAACACAGCCCTCTCCACCTTCTAAAAGGAAAAGTGAAAAAGTCAGATCCTGCCGCACTGCCTCGACGGAAGAAGAGGAAGTCTCGGCCGTCACTACTCGATCTGGAACACAAGCCCAATCGGTGACCGAAAACGCGACTGATGATCATCCGCCCACGACCAATGATGCTCCGGGACCGGCTCAGCCTTCGACGACCGACAAGCCTAGGCCGAAGGAGATTCGCTTCGACAAGTCTCTCCGGAAGGAGACACCTCAGGTGCTGGAGAGGCCCTACAACTTCGACATCTTAGCGCAATTAGCTAATACCCCGGCCAAATTGTCTTTATATGAACTCCTCAGGCTCTCAAAGGATGTCCGTACGGCTTTAAGTGAGGCGCTCCAAAATGCCGACGCATACTTGGCTCAGGTCAACCTCACGGGAGATAACCAACCTGCAGAGCTCCAAGATAGTGCGTGTACGGAAGCAATGCCCAATATCGTCTTCTCTCCGCAAGATATGCTCATCAAAACTAACCTGCATGATCGCCCGCTATACTACACTGGATACATCGGCGACGTAAAGGTAGACCGAATGCACATTGATCCTGGGTCCTCTATAAGCATCATTCCGAAGGGTCTGCTACATCATCTTCGCATTCCGATGCATCGCCTGACACCTACAAGCACCGTCATTAGCGGTTTCAATTCGGGCAGGAGCTACCCAATAGGGAAGATCCGTTTGAAGTGTCAGATCGACGATCTCCAATCAGAAGTCACCTGTTATGTCATAGATGCCGACACTTTTTACAATATCCTTCTGGGGCGGCCTTGGATACACGATTACATGATCGTGCCTTCCACACTACACCAGTGCTTCAAATATGTCGATAAGCACGGCTTCGTGAGGACATAGTTTGCCGATATCGATCCCTTCAAGGGGGTCGAATCTTATTACTCAGACTCCTGTCTGTACGAAAAATCAAAGAAGCATCTGGTCGAAGAAGATGTGCAAGCTCACAACAAGACGGCTACAGGATCAGAAGAACCTCTAACGATCCACCTTCAGGCTCGCAAACCGAGCAATTCTGCACCCCTTACGGCCACTCTGCATAAGGACGCAATCAGTCTCTCCGCACAACAAGAACAAATGAGAATCCGGCTGCCAAGGTCCGGCCAAGCGCCGAGACCCATAACAGGGCCACTTACCATCAGACTACCGAGAGTCGGTCAGCTCCAAACGGAGAAGCCCAATCCCCCCGACAGACCGCTCACAATACGCCTTCCCAAGAAGGTTCTTCACCCCGATGCGAGGTCTGACACTTCTAGCGAACCAGCCACCCCTCGCCTCACATCAAGTACCAAACTGGAGGTTGCTAGTTTACCAATAACTCCACGATCTGCTCCGCCAGTTGAGCCTCTGAAGATCAAGCTGACTAGGTCGTCCTCTCAGTCTTCATTTATACAGGGGGTGGCCGAAGAAGAAACAGAATTGGCCAAGTATGTGGCTGCCCACTCCGATACCCCTTCCGCAGATGATGTAATCCCTCTAGAAAAGATACCTTACTTCATCAATAAAGGGTTATCTTTGAACTACACCGAGCTCAATAAGCTATGTACAATGTATGCTATGGAACACGGTATAGGCACTCACCTACATACACAGGTGACAAACGTGTACAGCGCCATCCAACTTACTCCAGTAGAAGACGCTTATCGAATAATCGAGGGAGGGGACCACCCAATCATCTTCGGCCGGACGAACATCCCGCATCCCCTCGCCATGAAAGAAGTCGACTTCGGGTCAGATGCTGGAAGACTGCCTCTGTATCTCTATAGCCCTCAATCCAAATATCTCATGCAGAAACAGGGGTATGATCTAGAGACAACGCCAAGACTGAACTACGGCACTGGACGACGATTACCTTTAAAGATGCCAGCCCCGGCGGGCAAACCTCGGAACTACTATAACAAAACCCGATGCGGTTTAGGGTATGTAACGCCTACTACGACCCCTGAAAGCTCAGATGAAGAATGCGACTGGCAGTCACATTCAACCGGATCACCGACTTCCGACTCAGATACCAGCATCGGAGATGTATTCAGACGAGTTATGTCAGTCAACATGGCATTCACCGACGCTTACGAGGAAGATGAAGACATCCCCGAAATCCTTGAGCTAGAGCCATGGGCCCAGCAATTAGACACACAATGGGAAAAGCGGTTCGAACTGAGAGAATCTCCTACCGAAGATGAGGTCATACAAGTGGATCTCGGCAGCGAATCTTCTCCAAAACCGATCTTTATCAGTAAAAGCCTAACTGACGAAGAACGAGAATCGATGTTAGTACTTGTCAGAGAATACATTGATGTGTTCGCCTGGAGCTATGAAGACATGCCGGGGTTAAATCCTGACATCGGTCTCCACAAACTCAATATACGGCCAGATGTAAAGCCAGTCAAGCAGCAACAACGACGCTTCCGTCCAGGCGTCATGGACGCGATCGAAATTGAAGTCAACAAGTTAATAGCCAGTGGCTTCATTCGTGAAGAGCAACATCCTGATTGGGTCGCCAATATAGTACCCGTCCTCAAGAAGAATGGAAAGATTCGAATCTGCATCGACTTCCGCAACCTGAACGAGGCATGCCCCAAAGATGAATTTCCCCTTCTTGTCACAGACATCATGATCGATAATACATGCGGCTTTGAACGTATGTCATTCATGGATGGATTCACGGGGTACAATCAAATCAAAATGTCTCCCGACGACGAAAAGCACACTTCATTCCGAACCCCGATTGGCACATACTGCTACACAGTCATGCCATTCGGTCTAAAGAATGCTGGCGCTACATATCAGCGAGCCATGAGTATCATTTTCAGAGAACATTTGTGCAAGACAGTGGAATGCTATGTCGACGACATCGCCGTCAAGAGTCGCCGTAAGGAGGATCATCTGCAAGACCTGAGAACGGTGTTCAACTTAATGCGAGCCCACAATCTGAAGATGAACCCTATAAAATCGTTCTTGGACGTATCCAGCGGGAAGTTCTTGGGCTTCATCATCACTGCACGGGGTATCCATGTAGATCCCGAGAAAACGAGGGCAATCATGGAGATGGGTCCCCCGAGAAATCTCCGTGAACTTAGAGGCCTCCAAGGGAGGCTAGCTTATATCAGGAGGTTCATTTCCAACCTCTCCGGACGATGCCGACCGTTCACCCACCTCATGAAGAAGGGAGTCTCATTCGTATGGTACGAGGAATGCCAGCGCGCTTTCGATGACATCAAAGAATATTTATCAAATCCTCCAGTCCTGGTGGCCCCAGTCCCTGGAAAACCATTCCTGCTCTATGTACGAGCAATGGAACACTCCCTCGGTGCCCTGCTGGCACAAAACAACGATGCAGGCCACGAGCAGGCCATTTACTATCTCAGCCGAATGATGGTCGGGCCCGAACACCGATACACCGCTGTGGAGAAAGAATGCCTCGCCCTGGTATTCGCCATTCAAAAGACGCGGCACTATGTCACGGGGCAAACCATACATGTGATCTCACGAATCAACCCTCTCAGAGTCCTCATGACTAAACCAGGGGCCCTCAGCTCTTGCCTCGCCACATGGGCAATATTGCTGTCCCCCTATCATATGATCTTCGTCCCGCAAAAGGCTGTTAAGGGTCAAGCCCTAGCAGACTTTTTGGCAGCCCACCCAGGATCGGAGTCATCCAGAATCTATGAAGAGATCCCAGACGAGGTCGTCGATTCGAATACAGCCACCCACGATAACATATGGCAAATGTTCTTCGATGGCGCCTCAAGGACCGGACCCAAGGGAAACATCATCGTCGGGGTCGGAGTGGTATTAATTTCTCCTACTGGGCTGGTGATCAATCGTGCCTACTCCCTCACGGAACCCTGCTCCAACAATGTGGCCGAATATAACGCTCTGGTCATTGGCCTCCAACTTGCAAAAGAGCTGGAGGTAGAATACCTTGAAGCATACGGCGACTCCCAACTAATCGTCAATCAGATCAGGGGCTCATACGAGATTCGCCATGAAGACATGATCCCCTACCATCAAATTGTGATCAATATTATCTCATCATTCGAAGGATTCTTCATCGAGCACGTCCCCAGACTCCAAAATATCGAAGCCGATGCCCTAGCAGGCCTTGCCGCTTCCTTAGCAGTGCCGAACCAAGCTTATCATTCGGTTGACGTAATAGGCCACGAACTGGTCTGTCCCAAGAACAACGTTCAAGCGATGGCGAGTTATTCCGCCCAGACGGTCGACGACACACCGGACTGGAGACAGCCGTTCATCGACTTCGTCGTATACGGCATCCTTCCAGAGAATCCAAAGGAAGCTACCTCTATCAGACGGCGTTCTTTCAGATTCTTCTACGATACAGAGACGAAAATGTTGTATCGCCGCTCCTACGACGGATTATTGCTCCGGTGCTTGTCGAACGCGGAAGCTACAGAAGCTGTACGAGAAGCTCACGATGGTGTCCGTGGAGCCCATCAACCCGGCCCTAAGCAACAGGACCGTCTTCGCCGGATGGGCTACTACTGGCCCACGATGGTGGCAGATGCGATAGATTATGCCAGAAAATGCAAGGCCTGCCAAGTCCACGCAGACTTCATTCACCGACCATCCAAATTTCTACATCCGACAGTGGCGTCCTGGCCATTCGAAGCATGGGGGATGGATATCATTGGTCCAATCACCCCACCTTCCTCCCGAGGACATCGCTTCATACTTGCGATCACTGATTATTTCTCCAAATGGGCGGAAGCTGTCCCACTCGCAGAAGTTAAAACTTCAAACGTGATCAGCTTCCTTAAGCATCACGTTATCTACCGCTTCGGACTACCCCGAAGAATAATCCATGATAATGGTCCACAGTTTATAAGCCATGCATTCTACCGATTCTGCGATAAGCACCGCATTCAGAATGTCGCTTCGACACCATAAAACCCGGCAGCAAACGGGTTGGCAGAGGCATTCAACAAAACAATCATCAAGCCCCTCAAGAAGTTCGTCTCCTCCAACAAACGCGACTGGAACGAGAAGCTCGGCGAGTACTTATGGGCTTATCGCACCACGGTTCGAACAGCCACCGGGAATATACCATTCTCTCTGGTGTACGGGAGCGAGGCAGTCCTCCCTTTGGAGACTCAGATCCCCTCACTCCGTGTCGCCCTCACTTATCAATTGACGACGGATGATAACTACCGACGACGACTACAAGAGTTGGAGGCTTTAGATAAAAAGTGCCTCCTAGCTCAGCAAAGGATCGAGCTATACCAAGCACGCATCTCAGGAGCCTTCAACAAGAAAGTTAAAATCAGAACATTCCAAGTGGGCGATCTTGTTCTGGCAGTCCGGAGGCCGATGGTCATGACTCACAAGACCACCGGTAAGTTCCAGCCAAAATGGGAAGGTCCATTTGTCATCGAGACCGTGTTCTCCAACGGCGCCTACCGCCTCGCTAAGCAGAACGGAGATTTGCTCATGTTGCCCGTCAATGGCAAGTTTCTGAAGAAATACTATGTTTAAACATCATTCTCCAGATTATCGAGTCATGTACTCCTTTAGTACCACTGAACTCTCATCCATCATTCTCCAGATTATCGAGGCATGTACCCCTTTAGTACCACTGAACTCTCATCCACCCTATTTCAGATTATCGAGCCATGCACCCGCTGGTGCCGCTGAACTCTCACTCCCTCAATAGTCCAAATTACCAAGTTATGTACCAGCTGGTGCCTCTGAACTTACATTCCGGTCACTTTTTCAGATAGTAAGTCAAGTATGATTATACCTCTGAACTTTCTTCCTGGCAGAGATCCTCCCTCAGGATTCACTACCTGCACTCCCAGTGCACAAAAAGGGTAGTCGATCCACCAACTTCCGAAACGACCATGTCCTCATTACCTCTGAGTCGTCTTCACTTCCACCAAAAAGAAACCGCCCCCTCGCATATAACTTCCACGTTCTCCTACCTCTGAGTCGTTCTATGTACCCAATCTTCATTGAGCCCACTCCTGCCATGTCCTCATTACCTTTGAGTGGGAAGGCTCCGTCCAAGAAATCGTCATATTTGCCATGTCCACATTACCTCTGAGCAAGTATGTCGGTCCTCTTTTAACCTATTATCTGTACCCACAACCGGAGTACGACAAGGATAATAGGTCCACAAATGTCCTCTGTTGACCACAAATAGCTTCCGTAAAGTCTCTCCTGCCATGTTCTCATTACCGCTGAGCAGGAAGATTTCACGATAAAACCTTCATGTTTGCCATGTCATTATAACCTCTGAGCAAATGTGATCGGTTCCCTTTCACCCTATTATCCACATCCTGAACTAGGGTACGCCAAGGGTAATAGGTCCACAAATATTCATTCGCTAAGCTTCTTAGCATAAATCCACCATCTTACCATGCCCCGGGAGCCTAGCTGCTCTACGGCATTCCTTCCCCCAGTACCGAGAACATCCATGACCACTTTGCCGTGGCTGTCCCGGACATCCTATCTAAACTGTTATCCGTACCTAAAACCAAGGTACGTCTAGGATAACAGGTCCACAAATAAATCCCCCGGCAAGTCCAAATTCCATAAACACGCAAGTGCAAGAAAAAAAAGATGAGTTGAAACATGCTCATTTATTCAAAAATCAAAGGGCTACATCAGCAGGGATCACACCCCCTTGCAAAAATTAAAAAGAAAGAAAAAAAGAGAGAGAAAGAGAGAAGAAGAAGAAGATAGAAAGCCGATCACTGCTCTGGAACACATAACGCCGTAAGACGGTCCTTTATCAAGGCAACCGACCGCTCAAGCTTCTGTCTGGCTCGGCGCTTCGCTTCCTGATTCAACACCGCCGCATCCTCCAGATGAGCATGGGCTCGCCAGTTGTCTTCAAACTTCTTGAAGGCCCGCTCCAGGTTGACAGAGGATCGGGAAATCCTCTCGGCCTCTCGAGCAATCAACTCTTGTTCTGCACGAGCAGCCTCCCGCTCTGACTCTAAGAAGACCAACTCCTTCTGGAGTGCGAGAATCCGCTCCTTCGTATCAGCTACTCCACGAGAGGCAGATTCTTTCCGGGCTCTACAAACCTGACTCCGACGACCCAGTCGATCATAAGAGACGGAGAACTTGTCAAGGTCCCCCTGCACAGCCGGTCCGGCAGTTTCTCGAGCGAGCTTAATCCTGTCCCTAGCAGCGACCAGGAAGCTCCGCTCCCGTTCAGTCGCGGCAGGCAAGCCAGCCTGCCGCACTGCCAGCAGTTGGGTCACAAGCTGGTCAGCCTCTGTCAACTTAGGCTCCAGGAGCGCTGCTAACCCCAGCCCGCCAGGAAGACCCTTCAGAGTGTCAATTTGGCCCCGAGCTCCCCGTAGAGACAGAGAAAAAAGGACCCCCCGTTCCATGGCAGCGTTTACACCCCTCCCTAAGTGGCGATAGAAGCTGTCAACCACATCCTGCGTCACCTCGTTCAGAGCCTCCGAGGAAACCGGTGTCAATGGGAGTGTGGCTGGTAGCACGGAAGAAGACGCGACGGAATCTGCCGCTCCTGCCATAAGAGAAACCAACTCCGCACGGAAGGACGCTTGAACATCGGTCAATTCCTCTTCAGCAGCCCGCAGAATTTGGATGCTCGGCAGGGTCGATAAGTCAATCTCCGGAGCCGTATAAGCAGCCGAAGATGAGGCCGGGGCCAGCACCAACTCCATCCCCATCTGTCCAGAGCTGGCAGGATGTCCCTCAACATGCGATGACGAAGGAGAGGAAACGCTCCTTTCCCCCTGATCACGGTAGACCGGGCCTTCCCCAAGAACATCAGCGGCAGGAGATAAAGGGCCAGGACCTGCACGGCCAAGGCAACCATGAATCGACTTGACCTGAAGGATATGCTGATAGAGCAAATAAGACCCTCGGTGGTCAATATGTGGCTCAGCTTACCAGTAGAGGAATGTGGAGGCTGAGGTTCGCCTACAGCCATCACAACCTCTTCACCAACAGCCTCCGAGTCAGGAATAAAAGACTCATCTGCCCTTGCATCCTCGGGAGGGGATGCACCGAGAATGGCGTCATCTCGCTGAAGTTCAGAAATCTCGGAGACGGGCCCAAGGAAACTTTCGTCACCCCGGGCTGGGGCCTCAGCAGCTTGGGAGTCCTTAGCCGCCGCTGAGAGAGCCCCCGCAGAGAGGACCGCGGCACACATGTCGCTAATCAAAGCGGCAAGGGCCGGATCAACTACTGAGGCAGCAGATGGTTCAGGAGAGCCTGGTTCGTCAGACGCCTACAAAGAAAAATGATCAAGTCATATCCCCGAGAGGAAAGAAAGCTACAACAAAGATAGAACTTCGACTTGGACTTACCTCCGGAATATCGTCTGCACCTTCACCCTTCTCGGTAATAGGTGTCCCACGAGACCTAACAGCAGCTCTCTTCACGGAAAAGGTCGCTCTATTGTCAGGAGATTCGTATCTGACCCGTTTACACGAGGGACCAGATACAGCTGAAGGGTGTTCTTCTCTCACTGCTCCCTCTTGTGTAGTAAGCGGCGGATCTTCCGCCGGTTCATCAAGTGTGGGAAGCGGTTGATCCGCCACTTCTTCATCCCCACCAGAAAGGAAGTCTTCGCTATCATCCTCCTCCTCAGCCGACTCGAAAGGTTCTGATTCAGGGAGAGGAATCTGGAGCGCCAGTTACTTTCTAGCCTTAGCCCCTTTAGGCTTCTCCTCTAAACCAGTACCTACGATGAAGCTGGTACTCGGATCGAAGTTAACAGGAGGCTTGTTCGCCATAATGTGATACAAAGCGGCCACGTACAAAATTTCCCTCGGCGCCTTGGCATCGGGAACCGAGAAGCTGGCCCGAGTATGATAAGCGTCATAATAATTCCACGCTCGGACGCCGTCAAGAACGCTACCTTCAAAACCCAAACAAGGGTTGGGACAATCAAGGAACAACTGACTATAACCAAATTGACGGGAAAACCTACTGGGTAGGTAGGGCTCCAAGTACACATTATTCCGGTTGCGATAAACCAGATGCGCGGGGCGGATATTGTGCAACCAAGCAAGCATATCCAGAGACAGAAAATAAGAAGGTCCAGTACCATCAAGGTGTACCTTCCTCACTTCCTCATCAGAAAAAGGAGGAACAGACACAAAGAGATCACACCCATCCACTCTCGCCAACGCCCTCCGACAAGCTGGCATAGTGTTGC
Organism: Iris pallida; assembly: GCA_029216955.1. Taxonomy (NCBI): domain Eukaryota; kingdom Viridiplantae; phylum Streptophyta; class Magnoliopsida; order Asparagales; family Iridaceae; genus Iris; species Iris pallida. The sequence goes on from JANAVB010028820.1 coordinate 17,881,565, forward strand.
ATTCCCAAGACCGGTGATGGCATTTGAAGAGGAAAGCATCCTCGGCCGTAGCATCTTCCGCTATCCCAGGTCCCAGCAAAGACTTATAGTGCATCGCCAACCACCCCATTAGGTAGTGAAAGGACAGTTCTACGCGCTCAAAATCCAAAGTCTTCTTGCGAGCAATAACCTTGGACGAGATTGTCCGCAGACCATAATGTATGCTGCATACCATAGCAGGAAGGAGGGCCAGCCTAACTCCGAATACTAGCTTAACGGCAGGGAGGATGAAATGACGACCAATCCTCTCGATAGAGCCCGCTCCGCCTGAGACTACGCAGTTCCGTAGCCATATCATCAAAAATCCAGCCAGAAGCGCCTTCTCCGACAGTTGTATGGTCCCGTAGTGAAAATAACTAAGAGAGTCAGCTTGACTCCCGAATATATCGCTCTTGGATCGCGACTTTTTGACATTGGACATCAGATCCCTTACCTCTGCATGCGTTCGAGGGGCTTGAGGAGTAACTTTACCAGAAGGATCAACCCTAAAGAGATAATTAATCCAGGATGTGGTATGGGGAGCGGTCCCCTCAGAGCTATCCATCGTTTTTATAGCCATTTGATGACAAGCACTATGGTGGCACAACAACTCCCGATACACCGCAACAAAGCCCGGGAGTTGCCTGTCCAAGGCCTCGAACTCCTCATTCGACGGGGTATACACCTCGAAAGGCTCATTCCCCCATGGAAGTTTAGAAATAGTATACATCTCGTGAAGAGCAAGCCCCAGTTCCCCTACTGGTGTAAAGAATGTCCCCGTTCGCTGGCTGTACATCTCCAAGAGCGCTACGAACAGTGGTTTATTAATGGGAAGCCCGTGACAAGTACCCCGAATGGCATGGTAAAGCCCCACCTCCTGCAAGAATGCTCCATAAGTCTGTAGAACCTAAGCAGTCAACTGGGCCCACGTAAAGGTGGGGTTTATCCAGTTCGGCAGTGCCAGCCTACCAACAGGATAAGACTTCTTGCGAACAAGCCGATTCAGGAAAGTATCAGCTTGAGTAAGTGTGAAATTAGGACCGTATACATTCATAAAAGAGCCCGGGGCCAGACCCATCATATACCGGAGGACGGAATCCTTACCTGCATACGCTGACTTCATATTCGGATTATAATGGATGTTGCCCATCAACATCCCTGATTGAGTGGGAGTTAGGTTACACACCATCTTCCGGTCTAGCAACACCATATTGAACCATGACAAAGGATAATGACGTTCCATGAGAGGAATATGGATTGCCACCCCATCCAAAGAAAAATCCCAGTTCTCAAAAATCTCTAAGACCCGAGGATTCTTGATGGTTAAAGCATCACCAAAAAGGAACAAAGGCTTCAGGTATTTTCCATCCAGCTTCCCAGTATTCATCATGGAACAGAGGTAATGAAGGATATGATTCTCAATAGCCTTCAACCTCTCCGAAGGCTCATCAGTAGGGAACTGATTCGATACATGCCTAATTAAGTCGTCAAGACGCACGCCCAGGGCGAATTGATTCGAACCCACTATAAGCTCCCCAGCAGGATTTACGGGCAAGTTTACTGGAAAAATACGAAAGAAACGAGGTTAGAATGTAGTCAAAAAACAGAAGCATTGGAAAGGTCATCTGAGACTATGTGGCTCGGCTCGTTACAGCTTCATGCGGCTCAGCATTAGATACGTATATGCGGTTCAGTGCATCATAGCCTCATGCGGCTCCGAGTTAGCCGAGTTCATACAACTCAAGTCCAGACGAACTTATAGATCCATGCGGTTCAAGTTAAGCACACCTACAGAGTCAGATTCATGCGAGCTGACGTGAGCAGACGAATTTTTGCGGTTCAAAAAAAAAGTGAGCAACGCTTATGCGGCCCAAATCAAAAACACGTATGCAAACTCAGATCGAGTATAACAAGTTCATGTGGCCCCATAAGATGAAGAGCTCATGCAGTCCCATCGATAAAGCCCCGTATACGTGGCTTGTGCATAAAGTATGCAGCAGAGCCATGGCGACAGTTAGGGTTTTCAGACGATCTCTTACCAGTGATAGACGGGTGGACATCGGGATGGATGGAGTGCGCAATGACCGGCGGAGGGGCGACCACGTTCGCCGCCGCAGTCGCCGTAGAAGCAACTGCCTTACCCTTAGCGGCCTTCGATGCTGCAACTTTCTTGAGAGCCATTGTCGGTTGCTAAAGGAAGAAGACGAAGAGCAAAGACGGCAAATAGAGGATCAGAGCAAAGAGAGAAGGTAAAGAAAAGCCCCAAGAGGCTAAAAGACTCCTATTTATAGGCAAAAGAGACCCACGAAACGAACAGACGTCTCGGAGTATGCCTCGGATTACGCGTCGCCCCTAAAGAATAAAGGCAAAACGCTTCGGTCAAGGCAAAACCGACTCTTGGGATCCTCCCCCCAAAAGGCGGCGTTAAATCAAATCAAAGGCACTTAATGAAGATTTACACACGTGTTCAGGACACGTGGCAACCAGTTTATGCGGCCAGATGAATTTATGCGACTAAGGCACTTATGCGGCTAGGAAGCTCAGGCAGACAGAAAAATCTTATGCGGCATGAACGGGGCCATGCTTCTTGTTCAAAGTATTCCAATTTTTACAAATTGAAAACTTTGAAGGGGGTCCTGTAGAAGTATGGAAAATATTAGAATAATGATCCATACGGCTCTAAGTAAGAAGCTTATGCGGCTCACACAGGAGCGGCCCTATGCGGTTCAAAGAAGACTCTCAATCGCATGCGGCTCGGGAGCGTATGCGATTCAGCAAGGCATATGCGGCTCGATGGACGCCATGTGTGATCCTTCCCTACAGCTGGTCGTTTGAGTAGTGGCCTCATTTATTGCTCCAGCACGATTCACTATGGCGATCCTGACATAAAGTTTCATAATGGCCTTGCCATAATGACTGACTCCTCGAAAAAAAAGAAAATCTCTGACCAAATCCGTCAGAAGTCCCAGATTTCCACGTGGCAATCAGTCATATGCGGCTCCCTGAGAACCCGTTCCATGCGGTTCGATACAACGCTAGCTCATGCGGCTCCCTGGGAACACATTCCCTGCGGCCCAATACAACGCCAGCTCATGCGGCTCACAAAGATTACGCATATGCGGCTCGATGAAGCATCATCCTATGCGGCTTACAAAGAGTATCTCTCTGCGGTTCGAGGATCGTCAATCCTATGCGGCTCTGACAAGACTCACAATTAAGACACGTGGCATGGGATCAATAAGAGATTTAACCGAATCTCAACAAATATATTTGACATCATCGTCATAATTACTGAGATCAGGGCATATCATTTATCATCAAGCTAATAGGACACGTGGCGAGCAATCAGACATTGGCATAATCAATCACGAGGATTTAAAGCAGCTAGCATTAATTGCTCATGAGATACGATGCTATCCGCATTAATGGCCGAGATTCACTATAATCAGGATCAAGGATTCAGATAGAATGAAGGAGCGCCGACATTCCAAACAGATAATCATTAGCAAACCCTAATGATCATCCCCCACTCTTATAAATAGCCAGCATCATTCCCTTGTAAAAAAAAAGGAGAGGTCGGCAACAAAAGAATAAAAAATAAGAAGAGAGAGATCTACACAGAGAGAGCTCCCCCTTTTTTCTTGATAATCACAGAGAGAGAGAAGCCAGGAGAGCAATCCGAGGAGAGCAAGAAGAGCATTTCTTCATCAACGTCGAGCAGATCTTCCCCGAGCCAAGGCTGCATACTGATCGTCCAAGGAGTAAGGCAGAGCGGCCGTCGCTTTCTCGAGCCTCTATCGTCACCCCCCAGAATAAAAAATAAACAATCGTACTTAGTCTGCTGTACCTAGGTTTTCGTCCCTAGGCTTTCTTTGTACGAGCGAGTTTGTATTGTGAGTCTAAGTTCAGTCCTCCGATAATTGTTCTGTTCTTTTACAATCAATGGCAAACAGTGGTACTCAGGGATCCCTGTCCTAGACAAGATACAAAACCTTACCGGTTCATTTTGTACAAACACAATCACCCACGGTGTCCAGGCCATTCAATTCTGTCACGATATGCTAGCCGTCGCAACAGCATTCGAGATATATATCATGTCAAATTCACTGTCAAGAGTGCGCCACGACGGGCCACTATCATGTCATGTCATTTATCAAAAGTACACCACAACAGGTCACCATCGTGTCATGGAACATATTTAAAATTAATATTTAACCTGGTATAAGCATATATGCAATAACTAAATATAAACAGGGTGCAAGAGCTGTGGAGGAATCATGCAGCTCAGGGAAGATGGGGCATAACTTCCACATACGAACTCAAAATGAGGTGCGCTAGAGATATTCGGAAAGGCAAGACAATGATCTAAAACTTTCATGTTTTAAGTTTTTCGAAATTCTGGCTAGAAAATAGCTAAACTTGGCAAAAATAGTCATTATGTGCACTTTTTACGCCAAAAATTCAATTTTGCGTAAAATATGCAAAAGGGAAGGGTTCCATCGTAAAATTTCACATACAGGATACTATCCTGCATAAAATACGCATAAACAGGAGTCCCTGCATAAAATTTCACATTCAGGATACAATCCTGCGTAAAATACGCATAAACAGGGTTCCCTGCGTAAAATTTACATTCAGGATACAATCCTGCGTAAAATACGCATAAACAGGGTTTCCTGCGTAAAATTTACATTCAGAATACAATTTTGCGTAAAATACGCAAAAATAGGGTTTTCTGCGTAAAATTTCACATTTATGATACAATCCTGCGTAAAATACGCATAAACAGGGTTCCCTGCGTAAAATTTCACTCAGCCGACATGAAAAATTTAGAAAATTTGTTTTGGCCATAAAAACTTTATTTTAACTCGAAATGAGGTGAATCAAAAACCAAATTCATACGATATTCCGTGCTCTTGCTCATGGAACTATTAGTTTTCGAAAATAACAAGTTTTAGTATATCAAAACCAAGAAAAACTCCATGAACTTATAAAACCCTAAGTTACAACGTTGATCTAGAAGAATCTATGCATAAAAATCAAAAATTCCAAGTTCTAAAGAGGCTTATAATCATGTAAAGAAGAAAATGGAACAATAAAACTTGAGATCCATCTTGAAGCAAGTTGCGCTTGTCTAGGGTTCTTGGGTGTAGGTAGAGAGGAGTAAATGAAGAAGAAAAAGAGTTATTGAAGTGATAATGAGGAGAGAGAAGAGAGTGGGATTAATAAATGGTGAGGGTGGGGGTAGGTAGGGATTGGTTCATAAATAAAACCAAACCAAGCCAAACCGAACGGAACCAAGCAATAGAAAATGCCAAATAGACCAAGCAAGGAGTCATACAATACGAGTCAAAATACGTACACGTATACCAAAATACGTAATACGAACCATGGTCATTACAACTCTACCCACCTTAAAAGAATTCCATCCTCAGAATTTAATTAAGAGGCTAGAGAGGCAAGGACAAGCTATATTTAAGCAATCTACCATGCAATCATTCATTTCAAGCAAGGAATTTAGAACGTAAGGCATAAGAAAGACATTATACCTTACGAGTCAAATAGGTCGGGATATCGCGATCGGATATCATCCTCACGCTCCCATGTTGACTCACTCAAAGAGTGATGAACCCAAGCAACTCGGACTAACTTGATAGTCTTGTTCTTGAGTATCTTCTCTCTCCGGTCCAATATGGACACGGGCCTTTCCTCATACGAAAGGTTGGTACCAACAACCAATTCCGAATGATCCAGGATATGGCTCGGGTCCGGGATATATCGTCGTAGTTGGAATACATGAAACACATCATGCACCTCACTCAGAGACGACGGAAGAGCGAGACGATAGGACACATCTTCTACTCGCTCCAGGATATCGAACGGCCATATATACCTAGGACTAAGCTTTCCCCGTACGCCGAAATGAATGATGCCATGGTTAGGCGAGATCCTAAGGAATACATGGTCGCCGACAGAAAATTCAAGGGGATGCCGATAAGAATCGGCCCAATGGCATTGGCGATCTTGTGCAACGTGAAGATGATCTCTAACTCTCCTGACTACTTCAACTGTCTGAGTGATCATTTCTGGACCAAGCATCTGCCTCTCTCTAACATCGTCCCATGCTAGCGGGGATCTGTACTTCCTGCCATACAGTGCCTCGAACGGTGCCATCTGGATACTCGTTTGGAAACTATTATTGTACGAGAACTCCACCAGGTGCAGGTGATCTTCCCACGAACCACCGAAGTCGAGCGTACAAGATCTCAACATATCCTTAAGAGTCTGGATCGTGTGCTCCGACTGACCATCTGTCTGCGGGTGATAAGCTGAGCTGAACTAGAGGTGAGTTCCCAAATTCTCTTACAGACTACGCCAAAAGTGCGATGTGAATCTTAAATCTCTGTCCGAAGTGATACTGACTGGTACACCATGAAGTCGGATGATCTGCCTAAGGTACATCTCTGCTAGCTAAGCCGTCGACTGACCAACTCTGAATGGGAGAAAGTGAGCCACCTTCGTGAGCCGATCAACTATAACCCAAATAGCATCTCTACCGGCCGGGGACCTAGGTAATCCAGTCACAAAATCCATAGTTATATGCTCCCACTTCTATTCTGGAATTGGCAAAGGCTGAAGAAGTCCAACGGGCCTCTGATGTTCAGCCTTGACTTGTTGGAAAACCAAACACCGAGAGACAAATTAAGCTATCTCCCTCTTCATGCCATTCCACCAAAAGTGCTGACGAATATCTCGGTACATCTTCGTGCTACCGGGATGAATCGAATACTGAGAACTGTGAGCTTCGGTCATGACTTCCTGTCTGATATCTCCACTGGGTACACAAAGACGCTTACCATGTCGAAGTGTACCGTCTTCATGGATACATAATTCTGGTCTTTGCCCTGCTACACATTCTTTCCTAAGCCGCTGAAGCTTAGAATCTGATGACTGAGCTATCTTGATCCTCTCAACTATACTGGACTGAACTTGCATGCTGGCCATCAATGCCACACTGGTAGGAAGGACAACTTCTATACCCATCTTCTGAAGATCTGCTAACAATTCTGGTTGCGCTGTCAGAAAATAGACTCCGGCTCTCATGCTCAATGCATCTGCAATAACATTAGCCTTCCCAGGATGATACTGTAGATTGACATCATAATCCACAAACAGCTCTAGCCATCTCCTCTGACGCATGTTAAGATCCTTCTGAGTTAACACAAACTTCAGGCTCTTGTGATCGGTGAAAATCTCCACCCTATCTCCATACAAGTAGTGTCTCCAAAGCTTTAGTACAAACACCACGGCTGCCAACTCCAAGTCGTGGGTTGGGTAATTCCTCTCATGATCATGAAGTTGTCGTGACGCATAAGCTATTACCTTCCCATGCTGCATCAAAACACATCCTAAACCTCTGCCTGAAGCATCACAATACATTAAAAATCCTTCGATCCCATCTAGAAGTGTGAGAATGGGCGCTGTCATCAAGCCTCACTTCAGCTTCTCAAAAGAATCCTGACATTCTGCTGTCCAAGCAAACTGCACATCCTTGTGGGTTAACTGCGTCAACCGCGCTGAAATTCGAGCAAAGTCTAAAACAAATTGCCGGTAGTAGCCGGCCAATCCAAGAAAACTGCGAACTTCTGCAACTGTGCTAGGCACTGGCCACGTCTCAATAGCCACGATCTTCTGGGGATCCACTTCTACTCCTCCTCTGGTGATGATATGACCCAAGTATGAAATACGATCAAGCCAGAACTCGCATTTACTGAACTTGGCATACAACTGGTGCTCTCGAAGAATCTGGAGGACAACTCTGAGATGCTGCTCATGTTTCGCTTTACTCTTGCTGTATACCAGGATGTCGTCTATGAACGCAATCACGAACTGATCCAAATAAGTCATAAAGATGCGATTCATGAGGTCCATGAATACAGCCAGCGCATTGGTTGCTCCAAATGGCATAACAAGGAACTCTCAATGCCCATATCTAGATCTGAACGCCGTCTTCGGGATGCCCTGCTCTCTGACTCTGATCTGGTGGTACCCTGACCGCAAATCTATCTTCGAGAATACTGCTGCCCCCTTGAGTTGATCAAACAAGTCATCTATTCTCGGGAGAGGATATCTGTTCTTGATTGTCACTGAGTTCAAGGTACGATAATCAACACAATCTAGACGTACCATTCTTTTTTTCACAAGAAGCATTGGGGCTCTCCAAGGCGATCCACTTGTACGAATGAATTCTTTGGTCCGGAGTTCTTCAATCATCTTGTACAATATCTTTAATTCTGACGACGCCATCCTGTAGACTCTCTCTGACACAGGTGCGGTCCCGGAGATCAAGTCTATGGTGAACTTGATCTCTCGCTCTGGCGGCATTCCTGGAAGCTCTTCTGGGAAAACATCTGGAAACTCCTCGACGATCCGGGGTAACTATACTGCTGCTACTGCCATTCGCAATACGGGAGGAGAAGGTTCAACTTTGCCTCAGAAAAAAGAAAACTCCGGCTCGCCTGGGATGCTAAAAACAACCCTGCCAATATGGCAATCTATCCTGGCATACTGGTCCCTCAACCAATCCATCCCTAAGACCACATCATAATCGGCCATCGGGAATTCTATCAACCTAGCGGGAAACTCTATACCGCTAACTAGGACCCGACACGAGGAAAACACTCTATCTACTCCCACAAGACAGTTACCAGTAAGTATATTGAGCCTAACTGATAATGACTCGGGCTCCAGTCCTATCCGTGTCGCGAATCGTGCAGACATAAATGAATGCGATGCACCAGGGTCAAATAACACTGATGCCAGAAAGGTGTTGACGAGAATAGTACCTACCACTACCTCACCTGACGCCACTCCTTCTTCTTCCATGGTTAAAGCCAACACTTGTCCTTGTCCTCTGGGTGCCGTCCCCCTCTGCTGGATCCCTCTCTGCCGATTCTAAACTTGTGCCTGGGCATACTGCTGAGGCCTTTGTTGCTGAAAAGCTTGGGTCTGCGTTGGCAATGGCCTCGGGGATAGAAATTGCTGCTGGACTGGTACTGGGGCTGGTCCCCTAATCGATGAACTGGTCATAGCTGCTGCGGAGTCAGTCCTGAACGGGCAGGACCCTACCTTATGGTCCGACGCTCCACAAAGCAAACATAACCCTCACGCCTTGCGACACTCTGAAATAACATGTCCAGGCTTTCCACAATAAGAGCAGCCTATGGTGGAAGACTGCTTCTACTTCTGCTGAGGATACGTCGAGGTTGAATGTTGAACCGACGTAACTGAAGTTTTCCTTCTCGAAGAGTCCAATGGTCAAAGCCCTGGCTGCCGGGGCTGGTGCTGATGACTGATTCATCTGGCCGTGAGATCACTTTCGATCTCCGATCCGATCCACAATCCTCTGGGAGGTATACTCGTACTTTCTGGCCGCCCTCAATATTGCATCAAAAGTTTGGTGCTCAAATTGCTCCACCGCCAGCAAAATCTCCAGGTGGAGTCCCTGCTGAAACTACTGGGCTCTATCGAACTCGGTCGCTACCAAGGTAGGAGCAAACCGACTAAGCCTAGAAAGCTCGGCTGCATATCCATCAACCGTCCTGTCCATCTGCTTCAAATTAGTGAACCTCGTCTGTAGATCATACCGAGCTACAGCATCGAAGTACTTCGTCCAAAATTTCCCACGAAATACTGTCCAGGTAATAGGCGCCACTAATCCAATGGCCTGCACCACCCACCAGCGGCAGGCTAGATCCAATAACTACAGGCGCACTACCGCCACCTTTTCATCCTCTAGGGTCTTCGCTGCCTCCAATATTACCTCTGTATCCTGAAGCCACGTATCAGCAGCGATAGCATCTTCACTGCCATCAAAAAATGGAGGGTTCAGGCGCCTGAAGCTGTTTGCTGCACTGTTCCCATGATGTCCACCTATGTCTAGAGCATCTGTCACTGCCTGATGCAAGGCATCTCCTCGATGGTCCTGCGATACAAGCAACTCCCTGATAAGTCCAACCAAGGCTCCATCATCCTGCCTTGCAGGCTGGGCAGGCTGCACTGGAGGTTCTGGATCTCCGGGAGGCATGACTCGAAAAGATGCTTCTGAGTGCTGGGCTTGATCCTCTTGTTGCTGCTGGTCTACGGAGGTGCTCCGCCTTGTCGATCGGTAGGACCAGAAACAATGCCGCTGAAGAAGACGACATAGGGAACAATAAGGAAAGACCAAGATAGATCAAAGATACAAGCATGTGATCAGATCAAGATTCCAGGAATTCAGAGGATATGAGCAGAGATCAAGGGCAAGTGCTGATTGAGACATCTATTCGGTAAACCCTTACATATCTTAATTTACAAGACCTGCTTGGGCCACCACTTAAACCATATCACACCCCAGAACCAGAATACTGGAGAGCGGGAGCAAACATAGCCAGTTACGTATATTGAAGTGCAACCCACCTCGCTATACGGTCACGGCTGTCTAGATACATGAGGGTTTAACCACAATCCATCAGTCTCCTATGGTCAATAACAAGCCTAAATGGCTCAATCTCAAGCAAGCAAGTAAAGTTACAAGATGTAAGATCGCCAAATATACAATAGTAAGGCATCCCAGACATTACATATTCAACTGATCATGAAGCTAGTCGTTACAACATGCGAGGACTAGCAAGAGTTCAGTAATACATGATCAACCCTAGGATTTGCCAATCATGTTACATCCCGTAGGCAGACAGTAAATAAGGTATGCAATACGAGCTAACAGGTGCTCGTCGGCTAAAAGCCTCAAAACAATAATTTTACAATAGAGTGGGAGAGCCAAAAAAATAAACCCACTCATTGCCCTGGTTACGTCTGGTGGTCACCATCGGACTGGAAAGTCGGTAGATCGTTTGGAGCTGCTCCAAAATCTGGCCATAGAAAACCAGCTGGATCAGATCCCAGAAAGAGCAAGTGCACAAAGGAGGCTTCACTTAAGAACTAAAACCAGCATAACAGAAATAAATATTAAAAGCAAGTATAAGAGGGAGCCTGATAATAAATAAGAAAAAAATAACAACAGTCATATTAGAGTACGAGGGAACCATTCAAGTAGCCAGGTCACAACCCTTAAACCAAACGAGGACCGGGGTTGTAATCCTTCACCTGAATAGAACTCCGTCTCTAAATCTTGTTGGTAAAGTGAAACATGACGAGCATGACGTGGGATACAATAAGACAATAAATGAAGAGAGGACACAGAACTGCTCCGGAAGCCAAGTTTCAACCCTTAAACCAAACAAGGACCAGGGTTGTAACCCTTTGCCAGAACAGCACTTAGCCTCTGATCTTTATTGTTAAAAAGTGACAATCATGCGATCATGCTTGCAATATTCGAGCACTGAATCTACACCATACAATCGCTCACGGCCAATCAGTGACTACGGCTTTCTACATTAGCTAACTAGGGTTATCACAAGCCTTAGTTACTAGCAATATGCAATGAGATGTTCCTCCAGCCACAAGCCCTACAGCTAATCCGGGTTATCCAGGCGACTTGGATATACTAAGCAATGCCTCGTTCTTTTTCATATATCGGTGAATTTAGACATGTGCCCTACTCGTCGGCTGGCTACAAGTCCAACAATGGTGGCCGGGATAACGGGATCGCCTGTAACTCGAGAAATCTCTCATGGCTACTGAATTATTCTAGTTATTAGCCTTAGCCATTTACAGTAGGTACCCCTGACCGTGGTACTCAGGGATCCCTGTCCTAGACATGATGCAAAACCTTACCATTTTATTTTGTACAAACACAATCACCCACGGTGTCCAGGCCATTCAATTCTGTCACGATATGCTAGCTGTCGCAACAGCATTCGAGATATATATTATGTCAAATTCACTGTCAAGAGTGCGCCACGACGGGCCACTATCATGTCATGTCATTTGTCAAAAGTATACCACAACGGGTTACCATCGTGTCATGGAACATATTTAAAATTAACATTTAACCTGGTATAAGCATATATACAATAACTAAATATAAACATGGTACAAGAGCTGTGGAGGAATCATGCGGCTACGGGAAAGACGGGACATAACTTCCACATACGAACTCAAAATGAGGTACGCCAGAGATATTCGGAAAGGCAAGACAATGATCTAAAACTTTCATGTTTTAAGTTTTTCGAAATTCTGGCTAGAAAATAGCTAAACTTGGCAAAAACAGTCATTATGTGCACTTTTTACGCCAAAAATTCAATTTTGCGTAGAATATGCAAAAGGGAAGGGTTCCATCGTAAAATTTCACATACAGGATACTATCCTACATAAAATACGCATAAACAGGGTTTCTTGCGTAAAATTTTACATTCAGGATACAATCCTGCGTAAAATACGCATAAATAGGGTTCCCTGCGTAAAATTTACATTCATGATACAATCCTGCGTAAAATACATATAAACAGGGTTCCCTGCATAAAATTTACATTCAAGATACAATCCTGCATAAAATATGCAAAAACTGGGTTTCCTGCATAAAGTTTTACATTCAGGATACAATACTGCATAAAATACGCATAAACAGGGTTCCCTGCGTAATATTTCACTCAGCCGACATGAAAAATTTAGAAAACTTGTTTTGGCCATAAAAACTTCATTTTAACTCAAAATGAGGTGAATCAAAAACCAAATTCATACGAAATTCCGTGCTCTTGCTCATGGAACTATTAGTTTTCGAAAACAACAAGTTTTAGTAGATCAAAACCAAGAAAAACTCCATGAACTTATAAACCTTAAGTTACAACGTAGATCTAGAAGAATCTATCCATAAAAATCAAAAACTCCCAGTTCTAAAGAGGCTTATAATCATGTAAAGAAGAGAATGGAATAATAAAACTTGAGATCCATCATGAAGCAAGTTACACTTGCCTAGGGTTCTTGGGTGTAGGTGGAGAGGAGTAAATGAAGAAGAAGAGTTATTAAAGTGATAATGAGGAGAGAGAAGAGAGTGGGATTTATAAATGGTGAGGGTGGGGGTAGGTAGGGATTGGTTCATAAATAAAACCAAACCAAGCCAAATCGAACCGAACCAAGCAATAGAAAATGCCAAATAGACCAAGCAAGGAGTCATGCAATACGAGTCAAAATACTTACACGTATACTAAAATACGTAATACGAACCATGGTCATTACAGAAAGCTCAACACCGGTAAACAAACATAATTAGACAAATCCAACTAGCAATAATCAAACAAATAGAATCAAACAACAAGAATGATATGAAATAGACGGGTAGAAACAAATCCACTATCAAACGGCTATAAAAAGAGTTTGTCCAGTAATGTTTCAACTTGCTCAACATAACACATTCATTAAATGAATAAAATAAATGTATAAAGACCAAGCAATGGGTCAGCAAACAACATCACAATACATGAAAATAAGTCCAATAAAGGACTATGCCTGGTCAGGAGGAGGAGGCAGTCCCTGCATCTGGGATAACATGAACCTATACTGCGTCGATGTCAGCGTCACCGACGATGACTCATCAATAGAAGGAGGAGAAGACAGTGGAATCGATACAGTCGGTGTGGATGCTGACGCACGACTAGGAAGCGTCTGTTCAACGGCTAGCAGTCTAAAGTTGGTGGAATCTATAACAGCCGCTAGCCTCGAAAGCTGATCGCTTATGGCCAGCTGTGACCCCTGCACTACCTGAATAAGAAGATCTGTCCTCTCCTGTACCACCTGAACGACACAATCTGTCCTCTAGCTGGTCTCCCTAATGGTGCGCTCAAGCATATCAAATCGTGCGGTGAGCGCCACATCATCCGTCTATGACTGAGATTTGGGCTGCTCTGTAATCCTCCGCAACAGCTCGTCACGCAGCTCAGTAAGCTGGCGACGGAGTTCCTCCATTTGGGTCGACTCCTGTGAGGACTGTGGGGAATATACACTGGCAGAGGGGAACTGGATGAATGCATCGCCATAAAGGTGTCGTAGGATCCCGTACTGTAGTACGTACCCCTATGAAGACCGCCAACGGCGGTCGTCCAGATCTCGTCCAACACCTGAGCCGGAGGGGGCTGTGAGGAAGTACCAGCCCCTCCCTCTGCAAGTGCACTCTCATTCTCTAACCTACGATACTCATCCTAGAAAAGTATGAATCTCGATAAGCATAATATTTGCTACCAACCTAGTTGTTCTCCGTCTATGGATATATATATTGCATATTTCTTAAGTTATACTAAAGTTAGTGACACATAAAGTAATACTTACATAGCTCTGCGTGGCCCTATCATCGATGAGCTTTTCGTCCTTCCGATGGGTGGCCAGAAAGACGGTCACCATGTTGGGGTTCTTACACCTCATTATCTGTTATAATAATATATTTGTTATTAAAATTGAACATTTTATTCCTACTTTTGTTAAAATAATATATTACAATAAAATACATACCAAGCGACAGAAATGTTCCGTCATAGGATTCGAGCCACCACACCACTTCCCTGCCCTCGTCCAAGCCGCCTTTGCCTTCTCCAACCATTCCTTGTACCTAGGATCGTCGAATCTAGCCCTTATCATAGTCCACTACTCGGACGTGATCCAACCTTGGATCGGTCTTTTGGAGCACTCTCGAGCCTTCTGGTCGTCGATCGCATCCCTGATCAACTTGACGGCAATGGCAAGAAATTATTTCTCGATCATCTCAGCCCGGTGTGGTGGATAAAAATATATTTTCTACAAGAATTAAAATAGTTATTATATAATATGCATAAAAGATGATTTATACTAAAAGCAATATACTTTAGTTACCTTGAAGTGGGCAAACCAGAATGCCTTCCTATCGTCCGAGGCATCTGAGTAGTTAATCCAAGGGCCACCGTAGTTGGACCTCAAAAATAGCCCCAATGTCCTCTGAACTGACGGGGGACAATATCTACACAATGATAATTATATTCATGAATATATAGATATATGTATAAATTAATGTTAAATAATTAACTTACTTTGTAGGCCCGCTGGACCAAATACCTATCCTCGTGTTGTCCGGAAGGGCTCATGGGGGATCGCTCAGATCATATGGAGATGGAGTAGGTGCGATCTTCTCCACCCGCTCCTTCGTCTCTATACTGCTGTCAGCATTCGAAATACTGGACAGGGTAGGCTCAGGCCTGGAACTGCCTGTCCCAGGAGTACTGCCACGGAGTCGGAGATGTGACTGGTGGAACCTCTACCAGCACGGGATGTGACTGGTCGGTACATTAGAGTGCTAGAAAATGAGGGTCCGAAACCATCATCCAATAACGGAGTGGCACTCCGTCCACCGATGGAACCTCTACCAGCACGGGATGTTCCTCTACCGGTGGAACCTCTACCGAGGTACGATCCTCTTCGTCCTGCCATACCAGATAAAAAAAGATATATATAAGAAATATAATACATATTCTAAATCAAATATGCATGCATTTAATATATCATAGTTTATAAAAAATAGACCCAGAGCAACCCTCCGTTGAATTTCTAGATAATAACTAAGTCTAGATAATAACAATAAAGTAATCCAGAAACATCCAAGTCTAGATACTGACCAAGTCTAAAAAATAACAAGAAATAACTAGAGTTGTACAAAACATCCAAGTCTAATCCAGAAATAAGTCTACTAGAGAAAAATTTGATCAAAAGTCATATCATATATACAACTCTACCCTTTATGCTAGGGCAGATAGAACTCCCTCATCCACCGCGCATAAGAAGGCTCTACGCCATCAAGGTCAATATCTATAGGAGCTAGATGACTGAAACTCCCGATGCCACTGCCTTCTGGTGTCATTTCATCCTTCACAACGATCTCGGCTTTAGGAATCACTTCCTCCTTAGTAAGAGGTAGCACTTTTTCCTTAACCTTGATCTCTACTTTAGGTATCACCTCCTCAACAACAGGAGGCAGTACTTCCTCCTCAGCAGCAGGAGGTACCAAAACTGAATCAACAACCATCTATGCCTCTCTTAAGCGACATGCTCGGGTCATGGGTACCATCTGGTAAGATTGATAGAAATATAGAGATTAATTAGGGGTTAAACAAAATGACAGTACATTTCACCAGTCTAAATAGTTGTTGAATGGAGATTAATTAGTGGTTAAACATATTTATATTTTATTTTATTTTCAATCATCTTCTGAAAATTCATCTTCTTCGTTCTTCGCGTCCTCATCTTCTTCATCTTCGCTTTCATCTACTTCGTTTTCCTCTTCGGATACTTCTACCTCTTCTACCCGATTTGACGTGTAATGTGGAACTTTCATTGTGTCCACGTCAACTGTATATGTTACGAGAGGTAGCTCATCCTCCTAATAAGCTATTTCGTCAAAATCATAGGTATTTCTGGCCTTAGTCTTGCATATTGCCCACCAATCCATCCTAGTTGTTCCCCGTCTTGGATAAGTAGTGAAGTAAATGAGTTGAGCCTGACTTGCTAGGACAAATAGTTTATATCCTTGATATCGACGTCGGTAGTTAATATCCACAAGACCATGCTTGTCAATTTTCCAACCTTGATCTTGGATCGGATCGAACCAATCACACTTGAACAACACGATCTTAGTCGGCTCCATGCCGTAGTTATATGTCAACTCCACAATCTTTCGTAAGATGCCATAGAAATCATTCCTGGATCGACATCTTTGTAGTTTGTAGATCTGATACACAAACAACTATTTTTTGTCGAATCAAGATCCGAAAAGTTCTCTCTGATGGGAGTATTTGTTGACTTGAACCTAAACCCATTCACACAATAGCTTGACCAGATTTTGACGAAATAAATTGGCCCCTTGGCTAGAGTTCTAATAGATTCATTCTCTGGTGTTGCGTTTGGATGCTCGACCTAAATACCATAAGATAAGAAATTAAATTCAGCGTTCCGCTAATTACTGTATAAAGTGCATATACAAAAAGTAATTACCGAGCTCCATACATATGCACTCAACCATGAAGGAAAATGACGTCTCAGTTTATGTTCTAGTTCTTCATTTGTTATGTACTATCTACTCGACCTTACCTCATCATTAAATGTGCTAAAAACAACAACACATCGGCCAATTAGTATAATAATAATATTGGATACTCTTACATGCATAGATGATATAAATATGGACATATTAGTTACTTACCCCTCGAGCTTCTCCACTTCATCCTCGTAGCAGTTGAGTAATATATATAATTGAGTAGCCCTTAGTTCATCGTCATTTATATATCTTTTCATCATTTTCCCCAAAGGCTTTCTGAAAATATTGAAGACTTTCAGTATTGCATCATTAGATTCAAGATATCCAACATTATTTTTCGTAGCTCTTATTCTATTAGTACCAACATGTGGCTTGAAATATATCGAGCAAAAGTTTGTAATCTCCTAGAGAACATAGGCTTCACAAATAGAACCCTCGACTCGAGCCTTGTTTTTCACCTTTCTCTTTAGGTGGTTCAAATGTCGCTCAAACGGGCACATCCACCGATAACCGATCGGCCCACCACCATGTGCCTTATAGGAAAGATGAATTGGTAAATGCTCCATGGAGTTGAAGAACCCAGGAGGGAACACCCTCTCAAGCTTGCACAGTGTTACCGTAATGTCCTTCTCTTGCTTTTCTAGACGATCGACAAGCAACTTAGTAGAACATAGATCTCTGAAGAATATACTCAGCTCTGTCAATGGATTCCAAACGACCGGTGGTAATAATTCTAGAAATGCGATCAACATTAATATATCCATAAATATGTAATAGTCGTGGCTCTTTATACCCGTTAGTTTATTCTCCTTCGGGTCGGTGCATCTTCTTAAATTTGACACGTACCTGTCAGGAAATTTTAGGCCCTGAATCCACCTACAAAGTCTCCCATTATCCTCTCTGTCCAGTGAAAAAATTGCCTTAGGCTGCTTATACTTCCCATTGCCTTCCTTTATCAAATGCAACGTAGGACGTCTGTATATATCTTTCAAGTCCAACCTGGCCTTGGGATTGTCTTTCGTCTTTGCCTTTACGTCCATCACAGTATTAATTATGTTGTCAAATATATTCTTTTCGATATGCATGACATCAAGGTTATGTCTGATAAGATTGGTGCTCCAATATGGCAGGTCCCAGAATATGCTCCTTTTCGTCCAATTATGAGTGCATCTAAATTCATCACACTTGTATCCCTTTGTAGGCTCTTCGATAGCACTTGAAAAATCTTTGACCTCCTCCCATATCGTGTCTCCAGTCCACCTTGGCGATGGATTGGCCTTCTCTACAATGACGGTATGAAAAGTATTCTTGTTCCTCCGGAACGGATGATCCTTCGGCCGGAACTGTCCATGACAATTGAAGAAGCACGGTTTTTCTTCGTGTTTCAAACAGAAAGCCTTTGTGCAGTCCATGCAATACGGATATGAGATACGACCATGAGTGCTCCATCCCGATAACATTCCATAGGCCGAAAAGTCATCGATGGTCCACATCAGTGCGGCCCTCATTTAAAAGTTCTGCTTTCTGGAAACATCGTACGTGTTGGCGCCTACTTCCCACAGCTGATTCAACTCATCTATCAACGGCTGTAAGTACACATCGATATTCCTCATTGGATTGTTCAAACCTGAAATGATAACGGCTAGGAACATATAAGGAGTCTTTATACACATCCACGGTGGTAGGTTGTACGGAGTGACAATCAATGGCCAACAAGAATATTGGGAACCCAAAAGTTCGAACGGGGTAAAAACGTTAGAGGATAGCCCCAATCTTACATTACGCAGATCAGAAGCAAAATATGGATACTTTCGATCAAAGTACTTCCATACTTCTCCATCGGATGGATGATGTAAAACTCCATCGATCTGTTCGTGCCTATGCCATCTCATGTTCTCGGCAGTCTCATTCACCATAAACAACCTCTACAACTGCGACGTCAAAGGCAAGTAGTGCATCCAATCGGTCGACTTCCTTGTACTGGGAGTCCTACTTAAACTTGTTTCCTTGTAGCGATCGGCACCATAAAATTTGCATAAGTCTTCATCCTTGTCGTCCTTGTAGTACAATATGCATCCGTTGTGACATACATCAATTTTATCGTATCCCATCCAAAGCGATCTCACCATTCTTTTAGATCGATAGAAGTCTGTAGGAAATCTTGCACCCTCCGACAAGATCTCTATAATCAACTTGATGATTCAATTGTAGCATTCTTGAGACATATTAAAATTGGACTTGATCCTCAGCAGTCTTGTAACCACCTCCATTGGTGAATGATTTTCACAACCAGGATACAAAGGAGTCCTTACATTCTCCAGCAACTCCATAAACTTCGCAGCATCAGTATTCGGTGCCTCCTCAGTCGTATCATGATTGTCCGGATCGAAACTAGGTCCCGTAACATCGAAAACCATGTTCACCTACCCTTTATCGTAATCAGCATGGTCATGGACATCAACATATGGCTCCAAAATAGGCTCTGGCTCCAATGCGAAATGCACAAGTTCTCCGTGTGAGGTCCACTGATAGTAATTTGGCATGAAACCTCTAGAGTACAAATGATATATCACGTTCACTTTTAGATGATATTTCAAGTTACAACTGTCATGCCCCGATTCGACAAACCATTCGTCCCCATTCCCATTATACCGAATTGATCGTCCTCGCTAAGGCGTGATGCCATACAAGTCTGGAGTTGCACTCGTGCAAGACAAGAACGTTATATTTGATTATTTTATTTAAATATCGAGTTGAAACTTCATAAATCATATCAAAATTGAACACGCAATTTAGGAAGATAGAAATATACTTTTCATTCATAGCTTGCAACAAAGTGTAAGTCATAATTACATAGGATGTCATTGAGGCTAGATTGATTGAAACATAAGAAATATACTCGACAAGCTGCCTGAACTAACAATTACCGTTCCATACATTCGACCTTTTATACATTGAAAGACTTCGATGAATTGGCTTCAAAATACTTCAGAATAGGAAAAGCTTCAAAATGCCTCTCTGAACTTCAGCTTTGAATGAGCAACGTGCACCTCCAGAGTCCTGATCACCTATAGGATTTGGGATTAGTACACTTGGAAATGCACTAGCGAGTGGGACGAACCCACTCGTCTAACCGACTCTGATTGTTAAGGTAGGCATGCATTGGAGTTTTCTTTTTATTTTGAACTAAATGAATTCAGTTCATATTGATAGCCATCCATTTGAAACAGTAAAAGCATACCATGAAACATAACAATTTATCTCAATTCTTACCATGGTCGTGCTCGTCCCTGCATAAAAATAGAGATTATAATTTTCACCCGCATAAGACAATAGGTGAGCATGCTACTATCTTATATGTGCGGTCATTGATGCTATGGACCACGAGGGACTTTATATGGCATTACCACATGTCTGTTTGTCATGACCCGATACCCAAATTGTTGGACCGGGCCGAGCCATGTCCAGCCTACGCTTGGTCAAAGCGTAGTAAGCTGTTCTAAGAATAGACAATAAAGAATCTAAGCAGCTAACAGTTCTAAAACCATATTTAAAGTTCATCACAACACAGCATCTATAAGCGAAGGTAACATGAGCACAGACTTAATAATACATAACCAAAGTATCTAACTGGAGACAAAGTCCAGTATCCAAATATAAGTATAGACAAAGTCTAGTTTCAAAACACAAGAAAAATAACTAAGCAAGGTTCCCCGCTGGGGCCTCTTCTGGAGCTAAGGCCAGGTCCTCAAAATCAGTGCCATAATATGTAACACATAGCATTTTATCCTCGAAAAGTGAACCTACAACGTTATCCTGTCAGGACGGAAGCAAGTACAACCTCTACAACTAAAGTACTGAACATATAATGAAAGAGATGTACAATAAAAAACATAGTGTGATAAGTCTATAAAACAGGAAATACTAGAAATATGGCCTCATGGTACAACTGGGATCATAATATCATAGTAACACAGGGAACATGGCATATCTGGAATCATGGTATATCTCATAATCTATCATGGCAAGGATACATATGTCATAAAGACAGATGTATATGTAATGTTTAAAACTGTAGCAGGTATGTGATCGGTCAATAGATGTACAATGTGCTGGGGCACATAATGAAATATACTTCCGTACAAGTGAAACGGCGACAGATGTACATACGCACAAATCCGCCTTGATATAAAGGCCTACGACAAGGTATGCATATAAAATACGACCTTGCTCGGTACATACGTACGAGTAGGGGGGCATGATCACGTACGCTACTAACAGTTTCCCCATAACCCATATTCTATCATGTTAGAGATACGAGAACAGTAAAAACATGTGAGAGATACTGGGAGTAGTATAAGCATGTCAGGTACTGGAAGCCGTATGAAACATGTGAATACTCCGAGTAGTATAAAGCATAGTGAAACATGTACTGAGAACTAGTAAGAAGCATGTGAAGGTACGATAACTGTCCTAAGCATGGCAAGTGCTGAAAGTAATACAACTTATGAAGATTTAACTCGCTACCTCAATGATCAGTATTTTAACAGGGTTAATACATGTTCTAGCATTAAAAGGCAGTAAATGAGTTTGTAGATGTACTTGCCTCGAGCAAAGCAAGAATACTAGTACGAAGATATAGATGTCTGGTGTCCTGTCAATAATGATATACAAACTCAGTTCTAAGCTATATTAAATATTACACTAGTGGTGTGACACGACTCCTAACTGGATACTAGCCAAGTGGAGACCTAAAATATAAGTCTAATGTGGAGTGACACTATATCCAAACTAATTTTCTAGGACCTTTATACTAGTGTAGGGTGAGCTCCAATACTACAATAACCCAATTCAACACAAAATATTGAAAGTCGTAATTATTTAATAAATAATCAAACTGTACACTATGTTCCAACAATTTTTGAGATAGACAAAAAGCTTAAATATATATAAAATAAAGTAACAAAATGATCCTTGTTCATTATAGAAATTTATACTAATTTTTCTGGAATTTATAAACCCTCATAGATATTTATTAAAAATCAGCAAACATAAATATACTGAAAATGAGTTTTATTTTCCCATTTTTATAAAATACCAAAAGTACTTATTAAATACTGGAAAAATTATAATAAATTAGCTAAATTAACATAGTATCTAAATATAATTTTTTCCATATTTTTACAGAAATTAAAATATATATAAAAATTCAAAAACAGAAAGTAACAAAATCTGGAAAAATAATTAATTATAAATTAAAGATAATACATAATCAAAATCTACAGATGTTGTCGGATGATAAAATAATTATCACCAACATGTCCAGAATGGTCAAATCAGCTAGGATAGCCTACCCATAAGTCCAATTTAGACACAGGGGAAAAACGGTAATTTTGGGTCAAAATGATGTCCGCCGTTGGACACACTTTGCACCGAAAAGCGTGTCGGGATAGAAGTCTACAAAACCTAGCAAATTATATGTCCACGAATCCAGAATGATGATACGAACCCAACGGTATGTCCGAAATAGGATTCCGATGTGCCGATCTCAAAATGATACGTTGACGCGACACTTGGTATCCGGTTTGTACGAAAATGCGTGTCGGAGCAAATGTCTTCAAAACTCAGCAAATTATATGTCAACGAGTCCAGAATGATGATACGAACTCAACGGTATATCCGGAATTGGATTCCGATGAGCCGATCTCAAAGTGACCCGTTGACTCGAAAAGTGGGACCCGCTTTGCACCGAAATACGTGCCAGGGCCCATGTTCTCCAAATTAAGCAAATTTTATATGAAAACATGCCAAAATGACGCCACGAGTCTACTGGTGGTGTCAGAAATTGAATCCGGAGTCCCGGGTTCAAAAATATAATTTAACAAGTGTAAATTAAAGAATTCGGACGGCCAACTTTGGCGTCGAATTCGACCTACCGAACGTGCTTAAAATGAAACGAAACCTAAAGAAGATAGGACGAGGGTTATACCAGCTACGCACAGGAACTGGTAGCGCACCAACCGGAGCTGTGACGACGAAGATACGAGCTGACGAAGTCGACTCCACGAAACTGTCCAAAAACAGGTCAATTTAAAACGTCAACTTGGTGGCCAGTTTTGAGGTATCAAACGATAAAATTAACGGACGAAAATTGAGGGGAGTGAAGATGGATATACCGAGATTGTGACGGAGCGAAGAGTTCGCCGATCCAACGGTCGGATCTCCCAGAAAACATGTGCGAAGTCGCTGTCCCGAAATACAATTTCTGAAACTTGAAATCGTGCGTCACGGCGGGATTTCGTCGTAAATGTACAAATAGCCCATGCATCGCGTCGGAGGAGGAGGCGCTGGCCCGGGGGAGTTCGCCGGAGGTCGTCGAGGGTGTGGGGTTCTCGTGGTGGTGCGGGCCGGCCATGTGGTGGCGCACGACCACGCCCATGCGCGCTTCCGTACGTGCGCGTGCATGGCGGCTGCTGCACTGCCAAGGCAGCACGGGGGCGGGCTAGGCCGGGCACGGCGGAGGTGCGGCAAGGACGCGGGTGATGGTGAAGGTGGTGGGGGTGGTTTAATGGAGTGGTGTTAATGTTGGTGGTGGTGTGTGGTGGAGATGATGATGAAGAATAGAGGAGAAGAAGAAGGAAGGGGGAGGAGAGGCTGGTAAGGGTGGTGGTGATGCTCGGCCACCAAAGGGGGGGGGTGGCTTGGCCGAGTGAGAGAAGAGGGAGAGAGTTTGGGTTTGTTTTTGTTTTTTGTATGTGTGTGTGTATAATATAAGGAGAGAGAGAAAAGGATATTTGTGAGAGAGAGAGAGAGAGGTGAGAGAGGGGTTAGGGGATGTCGGTCCAAGAGGAGGGGGGAGAGTGTGCTGTAAAGGGGAGGGGGTGAGGTGGTGTTTGTGTGGAGAGAGAGAGAGAGAGTTTAATATATGTATAGGTGTGTATATATATATATAAATAGAAGGAGATGGAGAGAATGAGAATAGATATTTAGAGAGAGAGAATAGAGAGAGAGAGTAGGTCGGTTAGAGAGAGGGGGGGTTCGGCTGTGAGGTGGAGGGGGGGAGAGTGTGTTGGTGTTTTAATGGGAGAGAGAGAGTGTATATATATATATATATATATATATATATATATATATATATATATATATATATATATATATATATATTTGTAAAGTGGAGCGAGAAAAATAGATATTTTCAAAACGGGAAAAAAATAGAAAAATTATGTAGGGTACTTGGGTTGTCATGAGAGGACAACAGGGAGCTTGGGTTCGGGTTCGGTCGAGCCGGGTCGGGTCGAAATCGAACAGAGTGCAATAATTGAATTTAAAATGGGTATTTATGATCACGGGAAAATAAATAATATGCGGGGACTCCAATAAATGTAACACAAGTTTCATATGGGTAGTAGGCTTCATGTGGGCCAGGTCCGTACTTTGGTTCGACTAGGTTGGATCGATGTCGGGTCCCAAAATTAAATTGGAAAATAAATCAGGATTCACGGTAGATAATTAATTGGCCTAAATTGAACCGAAAATTGTGCGAAGGAAATGGAGCACAAAATAGAGTGTCTGAGTGGGACACGAAGGTCATGGGTGAAGAACGTCTCGAGTAGATCATTCATGAGAAGTTGGTTCTAAGAAAACGACTGGTCTCGTGCTCCTAAATTAAAAGTCACGGTGACGTGCAAACGAAGATCAAAAATAAAAGTGGGAATAATTATTCAACAATTAATTGGTCTAAGTTGACCCAAAGTTACACGATATAAAAAGAGCACAAGGGAACGAATTTAAGTGGGACAGGATACATCAAAACGAAGATAATCTTGTCTACAACAAAACCCATGAAGAGAGTTTACAGAGATTGGCATCCCTGACGCTCCAGAAGTCAAAGTCATGGAAATGTACATTAATGATCAAAACAATTAAATAATAAAATATTTATCGAAATTAATTCATTAAGAAAAATAAAAATAAACCCCTGAAATTCAGGGGGCTTACATCCTACCCACCTTACAAGAATTTCGTCCTCGAAATTAAAAATCATCCAACCGGTCAAACTATAACATGTAGCTGCTCTGGCTACGATACTCAATCTGCTACCCTTGAAATCATCTCTTCTGTTTCTCTTTACAATCTTTTTGGTTCAGGTTCAACAAAGTCCTTCTATCATAAACTACGTCATACATCCTTAAAAATCTTCCATACCAACATGAACAATTATGTATACTCTAATCTATAGGTCATTCTCTGGGTATGTTTATAAGCCTAAAATGCTTAATCATCAACCATATTTTCAACCTCAATTGTAAATACTGGATTTCCTTATCATATCCTAAGTATCAATATTTTATCAATCCACAAGCCCTTTGCATTATTTGTCGTCAATCTTTTCCTACAGTTTCTCCTTGAAATCATACGTTCAATTCTTATTCCTGGCGTAGAGCCTTCTTCTTTTACTCAACAAGTCCTCCGAATATGAATCCTCGATTTCAAAACTCCCGATTTATTAATTATCAATGTACATATGTCTTTGTCTTGTTTCTTGTCCTTTTAACTGATATCTTTCCGATCTCGTATGCAATACGATAACTTATTCACTACAACAAATAGGACATACAATAGCAGTTTATCTATAGCGTTCAAGCCTCCCTGCTATAGAATGTCATCATCAATAGCGTTTATTAGTCTGTGCTATTAAAAAGTCATACAATAGCAGTTTATCTATAGCGTTTGAGTCTTCCTGCTATTATAATACCATCATCCATAGCGTTTATTGGACATGCTATTAAAAGTACATACAATAGCAGTTTATCTATAGCGTTTATGCCTCCCCGCTATTAGAAGTGTCGTTACAATAGCGTTCATTATGCAGTGATGTTAAAGGTATAGATTCAGAAATTCGGTTCATTTGAAAAAAAATTGAAGTCCTACTTTTGATATATTTTTGACATATAACAATGTATAAATTCATTATGCAGTGAGGAAAAATGTATATATTTGAAAGCAACACACATATATATATATATATATATATATATATATATATATATATATATATATATATATATATATATATATATATATATATATATTGAAGTCCTACTTTTGATATATTAATTTTTGACATATATATAACAAGTGTAGAAACTTATAATTTTTTAATATAATTAAAATATGATTTCTATTTATTCGGTTTAACCGAATAAATCGATCAAATAACCGAATAGTTTATTCGGTTCAGTAATTTGGTTTTGGTTAATTTTGGTTCGATTTCGGTTTTGGAGTTTTTGAATTTTGGTTTATTTGGTGTTGACTATTTCGTTTCGGTTGAAACCACGAATAAACAGAAGGCACCCCTACATAGGTATCCCAGTTCGATTAGGAGTAGCATCATATTGTATATATTTTACATGATTAAAAAATACTATAACATATTTTGGATGCTATATAAGTTACAACGTCGTAATGGGATTAAATCGCTATCGTAAAAAAAAATATGAGAAGGAGCTGTAGAATACTCTTCAGATTTGGTTTTTTTGATTGGCTTTGTTTTAAAAATGTATATATTTAAAAATTATTTTTATTTTTTTGATTAGCTTTGTTTTATTTTGTTTGGTTTGATTTGGTTTATTTGTTTTTAATTGGTTTGGTTTTTATCTTTTGTTTTTTCTTTCTCAGAATGGTTTAATCTATTAGTTAATTTATTATTATCTTTACAATAATAACAAAATATATTAGTTAATATAATTTTTAATATTAATTTATACAATAAATAATAAAATTTGTTGTTAACTATATTAGTTAATATACAATAAATAATAGAAAAAAAATTCTACCGATAAATAAAAAATAAAGTTTTTGCTAAAACATAAATAAAAAAAATAAAAAAAATTGAAAGGGAGAAACATTCCTCTGGCCAGTCCATATGCGAAAATAGGGACTCCCGTTTTTTTATATTAGATTTTGTTTTATTTTGTTTTGCTTATTTGTTTTAAATTGATTTGGTTCAATCTTTTTGTTTATTTCTAGTTTGATTTTATCTATTAGTTAATTTATTATTATCTATATAATAATATCAAAATCTATTAGTTCATTTTTATATATTAATTTGTATTAACTAATAAGTTTAGTTATTATCCCCATTACTTAATATATAAATAAATATATACATATTATTATACAAATTAATTTGTATATATTTATTTATATACATAAAATAAATCATATATATAAATAAAATTAAGTACATACAAATATAATAACAAAACTTAATATATAGAAATTTGTTATGAATATAAATAATTTGTTATTATCTATATTAATTTATTATTAATTTGCTATGAATATAAATAATTTGTTAATATACAAATTAAGTATAAACAAATTTAATATATAGAAATTAAATTGTTATTATCTATATTTATTTGTATAATAATATATTAATTTGTTATTATCTATATTAATTTATTATTTATTTGTTGTGAATATAATTAATATGTTAATATACAAATTGAGTACATACAAATTTAACAACAAAACTTAATATATATAAATTTGTTATGAATATAATTTTTTTTTATTATCTATATTAATATATCATTAATTTGTTATGAATATAATAATTTGTTAATATATAGAAATTAATTTGTTATTATATTTGTTTGTATAATAATATATTAATTTGTTATTATGTATATTAATTTTGTCATTAATTTGTTATTATCTATACTAATATTTTTATTACAAATTAACTAAAATTTTTATCAATACTAATATATTTATTGTATAAATTTATTATTTATTATTTATTATTTATTGTATAAATTAATAACAAAATCATAGCGCAAAGAAATCTTCCGACGCTAATATAGTTAATAACAAAATTTATTATTTATTGTATAAATTAATATTAAAAATTATATTAACTAATAGATTTTGTTATTATTGTAAAGATAATAATAAATTAACTTAATAGATTAAACAAATCTGAGAAAGAAAAAACAAAAGATAAAAACCAAACCGATTTAAAACAAATAAACCAAATCAAACCAAACAAAATAAAACAAAGCCAATCAAAAAAAAAAAAACCGATAGTCCTCAATTTCGACAGATGGTGTGGCGAAAATTGGACCTGTCAGAATATTTTTCTATTTTAAATTTTTGGAACTTTTTATCTTTTACCAAATTTAATTGAAAATTTTATCGTTAGAGCAAATTTTCTGCTAATATTTCGGTAGCTGAAGTTCCCCCCAAAATTTCAAAGTGAATAGCTTCCCCCCCCCCCCCCAAAATTCCAAAGTGAATAGCTATTCCCCCTTACCCAAAACCTAAAGAAATAAAATTCTAACTTCTCCCCCCTTCTCACCCGCTGCCCACAACTTTCCCTCCTCCCTCCTCCTCACCGACCCGCTGCCCACACCGGATCCCAGCCTCCCTCCTTCCTCCTCCTCACCGACCCGCTGCCCACACCGGATCCCCGCCTCCCTCCTCCCTCCTCCTCACCGATACGCTTCCCACACCGGAGCTCCTCCTTCGTCCTCCCACACCGGATCCGCTGCCCACAATGGCTCGCACCAGTGCGGCAATATTGGCGCACGGGAGGCTTAGCGAGGTCAAACGGGTGGGGCACGGAGTGACTGTAGAAAGTTGGGGCGTCCCTTGGCTAGCGGAAACGTCTGTACGTCCGCTTCAACGGCTGATGGAGAAGGCTCA
Source organism: Iris pallida (assembly GCA_029216955.1). NCBI lineage: Eukaryota > Viridiplantae > Streptophyta > Magnoliopsida > Asparagales > Iridaceae > Iris > Iris pallida. The sequence continues at coordinate 17,910,285 of JANAVB010028820.1, forward strand.
GGGGTCGGGTTCGTGGCCGAACGGGAAGGAACGGTCATATAGGTTTGAGCTGGAGGGGGTCGCCGCCGTACGCGCGCATGCCTACAATTTTTTTTTGCAGGTAGCTACAGTGGCAGGCGCGATGGAGAAGAAGTACTGGTTATTTTCTTTTTCCTTCTTTCTTTTTTTTTGCATTGTCTATATTCTGTTTGATGTAATGCTTCAAAGCTAAATGCTACTGACATCGTACTAAATGTATTGTTTCTTTGTAGAGTTGATTGAGAACACCAGTACTCTGTTTTCCAATTCTATTTTTTTTAGCATCCTAGATTTATGCTGAATCTTGTGGTCAAAGATATTATTTTGGTAAACTTTTTGTCCATTATTTGTGCCTCAAGAAACTTATTGTGAAATTGATTCTATATATCATTCCAGATATGGTATGACAATGTCCCTCACACCAAGCTGGTTGAGTATAAGAAAGACCAAAATTGGGTGCAAAAGTCTGGAGAATATCTTGTTTTTCCTGGAGGTGGAACTCAATTTAAAGAGGGAGTTGCAAACTACATAATGTTCGTTGAAAAGGTATACTAAACTATCTGAATCTAGAGTCTGAAACTAGTTACTTGTCAGATTTTAATTCTTTCTGAATCCACATTAAAAGGCTTAACATTATTTGAAATATTCTCTTCTGAATTTTTCAGTGGAAATTCTTAGTTTTTAGTTTTACTTTTTAATCGTCTTCTACTCCACTTTAATTTATTGTAACTTGTAAATAGAGATTGCTATTGAACTGTTCCATGTAATTGACAATATGAAGGAATCTGATGATCACTAAACTTAAATAATATGTGTTATGAACATCTAAGAGTAGACATATACAAACTTCTTGGTATGGATTGGAATTCTTCAGAACCCTTCTTGTGTATAATGTAATTTCTGGATAATTGTATTAGCTTTTCTGTTGTTGCCCTTTATTTGGCATAAGTCTTGAGTTCTGAACTATTTACAGCTATTTGACTTGTCCGTTACGTAATGTGGACCAATTTTCTCATATTCTGGATGCACCAGATGCTGCCTACTGTTGAATGGGGTAGACGCACAAGAGTAATCCTCGATGTTGGTTGTGGTGTTGCAAGCTTCGGTGGTTATTTGCTTGATAAGGATGTCATTACCATGTCATTTGCCCTGAAGGATGAGCATGAAGCACAGATACAATTTGCTCTTGAGCGTGGAATCCCCGCTTTTCTATCAGTTATTGGGACTCAAAGGCTTACTTTCCCTGATAATGCATTTGATCTAATTTATTGTGCCCGGTGCAGGGTCCACTGGGATGGAGATGGTAAGTTCGATTTTTTTCCCAATAATGACAAGGGTGTCCCATCAAGGATTTCAAAATTCCTTCAGTTAGGCAATGTGAGGTCTTATATTTCCTTATATTTTTAGTGTTGGCGATACACTTCATCCTTCTGAGTATGGATATGATGTCTTATATCTTTTATTGTTCAAATGCAGGTGGAAAGCCATTGATGGAGCTTAACAGGATTCTTAGGCCAGGTGGTTTTTATATCTGGTCTGCCACACCTGTTTATCGTGAGGGTACGAGAATAGTTGAACTTTGTGGCTTGAAACTGTATACGTGATTATAGTTTCTACATCCTGCTGTTAAGTGGTGCGACATTGCTTCTGACCCTACACACTCTTGTGCAAAATTAAATGTTGTTTATATGAAGGTTCACACTTATATGTTTGGATTTTGAAACTACTAATGTTGTCTATATGAATGTGCACATGGATAGAACTACTAGTGCTTCATTGAGTGTCTTCTTATGCATTTAAAGCTTATGTGTACAAATTTCCAAAGAGTAACATTTAATGATAAATGTTATCCAGCCCACTGAATTTTGATTCCAATTTCAAGACTTTTATATGATAGACATAATCATTGGTATATTCACGTGAACTATACCTGTTTCTGTGTGCTTGTGCGGATGGTTCTACCATGTATGTGCATGTGCCTTGTATTGATAGCTAAATTTTTATTAATTTACACTGATGCAGTCAATTGCAGGCATGGCGTTGCAAACGGCAACCCCGACTACTGCCCCTGCCCCACATGTGGTAAGAGTTTTTTTCCTTTACCTAATCCCCTGCTATTCTGTTTTATCGACCTTCAAAGATACAACTAAACCTTTTGCTAACCTCTAGCATGTTTATGATTTTGATATATTGAGAAATGCCTTACAGGTTGGAAATGCCTTTGTTCATCACTACTACCATGTTCTTCTTACATCGCCAGATCTGTTGCACCGATTCTATCAGGATTCGAATATTCCGAGTCGCCCAGATCTTGATGAAGTGAAGCCATCTGTAAGCATTATGTAATCTTTGTTTTTATGAAATTATTTACTCCTTTTATCCATCATTATTCAATTGTGATTTTCATTTCATTTGATTACTGTTAGATGTAAAAACCTTTCAATCATCTTTGATATTGAAGTTAGTTATACTTTATGTAATCTTATTCATGGTTAAATGTATTTATATGCATTTCAAGAAATCAACTAATTGAATGCCTTACATATTAGTTTTATTTGTCTTGTGGTAGACTTCAGTGTTCTTTGTGGAGTTACTTAGTTGGATCCTTCTTAGCCATACTGAAGATTTTTTTTCCAGCCCTATATAGCAGGCAATATACCTCTAATGTACATGTATTGCAATCCATACAAGTAATGTCAATTATTTCATGTTCTTTAGGCTTAGATTCTCCTTATTTGTTGTATCACTTTAAGATTTTTAACTTTTGTTGTATCAGCAGGGGTAAGGCATAATCGATTTTTTCTTTACACTAGTGATTTGTATTAGTGCACTAGTAAGGCATAATTTGGACTTATACTCTACTGTATCATTAGCCTCATGATTTTTCCAATTAGTGCACTGGTAATGCATCACTAGTAATTTTTTCTTTACACTAATGATTTGTATTAGTGTACTGGTAAGGCACTGGTAAGACATCACTAATGATTAATCATATTTTTGTATAGGCATCACTAATGATTTTTTCCTTACACTAATGATCTTTAGTGCACTGGTAAGGCCTTCAGTCAAAAATGCACGCACTCGAGATAGTTTTTTCTTTACACTAATGATTTTCCCCTATTTTTGTGTAGGTTGGATGAAGAAAGAGGATGCTTTCTGAGGGGTTTTGGTTGTGGATAGGTTCGAAGGGAGCTAAATGTTAGATAGTCAACATTTTGGGATATATGTAGCTGATACACTGTTAATGTTTAATATTTGGACATATGTTTGGTACTACTTCGTTGTTCTACATGGACAAATTAAGGATTTTGAATGTTTGGTACTACTTTTGTTGTTCTACATGGAGAAATTAAGGATTTTGAATTGGTACTACTTCGTTGTTCTACATATGTTTGGTACTACTTTATTCTGTGATTGATTCGCATTTAAACATTTGAATACCTGCATTTTGTGTAACTGTGGGCTGCATTCTGCAAATTTTCGAATACAGAATTTTTACTCTGCAATAGCATTCTGACATGCTATAATAGCAGGAAAGAAATGCAGATATATGAAAGAATTTTGACTATGCAATAGCATATATGTATCGAAACGCTATTATAACTCAACAGCGTTCAGGAAAGCCATAACACATTTATAGCGTAAACAAATGTTATTAGTAAGCTATAGCGTTCGTAAACGCTATACAACCTATACAGCGTTTTCCAGTGCTATAAAAGGACTATAGCGTTCATGAATGCTACAACTGATGAATAGCGTTCATGTATGCTATTAAAGCTCTATAGCGTTCACAAATGCTATAAGCTATATACAGCGTTTCGAAACGCTATACATGATCTATAGCGGCCGTAAACGCTATAAACCATCAATAGTGTTTTAGAACGCTATACTTTTATAGCGTTCTTGTACATGGGGTTATTATAGCGGGGGCATTTATAGCGGACGCAATATGCTATAATAGACATTCTACAGCGTTTCGAGCACGCTATTATATCCCATATCTGTTGTAGTGATTCTAACTTATTCTATATCAATCCACATATCGATCTACCCTTTAATCACATGTAATTAGCTATGGATAACTAACCAAAATTCTACAAAGCTAAATCCTCAATTTGTAAGTACATGATTCGGATCCTCAATCCATAGTCATAACAATATAATATCTCATTATTCTATCTTAGATACCCTATCATCAAGTCATACTATCAATACAATCGTTCTTAATGGTTTTCAAATCTACTACAGTCAGTCACCCATACTTGTCCTATAAGCTTAATCTAACCAATCCCTAGGAAAAGTATTTATCAAAATCACACAATACATCTATAGTTATACTACAGGATCAGTCAACAAGGTTTGGCTATTTCGGTCGCCTATGAAGCAGAAGGTAACAAGACCTAAGACTGGGTTAAGCAATCCATAACAGTGTCCAAACAAGTTAAAGGTCAAGCAAGACAGGAAAGTTTATCGAAGAATCTCCAAGAATGGTACGAAAATAACGAAATACATAACGAGAAAAATTATCCAAGAGGTTAACGAAGAAGAGTTTAGTCAAGTCATAGGAAAGATGGAACACAAAAGTAATTATGTCCCAAAAAGATAACATGAAAGCAATCATGTTGGAGAGTCCTGGAGAGCCTATAATCCTAGTTGCAGATGTAGATAGAACGGAGTTAATCAAGACGGGGAAGAATAATGATAAGAACTTATTCTTGTTTAATCGATCATAACGAAGTGAACCAAGCTGAGATATGATCTGATAACCATATACGTCTTCCAGAAATCATGTTGCCAGAATTTTTGCCACACCAGTAAGCTTAGATGCAATAAACGATAGAGTCATAACTAAGGTATACTCCCTAAAATCATATTATCTAGAATCCTCGCCACGCCAACCGGTATGGCTGCGAGAAAATCTAAATTCTATGAATAGGATAATATATCCAAAATTAGGCTCTATGTTTTTGTCATACCAGCTAATATGGCTGCGATAAATTCTAAACTCCATAACTAAAGCAGACATTTACCTTATCAGGATATATCATAATTTAATCCACAAAATTTATCACGATGCAAGATCAAAGTTAACAACGAAAATCAGAAATTAAATTCAACAACGAAGTTAAGGAAGAGCAAATGGAAATAAGTGAAAACAGATTTCTAGATAAGATTAGAGTGAGATCCTCAGGGGTCATCCCAAGGGTACTATCCTGGTCAAAATTGACCCACTGAAATACAAACAATAGGCTAAATATAGTAAACAGTCCTATGCTGTGACGAGTTTTCCTATATTGCAATCCTAGAAATCCTCTAAGTGTTCTAAATGTTATTCCTAGTGTTAACAAGTTGTCCTAGATCCTAATTGCAGGCATGCTTGGTACAATAACGTAACCAAACAATTTAGTCAGGACCTGCATGGGCTGCCAAAAAAAATATGTCATGACCCGATACCCAAATATTTGGGCCGGGCCGAGCCATGTCCAGCCTATGCTTGGTCAAAGCGTAGTAAGCTGTTCTAAGAATAGACAATAAAGAATCTAAGCAGCTAACAGTTCTGAAACCATATTTAAAGTTCATCACAACACAGCATCTATAAACGAAGGTAACATGAGCACAGACTTAATAATATATAACCAAAGTATCTAACTGGAGACAAAGTCCAGTATCCAAATATAAGTATAGACAAAGTCTAGTTTCAAAACACAAGAAAAATAACTAAGCAAGGTTTCCCGCTGGGGCCTCTTCTGGAGCTAAGGCCAGGTCCTCAAAATCAGTGCCATAATATGTAACACATAGCATTTCATCCTCGAAAAGTGAACCTACAACGTTATCCTGTCAGGACGGGAGCAAGTACAACCTCTACAACTAAAGTACTGAACATATAATGAAAGAGATGTACAACAAGAAACATAGTGTGATAAGTCTATAAAACAGAAAATACTAGAAACATGGCCTCATGGTACAACTGGGATCACAATATCATAGTAACACAGGGAACATGGCATATCTGGAATCATGGTATATCTCATAATCTATCATGGCAAGGATACATATGTCATAAAGACAGACGTATATGTAATATTTAAAACTGTAGCAGGTACGTGATCAGTCAATAGATGTACAATGTGCTGGGGTACATAATGAAATGTACTTCCGTACAAGTGAAACGGCGACAGATGTACATACGCACAAATCCGCCTTGATATAAAGGCCTACGATAAGGTATGCATATAAAATGCGACCTTGCTCGGTACATACGTACGAGTAGGGGGGCATGATCACGTACGCTACTAACAGTTTCCCCATAACCCATATTCTATCATGTTAGAGATACGAGAACAGTAAAAACATGTGAGAGATACTGGGAGTAGTATAAGCATGGCAGGTACTGGAAGCCGTATGAAACATGTGAATACTTCGAGTAGTATAAAGCATAGTGAAATATGTACTGAGAACCAGTAAGAAGCATGTGAAGGTACGATAACTGTCCTAAGCATGGCAAGTGCTGAAAGTAATACAATATGTGAAGATTTAACTCGCTACCTCAATGATCAGTATTTTAACAGGGTTAATACATGTTCTAGCATTAAAAGGCAGTAAATGAGTTTATAGATGTACTTGCCTCGAGCAAAGCAAGAATACTAGTACGAAGATATAGATGTCTGGTGTCCTGTCAATAATGATATACAAACTCAGTTCTAAGCTATATTAAATATTATACTAGTGGTGTGACACGACTCCTAACTGGATACTAGCCAAGTGGAGACCTAACATAAAAGTCTAATGTGGAGTGACACTATATCCAAACTAATTTTCTAGGACCTTTATACTAGTGTAGGGTGAGCTCCAATACTACAATAACCCAATACAACACAAAATATTAAAAGTCGTAATTATTTAATAAATAATCAAACTGTACACTATGTTCCAACAATTTTTGAGATAGACAAAAAGCTTAAATATATATAAAATAAAGTACCAAAATGATCCTTGTTAATTATAGAAATTTATACTAATTTTTTTGGAATTTATAAACCCTCAAAGATATTTATTAAAAATTAGCAAACATAAATATACTGAAAATGAGTTCTGTTTTCCCATTTTTATAAAATACCAAAAGTACTTATTAAATACTGGAAAAATCATAATAAATTAGCTAAATTAACATAGTATCTAAATATAATTTTTTTCCATATTTTTACAGAAATTAAAATATATATAAAAATTCAAAAACAGAAAGTAACAAAATCTTAAAAAATAATTAATTATAAATTAAGGATAATACATAATCAAAATCTACAGATGTTGTCGGATGATAAAATAATTATCACCAACGTGTCCAGAACGGTCAAATCAGCTAGGATAGCCTATCCATAACTCCAATTTAGATACAGGGGCAAAACGATAATTTCGGGTCAAAATGATGTCCGCCGTTGGACACACTTTGCACCGAAAAGCGTGTCGGGATAGAAGTCTACAAAACCTAGCAAATTATATGTTCACGAATCCAGAATGATGATACAAACCCAACGGTATGTCCGAAATAGAATTCCGATGTGCCGATCTCAAAATGATACGTTGACGCAACACTTGGTATCCGGTTTGCACGGAAATGCGTGTCGGAGCAAATGTCTTCAAAACTCAGCAAATTATATGTCAACAAGTCCAGAATGACGATACGAACTCAACGGTATATCCGAAATTGGATTCCGATGAGCCGATCTCAAAGTGACCCGTTGACTCGAAAAGTGGGACCCATTTTGTACCGGAATGCGTGCCAGGGCCCACGTTCTCCAAATCAAGCAAATTTTATATGAAAACATGCCATAACGACGTCACAAGTCTACTGGTGGTGTCAGAAATTGAATCCGGAGTCCCGAGTTCAAAAATGGAATTTAACAAGTGCAAATTAAAGAATTCGGACGGCCAACTTTGGCGTCGAATTCGACCAACCGAACGTGCTTAAAATGAAACGAAACCTAAAGGAGATAGGAAGAGGGTTATACCAGCTGCACACAGGAACTAGTAGTGCGCCAACCGGAGCTGCGACGACGAAGATACGAGCTGACGAAGTCGGCTCCACGAAACTGTCCAAAAATAGTTCAATTTAAAACGTCAACTTGGTGGCCAGTTTTGAGGTATCAAACGATAAAATTAACGGACAAAAATTGAGGTGAAGATGGATATACCGAGATTGTGACGGAGCGAAGAGTTCGCCGATCCAACGGTCGGATCTCCCAGAAAACATGCACAAAGTCGCTGTCCCGAAACACAATTTCTGAAACTTGAAATCGCGCGTCACGGCGGGATTTCGACGTAAATGCACAAATAGCCCATGCGTCGCGTCGGAGAAGGAGGCGCTGGCCCAGGGGAGTTCGCCGGAGGTCGTTGGAGGTGTGGGGTTCTCGTGGTGGTATGGGCCGGCCACGTGGTGGCGCACGACCACGCCCATGCGCGCTTCCGCGCGTGCGCGTGCATGGCGGCTGCTGCCGCAGTTGCTGCTGCTGCTGCGCTGCCAAGGCGGCACGGGGACGGGCTAGGCCGGGCACGGCGGAGGTACGACAAGGGCGCGGGTGATGGTGAAGGTGGTGGGGGTGGTTTAATAGAGTGGTGTTAATGTTGGTGGTGGTGTGTGGTGGAGATGATGATGAAGAACGGAGGAGGAGAAGAAGGAAGGAGGAGGAGAGGCTGGTAAGGGTGGTGGTGATGCTCGGCCACCAAAGGGGGGGGGGTGGCTTGGCCGAGTGAGATAAGAGGGAGAGAGTTTGGGTTTGTTTTTGTTTTTTGTATGTGTGTGTGTATAATATAAGGAGAGAGAGAGAGAGGTGAGAGAGGGGTGAGGGGATGTCGGTCCAAGAGGGGGGGGGAGAGTGTGCTGTAAAGGAGAGGGGGTGAGATGGTATTTGTGTGGAGAGAGAGAGAGTTTAATATCTGTATAGGTGTGTGTATATATATATATAAATAGAAGGAGATGGAGAGAATGAGAATAGATATTTAGAGAGAGGGAATAGAGAGAGAGAGTAGGTCGGTTAGAGAGAGAGGGGGGTTCGGCTGTGAGGTGGAGGGGGGAGAGTGTGTTGGTGTTTTAATGGTATAGAGAGAGAGTGTATATATATATATATATATATATATATATATATATATATATATATATATATATATATATATATATATTTGTAAAGTGGAGCGAGAAAAATAGATATTTTCAAAATGGGAAAAAAATAGGAAAATTATGTAGGGTACTTGGGTAGTCATGAGAGGACAACAGGGAGCTTGGGTTCGGGTTCGGTTGAGCCGGGTCGGGTCGAAATCGAACAGAGTGCAATAATTGAATTTAAAATGGGTATTTATGATCACGGGAAAATAAATAATATGCGGGGACTCCAATAAATGGGACACAAGTTTCATGTGGGTAGTAGGCTTCATGTGGGCCAGGTCCGTACTTTGGGTCGACTAGGTTGGATCGATATCGGGTCCCAAAATTAAATTGGAAAATAAATCAGGATTCACGGTAGATAATTAATTGGCCTAAATTGAACCGAAAATTGTGCGAAGAAAATGGAGCACAAAATAGAGTGTCTGAGTGGGACACGAAGGTCATGGGTGAAGAACGTCTCGAGTAGATCATTCATGAGAAGTTGGTTCTAAGAAAACGACTGGTCTCGTGCTCCTAAATTAAAAGTCACGGTGACGTGCAAACGAAGATCAAAAATAAAAGTGGGAATAATTATTCAACGATTAATTGGTCTAAGTTGACCCGAAGTTGCGCGATACAAAAAGAGCACAAGAGAACGAATTTAAGTGGGACAGGATACATCGACACGAAGATAATCTTGTCTACAACAAAACCCATGAAGAGAGTTTACAGAGATTGGCATCCCTGACGCTCCAGAAGTCAAAGTCATGGAAAGGTACATTAATGGTCAAAACAATTAAATAATAAAATATTTATCGAAATTAATTCATTAAGAAAAATAAAAATAAACCCCTAAAATTCAGGGGGCTTATACTGTTAGCTTGGGTTGCAAACCCTATTGGAGGTCTGTAGACCTTTAAAAATGACAGTCACGCTGAGTTGATCAAGACAGAGTCAAAAGTCACGCTCAGTTGATCCAGACAATATTTTACAAATCACGCTGGGAGACAGCTCATTATTTGTCAGAGAGTTATTATGACTGACAGTACAACAGTCGAAGAATGTCTCTTCGTATGCCACGTATGCACAGAACTCGAGAGATCACCGCCATCTATTGCGTGACTTTCAAAATCTTCTTCAGCAAGACTCAGCCTTCATCGAGTTGGCATACCAAAAAGGGTTTCTTGTCATTTAATGCGACTGACAAAGCAATCACTGTCAGAGATTTTGTGTCAGTCAAGACACGCCAAATCAAGACAGCTGGCAGTCCTATCTCATATCTGCGTGTATCTTTGAGTTCTTCACCTCAAGTTTGCGTGGATTCGGAAGTTTTCTTCCTCAAGTCTGCGTGGATTTTGAAGCTTTTTGCCTCGAGTCTGCGTGGATCCTGAAGCTTCTTGCCCCAAGTTTGCGTGGATTTTAAAGCTTTCTACACCGAATTTGCGTGGATTTCGTCTTCAACAAGTCTGCGTAGATTTCATCAAATTGGAGTACGTGGCAGCCATGCCACTGATCTCTCGCCTGCGTGTCCTGTAACTTGCACATGACTCATGCATGATCGCCATATGTCCAACAGTTACAGGCCACGTCCAGTAACTGCTCACAACCTTGCGTATGTTAAATCCTGCGTGATTTTCAACTAAGCACAGGCTGTGAAGACAGTTATCTTTTCAGTTTTATTTTCGACTATATAAATAGAGTTCTTTTTCTCATTCATTGTACAGATACATTGATATCTACTGTCAAAATTTTGAGAGCTTTTTTTCTTCGCATAGTCCAAGGGATAAAGCGATCGTCTTCTACATCGAATTCCCACAGTTGTAATTTTCCCAGAAACACAACAAATAAAAAGAATTTCTTTATGGAAAACAAATTGGCGACTCTGCTGGGGAAAACCATCTCCTCTTCTGAGATGGCAACAACTCAATACGACACTTCGTCAATCGGCTCGACGAAGAAGGTGATGACGATCAAACTCGATCAACTCGCCTATGAAGAAATGCAGCGGGCTAAGGGTGGCAAGCCCACTCCAGCCTCCATTACCACTGCCAAATCGAAGGGACACTCTGTCTATGTCCCTAAGGATCAGTTGGTAGTCAATGGTGAAGTCTCTGCCACAGTGTCTACTCGTAACACTGGCAAGAACTCTACTGCAAGCACGCACACTCTTGTGCGCTCGAAGATGACAGCATTCAAAAGTTATGCTGACAGCACTGGTTCTTTAACCAAGTCTGTTCCAGTGTGCAATCTCACACCCAAAAGTCACGCTGACAACACTGGCTCCTTAGCCAAATCTGTTCCAGCGTGTCTCTCTAAAACCCAAAGTCACGCTGACAGTACTGGCTCCTTAGTCAAATCTGTTCCAGCGTGTAATTCTAAAATCAAAAGTCACGCTGACAGTACTGGCTCTTTAGCCAAATCTGTTCCAGTGTGCAAATTCAATCCCAAAAATCACGCTGACAGTATTGGCTCCTTAGCCAAATCTGTTCCAGCGTGCAAATTCAACTCTAAAAATCACGCTGATAGTACTGGCTCCTTAGCCAAATCTATTCCAGTGTGCAATCCCACATTCAAACAGTCACGCTGACAGTACTGGCTCCTTAGCCAAATCTGTTTCAGCGTGTAATTCTAAAATCAAAAGTCACGCTAACAGCTCTGGTTCTTTAACCAAGTCTGTTTCAGCGTGTATTTCATCCAAGAAGAATGGCTCTTTAGCTATCTCTTCTTCTTTACCAAGTTCTCATAGAACTGGGGGTGGTCTTCCACACAAAGTCCCTTCGAAAAGGAATAACTTTTTAGTTGTTTCTTCTGCTCCTGTAGTTTTTACTTCAGGAACAGCTTTGACTGACACTTTTGTTAGTCAAAGAAAAGGAGATGGTCTTTTGACTACTCTTCCTTCTGGATATTCTATGTCTCAAAACTTGAATGAGTCTAAGAAGAAACATTCCTTAATGTCTTCTTCTATGACTTCTTCAAATTGGGCACAGAATTTATCCATAAAAGAGGGTCTGTTACCAACTCCTAATCAAAGGGATGGTTCAACTCTTTCTTCTCTGCAAATATCCAGATCAATGGAAGGAAAACTCCATGTGTTACCTATAACTGATCTAAGAACAAAACTGAATACTTCTGGCCTTAAGAAACTATACCAGTTGGAAACAAGGATAAGAGATCCAGATGCAGAGTATGCAAGAAACTATGTGGCTCATATTAATCACTCTCTGTATAATTAAGAGCCATCAAGACCCAAGAACAGGAAATATACTCCTCAATCTTCACAAACAGATTTACGAGAACATCTTCAACAGAAGAGAAGGAGTAATTCTATGACAAAAGATCATACTGAATGTGACTTCTATCCAAGAGTCATAATTCAGTGCAGATGTCAATCAATGGTTCAAAACCATAGTGATCATGAATGTGACTTCCAGCCGAGAATCACAATACAATGCAGATGTCAAACTAAACGACAATCTGTCTTTAATCGGATTCAGTGTGAACCTATGCCTGATGAAGATGAGCCTTTGTTTGCTTCTGTCAACATGACCTCTCGGGATGCTGGGGGTAGAACTGATAGTCCAGATGGAGTATATAGAGGTACCAGATCAAGAGTCCTGGCTTCTAGTCAAAGAAATTTAATCTCTGTAGATGATTCTGAATTTCTGGGAGAATCTAATTTCTCACCTCTTCCTACTGGAGGTAGTTCTCCTCTAACTGACTTTGATGCACGAAGCAGTGATTCAGAGCATACAATATCCACAAGTTCATCAATAATCCCTCGTACAGTCACAACATATATGGTTGATGGGAATACTGACGTACCTTCTTCTTCTATGACTCCTCAAGAATAAAGAATTGCTTCTTTGGAACAGCAAATGAGGTCTATGGCTGATAATATGAAGTCAATGTACGAACTCATGGCAGCCCAACTGCAAAATCAACAGACTGTACCAGAAGCTACACCAATTGACACTGGTGTAAGTCCAGTACATGTTCCTCCAGCAGTCCAGTCCAATACTCCTGGGCAAGTTCAACCAGTTCCTAGTCTCTCTAGAGCTGGGGGTAGTGCTTACAATGTTGTTCCCCCTCCCAACTATTCTCTACAAGCTACAACTCCACAATCCTCCGGAGTTGTTAATGAAGAATTAAGGAATCTCAAAACTCAATTCGAGGCATTCAAACAGAAAGATGGTTTACAAAGGTTAGGCATCAAGCAACCTTATCCGATAGAATGGAAGCAAGTATCGTATCCTCCTAAATACAAGCCTCCTACTATCTCATTCTATGATGGAACCACTTCTCCAAGTCAGTTTATTAATCACTTTGAAGTGATGATTGACCAATTGCAACCAAGTGATGCCCTCCTTACTCGGGTATTTATTGGATGTCTCAAGGGAACTGCTTATGAATGGTATAGAAGTCTCCCAGATGGGTGCATTACTTTATTTGCCGGTTTCAAACAGATGTTTCTTGAACGGTTCTATGAAGGGCTCAATGACATGACTATGTCTGCTCTTATTAGAATCAAGCAAAAAAATAATGAAATTACAGAGGATTACATTGAACGGTTTCGAAGAGAAGCTCTGAAGATGCCTCTTGGAACTCCTGATGCTGTCACCATTGACACATGCAAATCAAACTTGTTGCCAATCATCAGCATGTGGACAGGATCCATCCAATTTCAAGACTGGCCTTCTTTCATAGTTAGTGCCAAAGCTGCAGAAATTAGTGCTGAAACCTTCAAAGGCTTAGGAGTGCAGATGACTCCTAAAGAAACAGGTCAAGGTGCTAACAATAAAAATAATGCTCGCAAGGGAAAAGAAACTCTTGAAGTTAATCTTCAGAGCAAAGATGCATCAACTGTTCAAACTCCTGCCTCTACAACTCAACAATCAAGAACACCTCGCCCCAAAGAAGAATATTCTTTTGACGACGACGATGTCCTTGGTATCTTTGAATGTCTGCTGAAAGGTAATAAAATACAATTACCTGAAATCAAGAAACCTGATGAAGCTGGTAAGACAGATCATCCCAAATACTGTCCATACCACAGAATGCTGGGTCATACAATTCGTATATGTTATGTACTGAAAGGAAAGATCCAAGAAATGATTAAGTCTAGAGCTATCTCTCTTACTCCAAAAGAGAAGACCGTCACTTCCAACGTCGTCTCTATGCAATTTGGAGATTTTCCTCCTCAACTCCTTAAAAGTGGGATCGTTCCTATTCCCAAGGCAACTCTTGAAATAGTGAATATTCCTCCTCCACAGTCTGAAGGATTGGTGCCAATCACTTTGAAGACTGGAGAAATCATGTGGATTCATCCTGATCTAGTGGCAGACTTTGAATCTCCTTCTCCTCAAAAGTCCAAGAAGGATGGAAAGATTAAAACATGTCATATGACTTCTCTCGGATCTACCTCTGACACAGAGCCAAAAGATAAAGAAGAAGCACTTGTTAGTGCTACTCGAACGGGAAAACCTTATCTAAAGGATTATTCCAAGAATCCTGAAGATACTCCTGATATCCCTTCAGCTGATAAAGATGCTCCTAATGTTCCTCCTGAAGAAGAATCATCTACTGCACCTGTTCCTTCAACTACACCGGTTGAACCTGTTCCTCCCAAGCCTACAGTTCTGGAGAAAGGCAAACAACAGGCTCGGTTTGATAAACCAATCAAGAAGTCTCCTCCTCTTGGACTTCAGAAGCCTTATAATTTCGACATTTTAACTCAGCTTGCTAATACTCCAGCTAGAATGTCCCTCTTTGAACTTCTACGTCTTTCCAAAGAGACTCGGGAGACGTTAAGTGAAGCACTTCTTCAAGCTGACTCTTGTCTTGCTCAATTAAAGAAGCCAGATGCAGAACCTGCCACTTGCTTACATTGCAACAGTGTACTAGAGATTATCCCAAATATCACCTTTACACAAGACGACATGCTACTGGAAGACAATCGACATGATCGGCCTCTCTATTACACCGGTTATATCGATACAATGAAGATAGATCGTATCCTCATCGACCCAGGGTCTGCTATAAGCATAATGCCAAAGAGTCTATTGGATGAACTAAAAATCCCTCTTCACAAGCTCTCCAAGACGGTTACTACTATCCTGGGATTCAATCAAAGCCGAAGCGAGCCTTTGGGAAAGATTCATCTGAAGCTTCAGATAGGTGATTTCAGATCTAAAGTCACTTTCTATGTGATTGAGATCGTGGGATCCTATAATCTTCTTCTGGGGAGGCCCTTTCTTCATGAAAATAATGTGGTGCCTTCTACTCTTCATCAGTGTTTTAAGTACATTGACAGCAATGGAAGAGTACAAAAAGAAGTTGCTGATATAAATCCCTTCCATGGGGTTGAAGCTTATTTCAATGATTCTCGGATGTACAAAGAAGAGTATACAAGGATCATACAAGCCATAGAGAAAGAGGATTCACAAAGTGAGACCTTAATAATCCCTGTTAAAAGTCGAACTACTCAACAACAATCTCCCAAACTCTCTGGAGAAGGTTCTTTAATCATTCCAGTAAGTGGACGGATCTCTCCACTATCTCAGTCATCTACTCAAGATACTCTGATCATTCCTGTTGGAGGGCGGACTACTCTTCCATTTCAAGTTTTAAGGGAGCTCACCTCTTCTGAGCCATTTGTTATCGATCTTAATCGAAACAAAGCTTCTTCTTCTTCTTCTTCTTCTTCTCCCCTTTTAGTCATTGACTTGGCTAAAATCTCTAAGGCCCAGCCTTCTTCCAATGTAAATACTGCTGCTTTTTACATTTAATGAAAAGTCTCCACCTTTGCAGTACGTTGATGTATGCAATTATGTTCATAGTTATTTACATCTGTTAGATGACTTGAGCACAATAACCATTGGAGTTGTACAGACTGTTCATACAGATGTATCCCTAGAACCTGTACAATCTTCATACTTTCTAGTTTCCAGCAGAAAGCCAGGAGACATTCCAATATTCTTCTACAAAGGGCCCAAAAGTCCTTCTGATTTAGAAGATGATGACAAAAATGATGATACTGGAAGATTACAACTACGCCGTTATAGTCAGCAATCTAAAGACATCATCAAAAATATGGGCTATGACTTCAGGACTGGCCTCAATGATGGAAAAGGAAGAAAAATGCCTGTTCGTATTCCTCCTCTGAAATATGGAAGGACAAAATGCGGATTGAGTTATATTGCTCCTACTCCTTTTATCAATATTATCCATGAAAATCCTGAGTTTGACGAAGATAAAAGATCTGATTCTTCTAGTACCACTTCTTGGGATTCCGATACGAGTATCGGGGACTTCTACTGCAACATTCTGTCTTCCAACATGGTTTCTATTGATCATTCTGAAGAAAGTGATGAAGACGAAGAAGAATTTGAAATTTCACCTGAATCAGAACAATGGGCCCAAAGGTTAGATAATCAATGGGAGTTCCGTTTTGAGCAAAAAGAACCTCCGACTGAAGATAAACTTGTTCAAATAGATGTTGGTGAAGAGGGATCTCCCAAACCAATATTCATCAGTGAAAGTCTTTCAGAAGCTGATAAGCAAGACATGATCAAACTCATTCGTGATTACATCGACGTCTTCGCTTGGAGTTATGAAGATATACCAGGGCTTGATCCACAAATTGCAACTCACAAGCTCAATATCTTGCCGAATGCTAAACCGGTCAAACAACAACAGCGACGATTTCGTCCATATATTATGGATGCAATTGAAGCTGAAGTCAATAAACTCATTACCTCCAGGTTTATTAGAGAGGAACAACATCCCGATTGGGTGGCTAACATAGTTCCTGTTCTTAAAAAGACTGGCAAGATCAGATTTTGCATAGACTTCCGCGATCTCAATGCGGCATGCCCTAAAGACGAATTCCCTCTACCAATCACTGATGTCATGATCGATAATACCTGTGGATTTGAACGGATGTCATTCATGGACGGGTATTCTGGGTACAATCAGATTAAAATGTTTCCAGACGACGAGAAGCACACTTCTTTCAGAACGCCGATTGGTACATACTGTTATACAGTTATGCCATTTGGTCTCAAGAATGCAGGAGCAACTTATCAACGAGCTATGAGCACTATATTCTGTGAACATCTGCGGAAAACAGTCGAATGCTACGTTGATGATATTGCAGTTAAAAGTCGACAAAAGGAGGATCACATCCAAGATTTGAAGACTATTTTTGATCTAATGCGTAAGCATCAATTAAAGATGAACCCTACTAAGTCCTTCTTAGGCGTCTCAAGTGGTAAATTTTTCGGCTTCGTCATTACCGCTAAAGGTATACACATGGATCCCGAGAAGATCAAAGCCATCCAAGAGATGCGTCCTCCACGCTCCTTAAAAGAGCTACGAGGATTTCAAGGAAGAATCGCTTATATCAGGAGATTCATCTCTAATTTATCAGGACGCTGCAGACCATTCAACAAACATATAAAGAAAGGTGTCTCTTTTGTCTGGAATGATGAATGTCAGAAAGCATTCGTTGATATAAAATAATATCTGATGAGCCCACCAGTATTGGTACCTCCCATCTCATGAATACCGTTCCTTCTGTATACCCGAGAAATGAGTCATTCATTGGGTGCATTACTTGCTCAAAAGAATCAAAATGGTTATGAACAAGCCATCTATTATCTCAGTCGTACTATGACCGGAGCTGAACCTCGATATTCACCGGTCGAAAAAGAATGTCTAGCCTTGATGTTCGCTGTTCAAAAGACACGACATTATATCATGGGCCAGACTATTCATGTCATCTCCAGGATCAATCCTATACGGATCATGATGAAGAAACCCAGTGTTTTGAATTCTCGACTAGCTAATTGGGGAATTCTACTTGCTCAGTATGACATGCATTATATTCCTCAAAAATCAGTCAAAGGACAAGCTTTAGCTGATTTTCTGGCTGCTCACTCAATTCCAGAAAATTCAAAACTCTATAATGAAATCCCAGATGAAGTCCTAGATTCGAATCAAATTGCTGAAGAAGATTCTACTTGGCGTCTATTCTTTGATGGAGCTTCAAGAATTGGTCCTAATGGTGATATTGTCGCTGGAGTTGGAATCGTTCTTGTATCGCCAGAAGGTCTTGCTATCCAAAGAGCCTATTCTCTTGATCAGCCATGTTCAAACAACGTAGCTAAATACAATGCATTGCTTATTGGTCTTCAACTCGCTAAACATCTGAATATTCAACATTTGGAGGCGTACGGAGACTCTAAACTCATTGTCAATCAGATAAGGGGTACTTATGAAGTTCGCCATCAAGATTTGGTTCCTTATCATAGATCGACTATATCTATGGCTTCTTCGTTCAAAGAATTCTTCATTGAATATGTTAGACGAGCATGTAACACAGAAGCTGATGCTCTTGCCAATCTTGCGGCGGTGGTGGCTATTCCAATCAGACGTCAACAAATGATTGTTGTTCGCAATCGAGAATTATTTCATCTCGAAAACAATCTGACCCTAGGACTTCCAGTTGACATTGAAGAATCAACATCTCATGATGTCAATACAACAAGAGGATTTGGATTCAGTCGTAAATCGATGTCATCTTCTTCTGATTCCAGTATGGAATTCATCTTCAGTAACTCGGCCGAGAATCAGAATACGGATAAAGATTGGAGACTTCCTTTCTTAGATTTCGTATTGTACGATATTCTTCTAGATGATCCGAATGAAGCAGCATCTATCAGACGACGATCACTCAGATTCTATTACAATCATACAACAAAGACCTTATATCGTCGAGCTTATGATGGTTTACTTCTTCGATGTGTTATCGGTGACGAGGCTCAACAAATCATTCGCGACGCACATGATGGAATTTGTGGTGCACATCAGCCTGGACCAAAACTTCAAGACCGTATTCGACGTATGGGTTATTATTGGCCCACTATGGTATTTGATGCCATCGAATACGCAAAGAAGTGTAAAGCCTGTCAAATCCATACGAATTTTATTCATCAACCTTCGGAATTTCTACATCCGACGGCAGCATCATGGCCCTTCGAAGCTTGGGGTATGGACATCATTGGTCCAATCAATCTGCCATCATCAAAAGGTCATCGGTTTATTCTCGCAATAACCGATTACTTTTCCAAATGGGCCGAAGCCATTCCTTTATCTGAAGTTAAGACATCCAATGTCATCAGCTTTATTAAGCACCACGTCATCTACAGATTTGGTATTCCTCGACACATTATTCATGATAATGGTCCACAGTTCGTCAGTCAAAAATTTACTCGATTCTGCGACGACCATCGGATCAACAATGTGGCTTCTACCGTATATAATCCAGCAGCTAATGGATTAGCAGAAGCTTTCAATAAGACCATCATCAAACTCCTAAAGAAGTTTGTCTCTACTAACAAACGTAATTAGAGTGACAAGCTCGGTGAATGTTTGTGGGCTTATCGCACTACAGTTCGTAATGCTACTAAATGTACACCCTTTTCTCTGGTGTTTGGTTCCGAAGCTGTTCTTCCATTAGAGATTCAAATTCCTTCTTTAAGGATAGCAATCACTAATGAACTCACTGCTGAAAATAATGATCGTCTTCGACTTCAGGAATTAGAAGCTCTGGATGAAAAGCGATTATCTGTTCAACAGAATATTGAATTCTATCAAGCTAGGATCTCAAGCGCTTTTAATAAGAAAGTCAGAGTTCGAGCATATCAAAAAGGAGAACTTGTTCTAATAGTCAGACATCCTATGACTATGACTCATATGAGCAAGGGCAAATTTGACGCAAAGTGGGAAGGTCCCTATATTGTGAGCAAAATTTTCTCAAATGGAGCTTATCAACTCTCAGAATTGGATGATCGAAAAGTCTTGATGCCTATTAATGGTAAATTCTTTAAAAAGTACTATGTATAAATGATTGTAATCATCAGACAGTTTTATATTTAGAAATAAAATTTTTATTTTATTTTTAATCATGAATGATGATACATGATATTAAGGAAGATCACTATCATCCTTTTCTACATTTGGACGTGGGCCACTGCCATCCTTCTCGAAGACGTGATCAGCAAAAGAGCTGAGGATCTCCTTGCTGGAACCCACAAGAAATTTGCAAGCTGTCATCCTCATGGCTTCTTCTCCTTCCGTCCTTCCTGGTTCAAGCAGGAAGTCCAGAATGTCCTTTGGTGGCTTGGGTGCATACGAACCTTCACCTGCTTCCACCTTCTTCGATTGAATTGGATCAGCAGGGTGTTCTTCAGTGCCTTTCTGAACCTTCATGGCGATTTCAACCTTCTTGGATGCTTCTTCAGATGACATTTTTATGTTTGAAAGAAGAAGCGTTCGTTCTTGTCAGATTTCTGCTATATTTATAGGTAGAAGTTCCTGAAACAATGAAGCGTCATATCCATTCGACGATTTACACATTCATTAATGCTTGACGCTTCATTCGTTCATTTCTCACATTCATCAGTCGGTTCACCCGTTCATTAATGCTTGACGGTTCATCCGTTCATTATGTTCATCCGACGGTTCATCCGTTCATTTCATCTAAACGGTTCGTCCGTTCATAATCTTCTATCAAATTTATTAAGTGGGGATTCGTTATTGATCACGTTTTCATAACATCTGAATCAATTCCGAATCTACTTACTCATTTGTCATTCTTTTTTGACCTCTGCAAAGAAATCAATCTATTTTCTTTTGAGTTCCTACATATTATCACGTCCATAATACCTCTGATAATATCATATACTCTAAAACCGAAAAGAAGATTTCATTATCTATCATGTCCACAATTCATCCACAAATACAAATTTTTGAGCATAGAAGAATTATCATTTCCATTCTCATTTCACCACAAAAAAGTCTATTATATTTTCTTAGACTTTCTTACAAATCATAATGGAAATCTATTACAAATCTTGGATTTTCATTCTATGTACAACTGAGATCTATTTCTTCTTGGATCTTCTCTGGCAATCTCATTGTTTGTGACAATTCCTGGGTGTCCAGTAGGAATCAAACTCTGGTCTTATCTCTCAGTCGAGAGAAGAACCACAGAGTAGGGCAACACGAAAACGTGTTGCTGCCAATACAACTGGTGGATTGGGAGCGGCCTTTCAGAGGAGACAGGAATGTATCCAAACCTTGGGATACAATTCCTAGTTCTGCCGTGAAAGGAACTCTACTACCTGATTTCTCGGGGTAGAGTTGACTCCACCATCCAACTCTCGTGTATAAAGGCTCTTCCAACCATCTGAGGAAGACCCTTCTATCCCACGAAGAGTTCTGAGTTGTCTGATGTACGCGTCAAAGGCGTATGAGCTCCCTGATGTAGGTGTCAGCAGGATATTCTCCATAGCATCTACATCACCAATGCTAGTTCTGAAGAAAATCTTTAGCCGAGCTTCTGCAGAAAACAACAAGGAAAAAGAGAATTAATCAACAGAAATGTCATTTGACATGCACTGGCTGGTCAAGCGTGCATTGTTCAATCAGAAACAGAAAGCCTATCTTCAACAGCAAAAAAAAGTACGCGTACTATACTGGACTTACCTTCAAGTTTGGTGCTAAGGATTGGCAAATTCATGTTTGATACAGTATGCAGAAATCGAACATTAGAAGGCATTGCTTTCCTGTTTGAGAATGAAATCTCTCAAAAATTTCGTTCTCAGAGAAGAAGAAGAAGAATGAGATATGAGTATCTTTGAAACTCAGCTGCCTATTTAAAGGACAAAGTACGAGTCTATTCTTGGAAAAGATCCGCATAAATAGCGTTCGTAAACCATGGAATGGATAACATGTGTGCTTTGGAAGACAATGCAATATTGGAAACAGTCAAAGAGTGCCACTTAATATTCTACATTAAATGCACGCTGTTCAATGCAAAAGTTGTACTACATTCTTCAAGACAGGCACTGATGGCCTTACAAAAGACAAAACAAAAAGAGTGCAATAAGAGCATGAAAGACACGCTCTATTTCCCAGAACGGCTGAGCTTAGTGCCCAGTTCTTCTACGCTCTTAACCCCCATGCGGTGTAACAGAGCCTTCAACATTTCACGCTGCTCTACAAGGCTGCGTCCATCAGAAGAAGATGAGCCATCCAGACCAAAATAGCTCAGGAAATTCTTAGCTAAATGTATGGGATCGTCTTTGAACTCGAAAACCAGAGGCTCCGGTTCTTTACCCTCAAAAGTGGGATCACCATGGGAACAAAAGCCCAACTTGCGTGCTTCTTCCTCAGCTTTCTCCTTTGGTGTCATGTCGACGTAAGATGAAGATTAAAAATGAATCTTCTCCTTGCTTATATAACAGAGTTCGCCGGCGGTTCATATTCCACCATAAATTGGATGCAATCAGTCTCGAAAAATGAAGAGTCATCATGACATTTAAAGAACTTCGAAGTCTTTCCGACTTCCGAAAAATTTGAAGTCATATCAGCGTGACTGATTCCATTTTATCATCTCTATTTCAAAGTATTTCGAAATAATTTATCATTTTTCGAAAACTTTGAAGGGGGTTTTGTAGACCTTTAAAAATGACAGTCACGCTGAGTTGATCAAGACAGAGTCAAAAGTCATGCTCAGTTGATCCAGACAATATTTTACAAATCACGCTGGGAGACAGCTCATCATTTGTCAGAGAGTTATTATGACTGACAGCACGACAGTCGAAGAATGTCTCTTCGTATGCCACCTATGCACAGAACTTGAGAGATCACCGCCGTCTATTGCATGACTTTCGAAATCTTCTTCAGCAAGACTCAGCCTTCATCGAGTTGGCGTACCAAAAAGGGTTTCTTGTCATTTAATGCGACTGACAAAGCAATCACTGTCAGAGATTTTGTGTCAGTCAAGACACGCCAAATCAAGACAGCTGGAAGTCCTATCTCAAGTCTGCGTGTATCTTTGAGTTCTTCACCTCAAGTTTGCGTGGATTCGGAAGTTTTCTTCCTCAAGTCTGCGTGGATTTTGAAGCTTTTTGCCTCGAGTCTGCGTGGATCCTGAAGCTTCTTGCCCCAAGTTTGCGTGGATTTTGAAGCTTTCTACACCGAGTTTGTGTGGATTTCGTCTTCAACAAGTCTGCGTAGATTTCATCAAATTGGAGTACGTGGCAGCCATGCCACTGATCTCTCGCCTGCGTGTCCTGTAACTTGCACACGACTCATGCATGATCGCCATGTGTCCAACAGTTACAGGCCACGTCCAGTAACTGCTCACAACCTTGCGTATGTTAAATCCTGCGTGATTTTCAACTAAGCACAGGCTGTGAAGACAGTTATCTTTTCAGTTTTATTTTTGACTCTATAAATAGAGTTCTTTTTCTCATTCATTGTACAGATACATTGATATCTACTGTCAAAATTTTGAGAGCTTTTCTTCTTCGCATAGTCCAAGGGATAAAGCGATCGTCTTCTAGATCAGATTCCTACAATTATAATTTTCCCAGAAACACAATAAATAAAGAGAATTTCTTTATGGAAAACATGGTCCCGCAATGTCTCGTGCCGAAGCACGAATTTGTTCATTTTCCCTAGGTCGATTCAGTTCTGATGCCCCGAATACCATTTTGAGGAAAGTTAAACTTGTGCACAAGTTGTCCATGACTATGCCAATGCATGAACAGTTTAATATGTGGAACATATTTGCATAGCATGGACAGTATTAGCAACATTATCATTTTTCGCAACTAGTTCAACAAATTATTTTCCCCAAAGCCATACTTTCGATTTAGCGTCCCGTAGACACCAAATTTTCCGAGGCATCATAAGCCACAATCGACGTTTCATATTAATTTGCAATACGTGAAATAGTCTATATCTTTTCTAGAACCTAAACTTTCTTGTTTTGGTGCAAAACTTATATTTTCAGAGTAAATTACTCTAAATTGATACATTTTTTCGAGTTCTTGATCTTAGTGGATTGACATGCATTTAACTTGGCATCGTCGATTTGAATAAGTTCAAGGCAAAAGAATTTCGTATGTGGGACAAAGTAGAAAAGAAGGGGCTGAACCACCCACCAAGTATTCGATCGTGCCAATAGTCAGAGCACTTCGCAACGTTCAAGCTTCAGCTATGCGAGCTCCTACAATGGCACCAATACTTAGTCAGAATTCTTTCTTTAATCCCCCGTTTCAAAATTCGTAGAATGCATTCAGAAAAAGATGTGAAAATACATTCATCAAAACTAAGCGGTGAAAGCTCCAAGAAAACCATATAGCAGCCCAGTCCCGTCGAAAGGACTCTTATATAGAGCTTGTTGACACAAAATCATAGTCAACCAAATATTGATAGAATTGACTACATGATACTTGTGATAATTCAATATGATACATGAAGACTACATCCAGTACAAGTCAGACGACAGCTCGGATTTGTAATGCAAGTTATTTTGAGTCTGTATTTTTACAATTTTATTGAGTCTAGACTTATGTAAACTAAGCTGTGCTGAGCATCTGAGACTTAGCCTATACCCAAACCCAAAATCCAATAGCTCCACTCATATCCAAATAAGCCAATTGGACCCATGACCCATTCTGTGCTCTGGAGACAGAGTTCGGGTCGAACTCTGCCTCCACACAGAGTTCGGGCCGAACTCTGCCTCCTAAAAATTAGCATCCTAATTTTTAGGGTTGGCTGGTTGCAAGTTGTCCAACGGCCAATTTTTTGAAAAATCTAACCAGAATTCTAGCCCAATTCTGCCTACCTGGTATCCTATAAATAGGTCATGAATTCTCTCATTTTCATTAATCCAATCTTCTCTTCTCTTCTATCTAAAGCTCTATACAAGCCATACCCTTCTTCATCTACTAGCCACAAGCTCCCTAAGCCTCAAGTGCTCAGTACTTGTCAGTCAGGAGTTTGTGCAAAAGTTCAAGAAGTCGCTTGGAAAATTCCAAGCATCGCCACTGCGATCTTTGTAAGAAGTTGACATGCTCTTCTGAAGAAAAGACACGGGGTGTAACTACTATTTCATAAATAGTGGATTTAATCCTGAGCTAGAGTTCTCAGGCCTGGACTAGTCCTCCATGAGGGAAACCAGGTTAAAAATCGGCTGTGTTTGCGTATGCTTTCTTGCTCCTTATTTTTATTTCCGCATTTACTCTGATTACTTTCAGCTGGTGAAAGAAGTTTAATTTTTATTGGGTATTATTGTTATAAACTCTATTCACCCCCTCTAGAGTTGCCATCTGTTCTTCAATTGGTATCAGAGCTCTGTTCTTTCAACAAACTAACATCCTAGAGCTGATCCATGGCAACCACACAATCCATGATTTCCAATCACGGTGAATGGCAGTCCACTCATAGGCCTCCCCTATTTGATGGAACTAACTATACCTATTGGAAAATAAGGATGAGCTTTTATCTCAAGTCGCTAGTCTTCGACCTGTTGACCATCGTCACCGATGGTTACAAAAAGCCCGCCAAGATAGTTGTCAATGGTGATCTCGTTGAGAAACCACATGACAAATATTCTGACAAGGAGAAGAAACAGGCAAGTCTAGACGCGCGAGCTATTAATGCTTTATTATGTGCTATAGACAGGAATGAGTTCAACAGGGTCTCAACATGCACCACCTCTCACAAAGTATGGAGACTTCTAGAAGTGACGCATGAAGGAACCACCCAAGTCAAGAAATCGAAGATAAGCCATCTCACTCAAGAATATGAGGCTTTCAAGATGAAGCCAAATGAGACGATCACACAAATGTTCACGAGATTCTTCGACATTATCAATCCCCTATCTTCGCTCGGCAAACAATATACGAATCATGAGAAGATTTACAAGCTATTTAGGGGGCTACCAAAGATTTGGAACCCTAAGGTGACAGCCATCATAGAAGGAAATGATCTCACAACTATGTCCATGGAGACCTTGATGGGAAAGCTGATGACTCATGAGCTTGACCTCAAGGACTTCAAAGAGCCTGCTCCTAAGGCTAAGGAGATCGCCCTCAAAGCTCACCGACGAAGGACTGACTCCGAAGTGATGGATGACGACAACTCGGAAGGTGATGATCAAGCTCTCTTTGTCCGCAACTTTAAAAAATTCCTTCACTTCAACCGAAGAAAGAAGGAACCACAAGAAGATGACGAAGAAGAGCCAACTTGCTACGATTGCAAAAAGACGGGACACGTCCGAAAAGACTGTCCATTCTTAAAGAAGAACAACCGCTATGAGAAACCATACAAGAAGGCTTCCTCAAAAAAATATGCCAACACAAGCATTTGGCATGAAAGCGAAGCTAGTGACTCCGAGGAAGAAAAGGACTCTCCTCAAGACACTGCAAAAGTATGCCTAATGGCAACGTCCAAGAAGGTATCAAACGAAACTCTTGATGATTTCACTTTTGATGAACTTGGCGATGCTTTCACCAATTTACTTGATGACCATAAGAAAGTCATTGGTAAATATAAACATGCCAAGGAAAAGATCAAAAGTCATGAAGTCGAAATTCAAAGACTCTCTTTACTGCTTGATAACATTAGAGACACTTCACCCACGGAAGTCACAAATGAGGTATCTAAGCTTAAAATAAGCCTACATGATGCCGAAGCACGTATTGAACAACAAACACAAGAAATTATAGCACTCAACACGGAGCTTGCTGAAGAAAAGAGTAGACACAAGATTTCTATTACTAAGATATGTGGTTTGAATGCTAAGGTTACTGAACTGCAGGTTGTCTCTAAGAAATTAGAGACTAAATTAGGAAAACAGGTTGCTCAACCTCAAACCCAATCACATGAGACACACACAAACCATGACACTACTCATACTAGTCAACCACGTCATCCACCTGCAGCACGTAATCATGCTTACATATACACACACTTTTATAAAGCACACAAACCACATGCACGTAGAAATAATTCTCATATGTCACAGAATCATCATGCTACACATAGATACAATCATCACTATGTTGCACAAAATCACCATCACTCTACATATAGATATCATCACCATGCTATTCCATATAGACATTATCACCATGCTACTCCACATCACTCTACATATAGACATCATCACCATGCTAACTCTACATATCATCATGCTACTCCACACCACTCTACTCATAGACATCATCTGTATGCTCCTAACATAAATAGGAATACTATATGTACTTATTGTGGATTACATGGACACATTTTACCACAATGTAGAATTAGAAGATTAGTATATAGAAAGATATATGCATGGTTTTCGAAAACTAACTTTTCAGGACCCTCAAGAACTTGGGTACCAAAGGTCACATCTACTCTTGATGTAGGCGGACCTTCCCTCCTCAACTAAGAGTAAGTGGATTCTCGATAGTGGATGCTCGCGGCATATGACGGGAGACGCAAATCTTTTCACATCACTATCGATGAAGAGAGAAGGATATGTATCCTTCGGTAACAACCTAAAAGGGTATATTATAGGTAATGGTATTATTGGTCATCCTTCCTCTTCCGTAATAAAGGATGTCTGCCTAGTGACTGAGTTAAAGCATAACCTGCTCAGCATTAGTCATCTTGCTGACAATGGATATGACATTAACTTTGGACAAAACAAATGCTTTATTTATGATAGGTCAACGGGAGACATTGTTTTTGAAGGGGTAAGAGAGGATAATATTTATATTTTCTATCTGTCTAGAGATACTAACAATGCAGGTAGATGCCTATATGCTCATAAGGATGAAAGATTACTGTGGCACCAGCGCCTTGGTCATGCCAACATGGATACTATATCCAGGCTATCGACTAAGAAGCTAGTTAGAGGCTTGCCCGACATCACATTCAAAAAGGACACTGTATGTGCCGAATGTGAACTGAATAAGGCAACCAAGTCCTCATTTCATTCCATAAACTTTGTAAGTACTACTAGACCCTTGCAACTACTTCATATGGATTTATTTGGCCCTAGTAGAGTAGCCAGTCTTGGTAGAAAATTCTACGCTTTTGTTATAGTTGATAATTTTTCTAGATTTACATAGGTTTTCTTTCTTACAAATAAAAGCGATGCTATTTCAGTTTTCAAGATTTTTGTTAAGAAAGTTTAAAACGAAAAAGGCTACATGATTACTCGAATCCGAAGTGATCATGGAGGCGAATTCGAAAATACTGATTTTAAAAAGTTTTGTGATTCTAATGGTTTTGATCATGAGTTTTCTTGTCCAAGAACTCCTCAACAAAATGGTGTTGTGGAGCGAAAGAATAGGACTCTTGGCGATATGGCTAGAGTCATGTTGAATAAGTTTTTACTTCCGAAATACTTTTGGGCTGAAGCTGTCAGTACAGCATGCCACATTTTAAATAGGGTGCTTATTCGTCCTATTACGAAGAAAACACCCTATGAGCTTTGGTTTGGAAGAACCCCAAATGTTTCTTATTTAGAGTTTTTGGTTGTAGATGTTTTATCCTTAACACCAAAGACAACTTAGGCAAATTTGATGCCAATGCTGACGATGGCATTTTCCTTGGCTATACTACCAAGAGTAAGGGATATAGAGTGTTTAACAAACGCTCATTAATTGTGGAAGAGTCTACCAATATGACTTTTGATGAAGATAACAGTGCAGCAGTTACTCTTGATGATGATGTTGAGCCATCAACTTCTACTCCAATGAATACCACCACCGAAACCAATTCTCTGGAGGGCTTGCCAAAGAAATTCTCTTTCAAGCCGTCACATCCAGAAAATTTGGTAATAGGTAAAGTTTCACGCGGAGTAACTACTAGATCATCATTAAGAGACTCCATTGCTAGCACTGCCTTTATTTCACAAATTGAGCCAAAAAATATTTTAGAAGCTTTTAATGATGAATTTTGGATTTTTGCCATGCAAGAGGAACTCAACCAATTCAAGAGGAGCCAAGTATGGAAACTCGTTCCTAGACCGACAAATCACTCAATTATTGGTACTAAATGGGTTTTTAGAAACAAAGTAAATCAAGATGGTTCAGTTACATGTAACAAAGCTCGTCTAGTAGCCCAAGGATACAACCAAGAGGAAGGTATCGACTACGATGAGACGTATGCTCCTGTTGCAAGATTGGAATCCATTCGGATGCTTTGTGCATTTGCAAATTTTCAAAATTTCAAATTATTTCAAATGGATATTAAAAGTGCTTTCTTGAATGGATTTATTAAGGAGAAAGTTTATGTAAAATAACCCCCTGGTTTTGAAAATCACAAATTTCTCGATCATGTTTTCAAGCTAAGGAAAGCGCTATATGGCCTCAAACAAGCCCCTAGAGCTTGGTATGAACGGCTAAGCAATTTTTTGCTTGAGAAAGATTTTTCAAAAGGGAAAATTGACACCACACTTTTCATAAAATCTTTCAAAGACACTATTCTCTTAGTGCAAATATACGTAGATGATATTATATTTGGTTCTACTGATGAAACCCTCTTTCAAGATTTTTCCAAGTGTATGCAGACCGAGTTTGAAATGAGCATGATGGGGGAGCTCAACTACTTTCTTGGACCGCAAGTCAAACAAATATCAAATAGAACTTTCATCTGTCAGTCAAAGTATACAAAGGACATGCTGAAGAAATTTGACCTTGACAACGTCAAACCAATCAGCACTCCAATGGCTACTACAACTAAACTAGAACCAGATGAAAGCGACAAACCTGTGGATCAACGTAAGTATCGAGGTATGATAGACAGTCTACTCTATTTAACTGCTAGTCACCCTGATATTATGTTTAGCATTTGCCTGTGTGCTAGATATCAAGCAAATCCTAAGCAATCACACATGACTGTTGTTAAGCGTATCTTTCGATACCTTAAGGGTACGGTTACAGTGGGCCTATGGTATCCCAAGTCAACATCATTTGACCTCATTGGTTACTCTGATGCTAATTTCGCCGGATGCAAGGTCGACCGTAAAAGTACGAGCGGTACGTGTCATTTATTAGGAAAGGCTTTAGTCTCTTTGTTTAGCAAAAAGCAGAATTCTGTCGCACTATCCACAATAGAAGCTGAATACATCGCAGCTGGGCGTTGTTGTGCACAAATTCTGTGGATGAAGCAAACCCTTGAAGACTACAACTTAACTTTTATGCACATTCCAATCTTTTGTGACAACACTAGTGCTATAAATTTTACTAAGAACCCCATATGTCACTCACGCACGAAACACATTGAAATACGTTACCACTTTTTGCGTGATCATCAGCAAAATGGCACTATTAATTTAGAATTTATTGACACTGATCATCAGCTAGCAGATTTCTTTACAAAACTATTATCCGAAGAGCGCTTCAATTTTCTCTGTCGTGAACTTGGAATTTTGGACGAAGCTGTTATTAATTAAAATAAACCTGCATAAATATCGAGTATGTCTTGATTCTTTTATGATGAAATTGCTATAGGTACAAGCCGAAAGGGTCCTTCTGACAACAAGACGTAACAGCCTAAGCAACACGGTGCACTAGTCCTCAGGACTACCGCTAGCTGGGATCCGGCCCCTGCAGCTAACCCATGGCAACTTCAAAATATTAAATTATGGCATAATTCCTTGTTTATTACATAGTTCATTTTTATTTATCACATGCTGAAATGCAGATTTACCAACTTTACTTTGCTTCGAAGTTAACTTTCTGGAATTTTTCTACTGGGGATTTTCTCAATCTTGTATATGTAATTTTCCTTTGGTCTCTCTCACTTAATCATTTTTCAATACAGCCTAATTTCTGTTCTGTTTCTAGAATTCAGAATTCGGGCCGAACTCTGCCCAATCCAGAGTTCGGGCCGAATTCGGCTTGACTGTTCCAAAATCGGGAGCAGTCTCAGCCGCTGATCAAAACTTGATCCAATGGCCCACATCTATTCTGACCATTCAAACCCTTATACAAATTTTTGGTTTCCCCTCTTCTTCTCCTCCATTGCCACCTTTTCCACTTCTCCAAACATATTTTCTCAAAACCCTAACCCTAGTTCTTCCTTCCTAGAGCATATCTCTTCTCCAAACTCAAGGAGAAGGCTTCCCTCACCATTCTCCTTCATTGTTCTTCATCACATTGAGGTATATTTCAACACTTCTCTCCATCTCAATTTTCTCTATTGTCTTTATTATTTCATAGCTCCACGATTGTTCAATCGAGGAAAGAGACTTCGAACCGAGGGAGCGTCCTCTTCGAATGCTCCTCCTCGTGTTGAACCGCCTGTTGACCAACAACCACCTATCCACCCGTTGTTCAACCCACCTCGTCCACTTGACCCAAACACATTTGACGACCGGATATTTGTATCACTTGACGCGTTAAATGAATTGTTTAGTGATTTTCGGACACATCCGGTGTTTGCGGGTCATCCTATCAACTTTACTATTTTCTTTCAATATGATTCACTTTTTTATGATATTTGTCTTGACGAACTTGTCACCACCAACTCGGTCATATATCGTAATGCTATTCAAATGTTCTACTGCAACCTAACTCATGATGACACACATATTTTCTCACGGGTTGCGGGCATTGACATCTCTTTTGATGATTTCGATTTGGCCAAACACCTTGAACTCCAGGAGCCAAACTCATGGAAAAAGGTTGTTGAAGCTCGATCGTTTCAATTTCCCGATGGTTCTTCCTTTGAAAGCTTCAAGGACGACTTGTGTACCCCTAACACACGTCCTCGCAAGCTTTTGGCCAAATATCTCAATTCCTATTTTTATGAACTTCATTGGATTATCTTTAACACTATTTTGCCTAAAGCGGGATCCACCGATGAAGTCACCTACTTTAAAATCTCGGCTTTGTATCACCTTCACTTTCATGTTCCATTTAATCTTCCATGTACCATGATGGACTGGATAATTAATTCTAGGAAGAAACCAAGATCCATGGTTTATGCTTTGTATCTTCCTATGGTCTTTCGTGCTTTTCGTATACCTCTTGATGAGTGCCAGTTCTTACCTACCCCTGCCTTCCTCTCTAAGGCACGGAGGCTTCAGGCAATAGTTGGCTCACCTGTTGTGTCCGAGCACTCTAACGATGAGCCCGATGCCCCTCCTCTGGGACAGGATCCTCCTCCTCCTCCTGCCACTCTCGAGTCACTCCAGACTATGCTTCGCGATCGCTTCACCTTAGAGGATGATCGCAGGACTCAACTTGATTACCGGACCACCCTGCAGATGAGTGCCATCAGTAACTCACTGCACGATATTCGGTACTCCATGTCTCGCCATCCTTCCATGCCTATTCCTATGGAGCGGGATCCTGGTCGTGAAGGGTATCCTATCGATGACCCTTGGGTTATTCGCTACTTGGATCCGGATGCGGCCTTCGCGGACCCTCGTCGTTCCTTTACTGATCCATCTGACGACGCTGGGCCTTCACGAGCTCGATGATGGATATGGACTTCTACTTGCTGCTGCTACTGAGGATCGTAGTTTATGTTTTATGCATTTTGGACTTTAGTTGATTTTATGCACTTTGGTTGTATTAGACTTATTATTATGTGTGACTCTTGAGACATTCAGTAGTTTTATTAGTATCTATGCAGTTTCATCTATTACCTTTTGGTGTGCTTGCCAGTTCTTATTTGTTTATGGTTTATTGCTAAATGCCAAAAGGGGGAGAAATTTTGGTATATTCTATATTCTTTTTATCTATATCTGTGCTTTGGGGGAAGAATGTTTTTATCATGCCAACAGGATTCAAAGCAATATTTATGGGGGAGCTATTGCTAGCTCGGCACTGATTACGGGGGAGCCATGCCATTTCTCATAAATGTGTCTAGGTATGAATATTGAATATACAACTATCATTTTGTCAATTATCAATATGGGGGAGATTGTTGACACAAAATCACAGTCAACCAAATATTGATAGAATTGACTACATGATACTTGTGATAATTCAATACGACACATGAAGACTACATCCAGTACAAGTCAGACGACAGCTCGGATTTGCAATGCAAGTTATTTTGAGTCTGTATTTTTACAATTTTATTGAGTCTAGACTTATGTAAACTGAGTTGTGCTGAGCATCTGAGACTTAGCCTATACCCATACCCAAAATCCAATAGCTCCACTCATATCCAAATAAGCCAATTGGACCCATGACCCATTCTGTGCTCTGGAGACAGAGTTCGGGCGGAACTCTGCCTCCACACAGAGTTCGGGCCAAACTCTGCCTCCAAAAAATTAGCATCCTAATTTTTAGGGTTGGCTGGTTGCAAGTTGTCCAACGACCAATTTTTTTAAAATTCCAACCAGAATTTTGGCCGAATTCTGCCTACCTGGTATTCTATAAATAGGCCATGAATTCTCTCATTTTCATTCATCCAATCTTCTCTTCTCTTCTCTCTAAAGCTCTATACGAGCCATACCCTTCTTCATCTACTAGCCACAAGCTCCCTAAGCCTCAAGTGCTCAGTACTTTTCAGTCAGGAGTTTGTGCAAAAGTTCAAGAAATCGCTTGGAAAATTCCAAGCATCGCCACTGCGATCTTTGTAAGAAGTTGACGTGCTCTTCTGAAGAAAATGCACGGGGTATAACTACTATTTCACAAGTAGTAGATTTAATCCTAAGCTAGAGTTCTCAGGCCTGGACTAGTCCTCCACGAGGAAAACCATGTTAAAAATCGACTGTGTTTGCGTATGCTTTCTTGCTCCTTATTTTTATTTTCGTATTTACTCTGATTACTTTCAGCTGGTGAAAGAAGTTTAATTTTTATTGGGTATTATTGTTATAAACTCTATTCACCCCCTCTAGAGTTGCTATCTGTTCTTTAGAGCTTACTCGCCGAGACGCAGCTTACTGCATCTAGGACTTATTCCAATATAAGTCGTTCCATTAATTGGATCGATTCTCGTAATATTCGTCCAAATCGATTTGATCGATGCTGCAAGGTGTTATCGTTTACCAAGCTCAGGGATTGAGTCAGATGTCCATCTAAGTTTTCGACCGATCTGACTCGGCACAAGCATATTACGGAGTCCCTCGCCTATCGAAAGCGGGGCACTACATAATATACTAGTAAGAAAAAGTTTTTTCCCAAAACTTAAGAACAAGGGTCTGACCTTAAATTAGGCAAACAACGAAAGGTACTTCTCCTTCATCTCCGCATCCATTTCCCACGTCAACTCTTCAACTGAATGGTTCCGCCAAAGTACGCGGACCAAGGACATCGATCGATTTCGCAATACCTTCTCCTTACGGTCCAAAATTGGAATAGGCTTCTCCGAGTAAGACAAGTCAGCATGTAGCTTCAACTGATCGAAGCTAACCACGTGACTTGGATCGTGCATGTATTTTCGAAGTTGTAAAACATGGAAAATATCGTGCACTTCAGCCAAGGCAGGTGGTAGTGTGATCCGATAAGCAACAGTTGCAACTCGCTCAAGAATCTCGAAAGGACCTATAAATCTCGGGCTCAATTTGCCTTTAACGCTGAACCGCATCACGCCACGCATGGGCGTTAGTTTCAAAAGCACGTGATCCCCAGCCAAAAATAATAGCGATCGTCGACGAAGATATGTGTAGCTCTTTTATCGACTTTGCGCGATACGGAGTCTATCTCGGATCAAGTGGACCTTTTTGACGGCCTGCTCCACCAGTTCCGGTCTAAGCACTTGTCGCTATTTGACTTCGTCCCAACATATTAGAGAATGACACTTCCTCCCGTAGAGCGCTTCATACGGAGCCATCTGAATGCTCGACTGATAATTGTTGTTATACGTAAACTCTGCAAACGGCAATTGCGTATCCCAACTATTCTTTAGATCGATCGCACACAGACGTAATATATCCTTTAAGATTTGATTCACTCTCTCTGTCTGACCGTCTGTTTGGGGGTGGTATAAAGTACTAAAACACTGTTTGGTCCCCATCGTCGCTTGCAGGCTCGTCCAGAATTGCGATAGAAATTGCCCATCTCTGTCTGAAATTAGTGTGGCCGGTACCCCGTGCAATCGAACAATCTCGTCGATGTAGATTTGTGCTTACCGATCAACGCTCCATCCTACTTTAATTACGATGAAGTGAGCCGACTTGGTCAATCTATGAACAATGACCCAAATTGTATTATTCTACCCGGCATCTTCGGAAATCCTACAATGAAATCCATCGAGATATTATCCCATTTACACTCAGGAATGGTGAGGTTCTACAGCTCTCCGCCTAGCCTTTGGTGTTCTGCCTTCACTTGCTGACATGCTATGCACTGCGACACGAAAGTAGCCACATTTTTCTTCATTCCGTGCCACCAAAGGTTTGTGTACAAGTCCTTATACAACTTGGTGCTCCCAGGATATAACGAGTACTTCGCATAATATGCCTCCGTCAGAATTTCTTTTATGAGTTCGGCCATTTCAGGAATGCAGAGCCTTCCTTTTAGTCGTATTGTCCTGTCTCTGTCTTTTGCAAAGTTAGTCGCCCTTCCTGTTAAAATCAGCTCGCGTATCTTTTTCAGTAATGAATCATCTTTCTGTGAGGTCTTATTTTGCTAAGTAGGCTTGACCCAAGCTTCAACTGAGCTAGGTGCAAATGTCAATACTCAATTCCGAGTTTGATACCCACTACTAAAATAACCCATTTTAGCGACGTGAGGAGATGTCGCTAAATAAGGAAAATACGTCGCTAAAACCAATTTGCGACGTATTTAGCGACGAAAATCGGACGTCGCTTATAGGCAAGTCGCAGATGACACTTTAGTCGTCGAACGTCGCTATTTGCGATGCAGAATTCATTGTCACTAGACGTCGCAAAATTAGCGACATATAGCGACGTATCACTACGTCGCCAAAATTGCGACGTAAAGCGACCACTTGCGATGCTGTAAACTTTATATATGATGACATGGCATGACAGCCACGTGGGCAACTTAGCGACGCATACCGACAGATTTAGCAACGTACACCCTCAGCCCACGTCAGCATATTAGTGACATCTAGCGACGTTACGTCGCTATTTAGCGACATATAGCGACGTCTACGTTCCGTCGCAGTACGTCGCTGAACGTCGCTATTCGTCGCAGACATTATAAAAAAAATTTTAAAAAAATATAATTGATA
Source organism: Iris pallida (assembly GCA_029216955.1). NCBI lineage: Eukaryota > Viridiplantae > Streptophyta > Magnoliopsida > Asparagales > Iridaceae > Iris > Iris pallida. The sequence continues at coordinate 17,946,457 of JANAVB010028820.1, forward strand.
TTTTTGTTATGTTGTGTGTCTGTGTTTACAGTATGTGTGAAGTGCAGTGTTCGAACCATCGACAGTTTCGCTTATTGTTCTATGTTTTATCTTGGATAGAAAGAGCAAGAGTTCAGGGTGTACTTCTCAGAGCTTCCTCTTCACGTCCTTCACCTTCTCGGGAACCTTTACGACGTCCCGAGAAAGTGAAGGACGTGAAAATAAAGCTCTCAGAAGTGCACCCTGAACTGTTGCTATTTCTATCCAAGATAACACATACAACAGTAATCGAAACTGTCGATGGTTCCGAACACTGTATTTCACATTCACTGTAAACACAGACACACATCATAACAAAAATATACAATATTTTTTTTAAAAATTTCGGCAGCACCTCCTTTGTATATCAGATCATCGCTTATAACCCAGCGTAGGTATATTTGTCATCTCCGTCGCAAATATCACAAAATAAATATCATAATAAAAATAGGAGGCAGTACAAAGTAAATATCACAGACACACATCCTTACAAACATCCAATAGAGTCAAATAAAAATGGAAGATGATAAAAAGTCTCCCACCAAGTTTATAAATAACAGTGTACCAATAAACAATTTGCCCATAGGGCCAATACATACAAGTCATAAAAAACCAATAAAATCACTGCGGACCCCTGTCGCACAACTGGGACAACTGGGATAGAATGTAGTCATACTGCTCCTGGGTGAGCTGTACCGTAGGGGCAGTAGGAGGCAGTGGAATGTCTGGAGTCGACGCCGTCGATGGACCGGGAGGACGTATCTGCTCCAGCTCTCGCAGTCGCTCACCATGCGCAGCAAGGGTACTCACCACCATCTCAGTATACTGAGCGAGTAAGGTAGACCTGCTCCTCTGCGATCCCTCCAGCTCGACCTGTCTACGCTCTGTGCGCTGCGTAGACTCGGTGAGCGTCTGCAAGCTGGCAGTTGTAGCCTGATACAGACTCATCAGCTCCTGTATACTGCGCTCGACCGCATCAAATCGTCCAGTGACGATCGGAGGGTCAGATCGTCGTTCGACCGTATCAGAAATCTGCTGCTACAACTCGCGACGTAGCTCCTCGATCTGACGACGAACATCCTCAGCTCGTGACGACGCCTGCGTAGCCAGAGACTGCGCACTGACAGAGGGGGCCCGGGATGACTCCGAAGCCAAATACGTGCCGTAGGATCCCGTACCGTAGTACGTACCCTTCTGAAGACCGCCAACGGCGGTCATCCAGAGCTCGTCCGACGATGGAGCTGTAGGCGGCTGGGAGGAAGTACCAGCCCCTCCCTCTGCTTGCGCACTAGCAGCAGCAGCAGCCGCCTCCTCTTGTAGCCGAACAAACTCGGCCTAGAACATGTTTGCTAATGTGTAAGTGTTTGCTAAAGTCTATATTGATATCTATTTTCCTGTTTTCTAAATTATAGTAAATTAATATAAAGGATAGAACGTACATATGCCTGCGTCGCCCGCTCGTCAATGAACTCCCCAGCCCTCCGATGGGTGACCAGGAAGACGGTCACCATGTTCGGGTCCTCACCCTTTTTTACCTGTTAAAATATATTATCTATTATTAGTATTAAACATTCTATCGAACTATATATAAATTAATGTCTGTCATAGGAAACGTACCAGACGACAAAAATGCTCCGTCATCGGAATGGAGCCACCACACCACTTACCGACGCTCGACCGTGCCACCTTGTCCTTCTCAGACCGCTCCTGGTACCTGCGCTCGCTGAATCTAGCCTTCATCGCAGTCCACTGCTCTAGCGTAATCCAACCCTGGATCGGCTGTCCGGAGCGATCACGACGCTTCTGGTCGTCGATCGCATCACGGATGAGCTTGGCTGCGACGACAGAAAATTGGCCCTCGATCCTCGCCGCCCGGTGTGGTGGATAGAAATAGGTCCTCTACAAGAAGTAAAATACAAAAGTTGTATAATATACACAAATGATTATTAAAATTTAAAAATAAACAAATTTTTTACCTTGAAGTGGGTGAACCAAAAGGCCTTCCTATCAGCGGGAGCATCTGAGTAGTTAATCCAAGGCCCACCATAGTTCTGCCTCAAAAATGTCCCTAACTGTCTCTGTACTGCAGAAGGCCGATATCTATACAATAATAATTTTTTATGAATATATATGTACATATAATCATTTGAGAAATATATAATAATTAATTAACTTACTTCATAGGCCCGTCCGTCCAAATCTCCATACGCGTCTCGCCCGGGGGTGCGCATGGAGGGTCGCTCTCACCTCCTGCCTGGACAGGATCAGTCTGATCGCCGTCCTCCATATGCTCGGCGTGGGCTCCCTCCATAGAGCCGTCGACATAAGGAATGCTGGACGGGGGATCAGGGATGCTGGACGCGGGATCAGGAAGGCTGGACGACGAGGGAGAAGTCGCCAACCTGCTGGAACTGCCCTGTCCCGGTAATGGACCGGGAACAGAACGGTACACTGGCGTACTCGGAGATGAGGATGAGGGTACAGAACTGCCCTCTCCATCTCCAGGCTGAGGCTGACAGGACTGCCTAATGTAAAATCCTCCGCGTCGTCCTCCTGGTCTAGTCATACCTGATAATAGTATATGACAATAAAACAAAAATACATATTTATATGATAGACATCATAGATTTTTGAAAAATATCATAGTCATAAAGTGTCACTGAAGTGTCAATAAAAGTATCAATAAAGTGTCACTGAAGTGTCACAGATTTATATGATAGAAGTGTCACTAAAGTGTCAAATATGCTGATAAAACAAACGTACATATTTAATCCTCTTCTGAAAATTCATCTAGTTCGTTTAGCTCATCTACTTCTTCTTCTTCTTCTTCTTCTTCTTCTTCTTCTTCTTCTTCTTCTTCTTCCTCTACATCTTCACATTCATCTGCATCTTCCTCTTCAGATAATTCTACTTCTTCTACACAATTAGATGTGTAATGAGGAACTTTCGTCGTGTCCACTTCTATAATATTTGTTACAAGAGGTAGTTCATCCTGTTGATAAGCTATATCGTCAACCTCAAAGGTATTTCTAGCTTTGGTCTTGCATACTGCCCACCATCCGACCTTGTTGTTCCCCATTTAGGATAACTTATGAAGTACATGAGCTGAGCCTGACTTGATAGGACAAATGAATACGTGACAATCGTGGGTCTTCATACCCGTCAATTTGTTTTCCTTCGGATTGACACATCTTCTCAGATTTGACACATATCCGTCTGGAAATTTTAGGCCCTGGATCCACCGACAAAGTCTCACTTTATCCTCCTTGTCCAGCGAGAAAATTGACTTCGGTAGGAACTGTTTTCCATTCTGCTGTATCAAATGCAACGCATGGCGTTTGCATATTTCTTCTAAGTCCAACCTGGCCTTGGGATTGTCTTTCGTTTTTTTCTTTACGTCCATCACAGTATTAATTATGTTATCAAACACATTCTTCTCAATATGCATAACATCAAGATTATGTCTGATCAGATTGGTACTCCAGTATGGCAGATCCCAGAATATGCTCCTCTTTGTCCAGTTATGATCTCTACCAAATCCATCGCACTTGTACCCAGTTGTAGGATCTTCGATAGCACTTGAAAAATCTTTAACCTCCTCCCATATCGTGGCTCCGCACCACCTTGGCGGTGGATCACCCTTCTCTACAACGACATGCACGGAATGCATTCCTGTTCCTTCTGAACGGATGATCTTTTGGCAGAAATTGCCGATGACAATCAAAGAAGCACAGTTTTCCTCCGTGTTTCAAGCGGAAAGCCTTACTACGGTCCATGCAATACGGACATGAGAGATGGCCATGAGTGCTCCATCCAGATAACATTCCATAGGCCGGAAAGTCGTCGATGGTCCACATAAGGGTTGCCTTCATTTAAAAATTCTGCTTCCTGGAAACATCGTACGTGTTAGCGCCTACTTACCATAACTGATTCAACTCATCTATCAAAGGCTGTAAGTACACGTCAATGTTCCTCTTGGGATTGTTCGGACCAGGAATTATAACGGTTAGAAACATGTACTGAGTCTTCATGCACATCCAAGGCGGTAGGTTATACGGAGTGACAATCACAGGCCAGTACGAATACTGGGATCCCGAAAGACCAAAAGGAGTAAAATCGTCAGAAGATAGTCCCAACCTGATATTACGAGGATCTGAAGCAAAATCAGGATACACTCGATCAAAGTGCTTCCACGCTTCTCCATCGGATGGATGATCCAATACTCCTTCAATCTGTTCTCGCATGTGCCAACTCATATTTTCGGCCGTCTCTTTCACCATAAATAATCTTTGAAACCGCGGCGTTAAAGGCAAGTAGTGCATTGAATCGGTCGGTCTTCTTACACCGGTAGACCTTCCTGTACTAGTTGTCTTATAGCGATCAGCACCATAAAATCTGCACACATCTGCGTCCTTGTTGTCTTTGTAGTACATCATGCACTCATTGCGACAGGAATCGATTTTCTCGTATCCCATCCAGAGCGATCTCACCATCCTCTTACACCGGTAGAAGTCTTTAGGCAACTTAGCACCCGCCGGCAAGATCTCCATAATCAACTCCAACACTTGGTTGTAGCATTCTTGCGATATGTTAAAATCTGACTTAATGCTTAACAGTCTTGTAACCACCTCCAAGGTGAATGATCCTCACAACCAGGATACAATGGAGTCCTTGTATTCTCCAGCAACTCCATGAACTGTGCAGCATCGGCGTTTGGTGCCTCCTCGGGTGCATCATGAACGAAACTAGGCCCCGCAGCGTCGAAAACCATGTTCACGCACCCGTCGTCGTATGCATGATTATATGAAACAAAATTAGGTTCCGCATGTATATATGGCTCAACATAAGGCTCCGGCTCTGATGCTAAAGACACAAGTTCTCCATGTGCGGTCCACTGATAGTAATTAGGCGTGAAACCCCTCGAGTACAAATGATATGTCACTTCCACTTCTGGATAATATTTCACGTTATGACATTTCACACACGGACACTTAATTTTGGTGCCGTCCATGTACTAAGGGAACGCCTTAGCAAACTGCAGGAACTGCTCTACTCCTGCTATATATTCATCTCGCACACCACACATATCATCTGGACGACGATTGTACATCCATGAACGATTCCGCAAGTAGTAATTCATATCCATTTGAAAATAATTCTGCAAAGATGGACACACATTATCCAACAGGCACAAATTCGTATATCATGTCTTATTTGGGACACACATTAGTAGCGGACAGTTACTAATATCAATGATATGCAATCTAGGTCAAACTAGGTTGTACTAAGTCAAACAAAGTCAAACAAGGTCAACCTAAGTTAAACAAAGTCAAACAAGGTCAAAGTAGGTCAAGGGTTGACCTATAGTTGACTTTGTCAACTCTTAGTCCAATCTAAGTCAAATATCCTATTTCTAGTCATTACCTACCAAGGTACCGTTTACCTTATCGCTATTGGTATCCCAATACCAATACCTTAAGTTGGTACCCTTTACCTTATCGCTATTGGTACCCTTTACCTTATCGTTATTGGTACCCTTTACCTTATCGTTATTGGTTAACAGTCAATTCAATTTCAGTTATTCGAGGAAATCAGTTGACACATTCAGTAGATTTATCTCAGGAATAGGAAAACTAATCTCAGTCCTATTTACAGTTTAAGGAAAATGAAATCTACAAGGACTGTTACTCAAATAGACCACCTGTTGACTGATACAAGAATGCCTATCATCAAAAGCCCCAAACTCGAGCCACACTCCAAACACTGACCCATTTATGAAAATAGGACTGAACCTGTGTGGCATGGACTGATGCATGGTAGGTAGGTGACTAGACACTTGATGTTAGGGACTGATACTCAAGTATTTAGTCAAGTGACCTCAGGAACTGAACTCATATTCAATAGGGGACTGAACTAACCAATAAGCAATTTGGGGGCTGAATAATTGATTCAAAACTAATTTAAGGACAGGCTGGACATCTAAGTTGATAACTAATGTCGATGTGCAAGGGTGGAATGAACTAAAAAGGTAATCCTTCAACCAAACAATACCTAATCTATATGTCAGTCATGGGACTGAACAACTGAATACAAGACAAATAATAGGACTGGAACTAAATAAATGCCTGGACTGATATGAAGAGATAATATGGACTGCAATATGCCAAGCAAGACTGATACACATAGTTGATACCAAATAGATATGGAACTGATCATTACACTGTGGTAATCCCCCAAACTGGACTGTACAGTGGTAAATGCTAACATGTGGATCAAATGTGGACTGTTCAAAGCTCACTGACTGAACAAAGCTAAGAGATTGAATCGATATAAGGGCAATGGACTGACCTACTAAGAGACTAACAATGTATACATTCACACTTACAAACTTGAGTCTATATATATATATACAACGACTGGACAGTCATACATAGTTGATCACATATGGAATAAACAGCCCACACAAATACACACCCACAGTCCACTTAAACCACAAATCCTCCAATCAATATAACTGCTTTTATTATACTCTTGTATGCTAGATTATCATACCAATGCTAAAGCTATAGCAAAGCACTCCTGAACTAAAGGTTAAAATTTGAATTTAGAGCATTGATGCTCTTTGAGTCATTTTGACAAACACTTGGCGTGCATATCAATATCTGTGTGTATGTGTGTGTGTGTGTGTCCGTGTGTGTGTGTGTGTGTGTGTGTGTGTGTGTGTGTGTGTGTGTGTGCGTGTGTGTCCGTGTCCGTGTATGTGTGTGTGTCCATGGGAGAGGAGGAGGAAGAAGGAGAGGAGTTAGGTTAGGGTTTACCTGAGGAAGAGGAGGAGGAGGTCAGATTGGGGGAGGAGGAGCTCGAGGAGGAGGATCTCGAGGAGGAGGAGCTCGCCGGAGGGGGAGGGAGTCGTTGGGGGGGAGGGGGTCGCCGGGGGGGGGGGAGGGCACTGACAGAGGGGGTGGGATTCGCCAGGGTGGGGGGGTGGGAGGAAAATTAAAATTTTCGGGTTTTCGAGTGAGAGTGAGGGGGAAAGAAGGCAGCGGCGTCCCCTAAGTAAAATAACTTAGCGACGTCACGTGTTGACGTCGCTAAATGTCGCAACCATGGCGACATATACTTATAATATGTCGCTGAACGTCGCTATTCAGCGACGTAGTATACTCCTGTCGCAGAATGTCGCTAGCCACCGACGTTTTGCGACGTGTTTAAAAAGAAGTCGCTACTGGAAACGTAATTTCTTGCCGTCGCTACATTACGTCGCTATTTGATGATATTTTAGTAGTGACCCATCGCTTCAAGGTCTCGTTGTATCTTATTATTTAGGGCCAGTGATCCCGTAAACATTCTGCTTAGTGCGTCGGCTACGACGTTTCCTTTGTCCGATGTATACTCGATAGTTAGCTCGTAATCTTTTATGAGTTCGAGCCAACGTTGCTGCCGTAGGATGAGTTCTCGTTGCGTAAACAAGTATTTTAGGATTTTATGACCTGTGTAGATTCTACAAGCCACACCATAGAGGTAATGCCGCCAGAGTTTCACTGCAAACACGATCGCCGTCAATTCTAGGTTATGCGTCGGGTAGTTTTTTTCGTGCTGCTTTAATTGTCGTGAAACATAGGAGATGACTTTGTCTTTCTACATGAGTACACACCCGAGGCCAGTTCCCGATGCGTCGCTGAATATCTGAAAGCCATCTGGATTATCTGGAAGTGCAAGGATTAGAGCTGAGATGAGCCGTTGCTTCAACTATTGAAAGCTGGATTCGCAGTTGTCACTCCATTCGAATATGACTCCGTTCTGGGTGAGGCGAGTCGGAGACGATGCTAGTTTTGAAAAGCTTCGCACGAATCTTCGATAGTAGCCTACTAAGCCTAGGAAACTTTGAATGTCGCTAGCCGAGGTAGGTCATTTCCAATCTAGCACTGCTTCAATTTTCTTTGGGTCCACCGCGACGCTATCGGCAGAGATTACATGTCCGAGGAATGTCACGCTACTCATCCAGAACTCGTATTTACTCCGCTTGTCGTATAATTTATTTTCACGCAGAGTCTGCAGTACCGTCTTCAAGTGCTCTACGTGCTCTTCTCGTCCCGAGCATCTCGTCAGGAAAAATGTTGAGAAAATTAGCCACAACATCAGTCTGCACTGTGTTGTATTATCTTAAATTATATCTCGAACTGATACCAAGTATCCGCATAGTCGGAATGCAGCATACGCCTCGCCGAAATTGTCGATACCACGATGGCCGCCTTCGAGACCGTACCGCACGAATATGAGAACTCTGTCTCGCAAGGAAGAGGAAATAAAACTCTCTTCTCCGTGTACTCGACTATTGCATGACAAGCGCCCAACCAATCCATGCCCAAGATTATGTCGTACTCTTTGATGTCTAGTATGACAGCTTCCAAGGATAGATTTCTTCCCCCGATACAAATGTAGCCATTCCCACAAATAAAGTTCCTAGGCATATCGACTCCCGATGGAGTGCTAACGCTAATGTTCGTGATTGCATGGCTATTTTATTTTCTTTTACATAATCAGCAGATATAAAACTATGTATCGTGCCCGAATCGAATAGTACTCCAGCAGGTATATTTTTATAGAGTAGTATAGCTGTTACAACAGTATCAGACTCAAACGCCTCATCCCGAGTCAAGGCATATACTTGGCCTTGCGCTCTATGTCATTGATTCGGTGGGTTCATTGGTACCGTATTTGTGCCTTGCAATGTAGGTGCTCTATACTGATTCGGAATGTTCCTTGGAGGGTTTGGAACATTTCTTGGTAGGTTTGGAACATTTTTTGGATGCTGTGGCTTTGAATGGCCTATCTCACTAGCGTTGTTAGGACGCTTGTTGTTGCAATGTAATCCTGGATAGGGATATTGATTCTCAAACATATTTGGACGCTTTGCACTCCCGACCCTCCAGCGTTGTTAGGATGCTTGTTGAAATTGTTACAGATGACAGGCACGGCTCGTTGTGACATACGACCAAGGATACGCTCGTTATCAAGGGCATCATCGTAGGATTTGCGGTAGATTTTGCACCTTTGATTCATGACGTCCCTTTCCAGTTCATTATTCAGACCTTGTTGAAAACGTTCGTACCAGGCTTTATTGTTGGGAAAAAAGGCGTCGGTAAACTCTACAAGTTTCGAGAAGTTCGAATCATAGTCGTCAACAGACATATTCCCCTGTCTCAACATCATGAACTCATCTTCTTTTTGACGATGGACGGGGCAAGGAACGTACTGCGCAAGAAAGGCCGTCTTGAACATTTCCCAAAAAATCTTGGTGTTGGGATCAGTTTCGTAGATTTTCTGCTTCTTTGTAGCCTACCATTCGTAAGCCCTCAATTATGGGTGTAATGTCGCGCATGCTACACTCCGGGATCCTTCGATGCTGAGAAGCTTAAATAAATCTTTAATCTCTGCGAGCCATCCCACAATCACGTCAGGCTCTCTCGACCATTGAACTTAAGCGGGTCCATCGTGCGAAACTCCGTTGCCTTGAACAAGGAAGAAGCGTTCATCATTTATGGTTGAACTTCTCCCTCGACTTCCTCTGGTACGTCTTCCCTCTCTTCGGATGCCATAACCGTTACTTTTGTGTTGCCCACCATATTGCTTATGATCTGCGTTAGGTCGTCCATTTGTTTCTGCTACACATCGAATTGGACTTTGATTTGCATCTGAAGCTGTTGCTGCTACAGCTCCATCAACTGTAGCATTTTCTCCATTGTAGTCTCGCTAGGGCTAGCATCATTTGAGCTCGATGAACTATCCGCAGCGTTGGTTGTTGTGCCGGGATTATTTTTATTTTTCTTAGTCATTCCTACAAAATAAAGTAAACCAGTTAGTATTTTTAAAAATATCGACAGGCTTACCTGTATAGAACTTTTATTTCACGCAGTATGTCGACAAGCATTTAATCGAGCAATCGCAACGAACATTCCAAAATGAAACATTTTTCAAAAATCCGAGGAAACATAACTGTGCTCTGATACCAATTTTTCATGCCCCAATTTGACAAACCGTTCGTCCATGTTCCTATTATGCTGAATCGATCGTCCTCGCTAAGGCGTGATGTCGTACGAGTCTGGAGTTGCACACGCATAAGGAAAGAATGTTACATTTAATTATTTTATTTAAACACCAAGTTGAAACTTCATAAATCACATCAGATTTGAACATGCAATTTAGGAAGATAGAAATATGCTTTTCATTCATAGCTTACAACGAAGTGCAAGTCGTAATTATATTGGATGTCGTTGTGGCTACATTGATTAAAACATAAGAAATATACTCGATAAGCTGCCTGAACTAACACTTGTCGTTCCATACATTCGCCCTGTTATACATTGAAAGTCTTCGATAAATTGGCTTCAAAATAATTCAGAATAGGAAGAGCTTCAAAATGCCTCTCCGAACTTCAGCTTTGGCTTAGCGACGTGCACGCCCGAGTCCTTGTCACCTGTGGGATTGGGGATTAGTACACTTGGAAATACACTATTGAGTGGGACAAACCCACTCGTCTAAACCGACTCTGATTGTTAATGTAGGCATGCATTGGAGTTTTATTTCTATTTAATACTAAATAAATTCAGTTCATATTGATAGCCTTCCATTTGAAATAGTAAAAGCATAAAGTGAAACATAACAATTTATCTCAATTCTTACCACGATTGTGCTCGTCCCTGCATAAAAATAGAGATTATAATTTTCATCTGCATAAGACAATAGGTGAGCATGCTACTATCTTATATGTGCAGTTATTGATGTTATGCACCACGAGGGACTTTATATAGCATTGAGACGTTCCTGTCAGCTTGGGTTGCAAGCCCCACTGGAGGTTCCGTAATGCCTTACACCGAAGCACGAATTTGTTCATTCTCCTTAGGTCGATTCAGTTTCGATGCCCCGGATACCATTTTCAGGAAAGTTAAACTTGTGCACAAGTTGTCCATGACCATGCCAATGCGTGAACAGTTTAATATATGGAACAGATTTGCATAGCGTGAACAGTAGTAAGCAGCATTATCATTTTTTCCAATTCGTACAACGAATCATTTTCCCCAAAGCCGTACTTTCGATTTAGCATCTTGTAGGCACCAAATTTTTTGAGGCATCATAAGCCACAATCGACGTTTCATATTATTTTACAGCACGTGAAATAGTCTCTCTCTCTTTTCTAGAACCTTAAACTTTCTCATTTTGGTACGAAACTTATACTTTTAGAGTAAATTACTCTAAATCGATACATTTTTTTTGAGTTATTGATCTTAGTGGATTGGCATGCAATTAACTTGGCATCGTCAATTTGAATAAGTTCGAGGCAAAAGAGTTTTTTTTGCGGGACAGAGTAGAAAAAAAGGGACCGAACCATCCACAAAGTATTCGATCGTGCCAATAGTCGGAGCGCTTCGTAACATTCAAGTTTTAGTTACGCGAGCTCCTGTAATGGCACCAACACTTAATCAAAATTCTTTCTTTAATCCTTCATTTTGAAATTTGTAGAATGCATTCAGAAAATGATGCAAAAATACATTCATCAAAACCAAGCGGCGAAAGCTCCAAGAAAACCATATAGTAGTCTGGTCTCATCGAAGGGACTCTTATATAGAGCTCATTTGTAGAGATGCATCCTGCTGCATCTAGAACTTATTTTAACAAAAGTCATTCCATTAATTGGATCGATTCTCGTAACATTCGTTCAAATTGAGTTGATCGATGCCGCAAGGTGTTATCGTTTACCAGGCTCAGCGATCGAGTCAGATGGTCATCTAAGTTCTCGACCGATCTGACTCGGTGTAAGCATATTACGGAGTCCGTCGCCTATCGAAAGCGGGGCGCTACAGCAACATCTCACACATGGATACTTAATTTTGGAACGCCTTTGCGAACTGCATGGACTGCTCTACCTACTGTATAAATTCATCCCGCACACCGCACATATCATCAGGATGACGATTGTACATCCACGAACGATGCCATAGATAGTAATTCATATCCATTTGAAGATATTTCTGCAAAGATAGATACACATTATTCGAGTATATTGTCCAAATGGATGCATAGATCCATGAGTATTAAATAAATGTCATCACGTGTTCAATGTCAGCCCTTCTCTTCAAAGAAAATTTACTTTTGCAAGCATTTTGAGGTTGTTAGAGTTATACAAGATTTCAGAAAAATACTAGAAAAGGCCAAATATTATAATTTTTCTTTTCTGGGATTTTTCTTTCGTTGTTATTTTTTGATTTTTTACTCCTTTCGTTCTTTATATTTTCTTCTATTTTTCTGAAATTTGTAGAACTCTAACAGCCTCAAAAGGCTTACATATGTAAATTTGCTTGTTAGAGAAGGGCTGACGTGGACACTTGACTTTGGGCTGACACGGACCCATGTATATATGATACCTATCTAGCACTTACCTACATATCACCTTAACTCTAGGTATTTGTGTATCATGTGGATATCATGTACCATGGTATACAATATCATATTGATATTCTCTTGTATCTTGATACTAGAATACAGTTTCAAATACCTATGACACTTATACACACTAACTATACAGACGTTCATCTTATATACTACTAGGATACTCGCTCTATACACTTTAGGTACTATAATGTACACTTAGGTGTTGTCGCGTGTTCTTTGTGAGTCACTCCCTGAAAATAAAATTTAGTTATGCAAGCCTTTTGAGGCTATCAGCGTTATACTAGATCTGCGAAAAAATCTATAAAAGACTAAGTTGTTCGACGTTTTAGTATAACTCTGATAGCCCCAAAAGGCTTGCATAAGTAAATTTAATTTCCAGAGAAGGGCTCACATGGGCAATTGATTTCAGGCTAACACGGACACTTAACATAAGAGATAATGATATCTCTATTGTCTTGTGTTTCTTGTGAGCCCACAAGGAAAACTTGTCCTTGGAGTGTCCAAGCTAGCACTTACCTAGCTAGAACTTACCATGAAATACTTGGCGATACCTAGCTAGCACTTGTAACTGTATATTTCTATACCCTTATATATGTATATATCTATAGATTATATATTAACCCTCACTGGCTCACTCATCCCTCACTCAAACATATACATATACACACCTCTCACTTAGACACTCTCATACATTTAACTGTATTCTGATCCCCTTTTAAAATCTTTATTATAGTTCATAGATTATACCCTCACGTAAAAATGTCGATTAGAAGTGGTTATGTGATTAGAAGTGGTTATGTGATTAAATCTCTCTAGTGTAAAAATGTGCATGTCGATTATACCCTCACGTATAATGGAGTTACCGTAGAATAATCAAGTGCAACCTAAACCAATCACATAATCATCTTGTGCTCTGAAACACTTATATTTGTTGTAGTTCATAGTTCCCTTATTATATTTTATGTACTCAATTTACTTATCCATATCTCCTGTATTCTTGTACTTCTTTTACAGCACGTCATGTATTTTATTATACTGTTAGCTCTATATTTTCTACCATATTTTGGAACTGCTTTTAGAGTTATATATTCGCTCCAATCCTGACTGGATACGTTGACACATTTTCACAGAGAACTTGGAGGATCCAGCTAGCCTAGAGGAGACACCAGTAGTGCTTGGAGTAGACTGCTAGGACTGTTTGGATATGTTTTAGCTACTTATTTTGTATTTGATTTGTACTTAGTGTGTAGTGTTGATATCACTTAAACTCTTTCAAATTCTGGATTTGTATTGAACTTTGAGATCCTTCTCTATCTATTCTATTTCGTGCTGATATCCATCTTAGTTACTTTGTGATTGAGTTGTATCCTTCTGAGATTGTCCTCCGTTTGGAGAGTATATCTATATTAGACAGGTACATTTATTTTATGTTAGATGTTGTTGTGACCTAGGACAACGTTCTACCGTCGACACTGCGGCATAGGCTGGACGTACCCACGGTCTCGTGCACTTTCACTGGGTACGGGTCGTGACACAACGTGTGTGTGTCGTATCCGTGTCAGCACGTGTGTGTCTGTGTCAATGTGTGTGTATCGTATCAGCGTGTGTGTTTCGTATCCGTGTCAGCGTGTGTGTGTCTATGTCTCGTGTCTGTATCAGCATGTGTCTGTGTCATGTAAGGAAAAGGGAGATAGGGTTAGGGTTACCTGCCTTGGTCGAGGTCGGGTCGGGGTCGTCGGGGCTGGAGCAGCGGCGGAGGGGACTAGAGCCGCGGCATCAGTGGTGGAGGACTGGAGCAGCTACGTCGGCGGTGGAGGACTGCAGCAGCATCGGAGGGAGGGGGTCGCCTGGGGGAGGGGTCGCCGGTGGGAGGGGGTCACTGGGGTAGGGGTCGCCGGAGGGAGGGGGTCGCTGGAGACGAGAGGGGGAGTGGAAGAGAAATTTTGGGGAGAGTAGGAGAATAAAAAATTTGGGGAAGAATAATAAAAAGTCGATCGGCCAGCAATACTATATAAAATAATTTAGCGACGTTCGTAAAAGTCGTCACTAAACGTCGCTGTCCACTAATATACATGCGACATTCTAGTGGATGAGTCCCTAAACGTCGCTAACAAAAACATACCAGCGACGTTTACCGACTACACCGTGACGTTTGCTTTCCAAACCATATTGCATGTCACGAGCTGTCGCTGAATGTCGCTGATAGTGACGTTCAGCGACGTCAATTTTATTCATCGCTAAATGCAATGAAGTTAGCGATGTTTTTAATCGACGTCGCTATAATATCGTCGCAAATATGACTTTTTTTGGTAGTGATCCAACATCCAAGTCTCAAATATAAGCCGAAAACAAATGCGTAGGATAACTAGTGATCCCGGCTAGACCTACTGGTAATCACTCCTGAGCTACTGGGACCAAGGCTGCACCCTCAAACTCATGTGGTCTTCCTATATCGAGACTTGTCCCAAAATATGGATCATCATAGGGGACAGATTCAAATTTTACAGTTCCATGTATCAAATGAATGGCATATTTTACTTCAGAGAGAATTATTTCCTTCTTGGTACGGACGACTTCGATGCGTAGGAAAATAACTAACGGGGCGATCGAAGATCTTTAGTAACAAAATGCTTATGGTAATGAGCTTAGTCTCCTCAATATAGACAATAGTGTTACCAAATAATAAGATACTATAATTGTAGACCATCATAATAACAACTCCAAATTTAGTTTTAGATAAACACAAGTCATTTGCATGTCTATGCCAAAAATCAATTTTTTTGTGGCAACCTGGATGAATTCTTGAACCAGGCACAAGAACTGTACTCAAGTCCGCATGTCTTCTCAATATGCACACATTCTTCTCCTAAGCAACGAATTCGGGAGGTTGTTCCATATAGTCCTCAGCAACGTTGTTGTATGATAAGACAATTTTAACATCAAACTTGAACATTGGCCAATTAATCTTGCACTGCAAGAGAGAAAAAACACAGTTGGAGCTTAGAGAAGCAACGAGAGAATCTACCATATTGTATGTTAGTATAAAATTTCCAACTCTGTATTTTAGAGACAAAACAATAGAATATAATGTAAATAAATAATCTGACCGATATCGAGGCTTGAACTTGGTTCAATGTCCTTAACACAATATTCGTCCCGCACTGGTGCTTACGATTTTAATGACGATTATTCTCCCAGGATACAATGGTTCTTCTCCTTTGGTAGCAGCACTTCACACCGTAGGAACTCGTCGAAGCAATATTGGTTGTCCCTCTCTCTCTTTTCGACTTAATACTAGATAATAGATGAATGGATTGAGTTCTTGAATTATTCAAACATTTGTGCTTTATGGAAATGACACATCTTTCCAATAAAAAGATTCATATGCCTTTCCATAGATTTGTTGCCCTAGATTCGTTGATAAAAAAAATTATTATTATTATTATTATTATTATTATTATTATTATTGTTATTATTATTATTATTATTACAAATATACATTCACTTTTTTCAACATTGTATTGTACCAAAAATAAACGGTTATACTATTACAAATATGCACAATAGAAGTATATATTAAGAAAAATCATAAATCATCCCCTTTGTATTGTTGAAAGAATCTGTATTGTTCATAGTTTGAATTGTACTGTATCAAAAGATATGTATTGTATGCTATTGACAAGAAAGTTTTTTTTTTGTGACAACAAAGATATATAGTTGCACTAACTGTCAAGGAATCAAACTTATGATTCATACTATGAAACTCTGGACAAGAATAATTTGAGCAAATATTTAGGAAAGCAATTGGAATTTCAATCAATTATTTTGGTTTTATGATCTGGAGGTCTAACATAGAAGCTATATATTTACTAAAACGATTAGTGGAAAAGTTATGATTTTACTGAGTTAGAAAAAACACTTAGGAGAGTTTCTAGGAAGATAATTTAGTGGATGTTGGAGAAGAAACAAGTCTTTTGTCACTATATTGAGATTATAAAAGATATGTATGAATTAGTTACACCTAGTATGAGAACTTTTAGAGGAGATAACTCACCATTTCCTTTCAACATCGGTATACATCAAAGATCGACATTAATCTATACCCCTTTGCTACCTATGGATGGAACTAATATGCACATTCACGTGGCCAGTTATGGATGAAATTACTATACACATTCACATGAAGTTCTAGGGTATATGTTTCCTTTTTTGACAATATGTATTAGGTAATGAGAATACAGAAGGGTTCTCTATATAATAGGTTTGTGGAGTAAAACTTTAGAATCTAAAGATTTTAAAATTAATAGGATAAAAATGAAATATACCTTAAAGTTTAAACAAAAAACCAAAATCGATTCTAATATTGGTACTAGCTAGGAACCTTGCTTCAAACAAAAATAAAAAAGGTGAGGGAGTAGTTCATAGATGGACAAGAATTACCTAAGACCAATAATTTAAAGTATTTAGGATGAATCAATCATCATGATGCTTGAAGTGGAGGATACCTTTGAAGTGCAAATGACAATTCAATTAAGACGAGATGCCTTATGGATCAAAGTATTGAACAATAAAAAATGTCCAAAAATGAGCATACATGAGTTAAAAATGTAAACACTTAAGATGAATGAGTGGCAACATATTGAAAAATGACAAGGAATGCATGTATTCCTGAAAACTTTCAGTGGTATCAATTGAATTGAGGATAAGATGAGAGATAATTGTCTCAGTTGGTTGCACTATTTAGGAGTAATAGTATTTTGTTAAATAAGCTTCTAGAGTTACGGTAGATGATCAAAACGAACTTGGATTGAGAAAATTTATGATATTTGCTATTGCTATTGTGGAGATGACTATTAATAAAGCTGAATGGAAAAAATGATTCAAATAACCAACTACAAAAATTTAGGATGAAGGCTTTGTTCTTGTTATTTATGTCATAATGAAATATAAAGATGGATATCATTTAGAGTTTTTACTAGCATATCAAAAAGTAGTTTAACATGATTGTCATTCCATTTCACCCTTTGGCTTATTCTCTAACAAAGATGAATGCAATTTCCTGGAGAAACTTTATCTTCTTACCTCTACGACATCTTTGTCTAGACTCTTTATAGTTTATGTTAACTAGGAGGGTGTTCCTTGATTGCATGAGATTAAACTGTATATCCAAAAGCTAGGCTTTCCAACTTGACAACTGGCACCTAGGTGTTTTATTTAGCGTGACCCTCTCATACTCATAGCTACCTTGGCTAGAAATTTGGCGCCAACACAGGGTTAACTTCTGGTCAACAGCCGCATGAAAATTTTGTCAAATCTTTTATGTAGCTTCCTTATGCGCCATATATAGTTGACCCAATGTGATGGGAGAAGCTTGGATGATTATATAAAAAACTAGTTGAAGAATTGAAAATGTTCCCATGATGTGTCATAGGACTTTCCTAAAATAAATATATCAGTAGATTTACTGACCTATTTGTTAAGTTTTCTATGACTCGTTTGAGGAGTACTAGACATGAATACAGCTTTGAAATATAAGTGTTGACATAGTAAAGAATACCTGCACCCTATAATATGCAATAAATGGCAAAAGTTCAATTCAGAGCAGAATTTTGGTGGGGTAAAACAACCTGGAATTCCGGTTGGGTACAACTTCTGCAGGAAGTAAAATAGGATAAATGTTATAAAAAGCCGAACCATAATTCCACTTCGACTTACTACCAACTGAAATTCCAATAGACAGTTCTATGTTCCAATGTCAAACTGTAATCTTTGGTATGTGTGATTAGAATTACGGTTCAAAATATCACTATTCTCAGTAGAGAAAGAAAAGAACTACAGTGTCCGGGGACTTAGGCACATTGCCAAACCTCATTAATTCATTCGTGTTCTGTTGACAATCCTTAGATTCTGCACTGTGGATCATCTCCATCCCTGTAGTGACATTGCTTCCGTACTGTGTGTGTGAAGGTCATCTCCATCCCCAATAGGTTTCATACCTTCATTCTAGCGTTTCATTCCCAAGATTGCGTCATGCAAACATCAAGATAGGAGGAGAAAGAAATGAAAAATTGGAGTGCATTACATTATTAGGGGTTTAGGGCTTTATATAGCTTTAACCAATAGTTCCAAATCAAATAGAATTACTTATCATAATATAAGGAGAAACTTACTAATCCTTTTATAAAATAAATAGAAACCTATGCCGTATTAATAGAAAAAAAAGTTTTGACTTCTCAATTTTTTATTTTTTTATTCAAAGCTTGGGTGTTACATTTTAGGGATACTCAACTTGAAAGACTTGGATTAACCCACAATAAATGATGACTCAAAAATTTTAAAATCCTAAGTAGAAAAACTAATTCTAGTACGCCCGAGATCACATTGGATGATATTCCAGTTTAATCCACTTCAGCCTGTAGAGGAGGGTTTTCAGGTTAAATAGGTACAGGTTGGATATAATTGAAAATTTATCTGGATTTTTACTAGAGCTTGAACTGCTTGGCTTTCTTTTAGTAATTAGTAACCTCAAATTCTCAGTCAATGATGTCTCTTAAGAATTAGGATCCAGTTTTGTAATCAATGCATCACAACTATTTCTTTTCGATCCTTATCATGGTATGAATTTCTTGCAGGTGCCTGGTCAAATCTACCGTCCATTCATCGGTAGAAGTTGCAAGGAGTTGTTGCAGGAAAGCCGAGCTAGGATATGATAGGACTAACAGTCCCAGGTACTACGTACCTATCGCTTGTTGACAGGGACTGTGATGGGAGTGAGAATGGAGGAGATGAACCCCGGTTTGTGGTTCAAATGGATACTGAGAGATTAGCTAAAACATGTCTTGACCACTATTTTGAAAAAACCTTTACTAGTATATATTTATAATTTAACCTTTTCTCATGGAGTTCATCATTTTATGAACTGTCAGCTTTCATTAATGTCGCATCTTAATAATCGTGCTTCTCATCTTCAGAACATAATTAATGTCGCATCTTAATAGATTTTTACTTGTTTTGTGAAAGTTTGCAAGAAAAAATCCCATTCATGTATGCATATTTGTGAAGTATATTTACTCAGATGGCGTGTGATCTTAGTAACAATTAATACATGGGATTGGTACTGATTTTCTTCCATAGATTATGATGCATGCCTGGAGACTTACATGCTCTGTGAAAATTGTAGCAGATTTTAAAAGGTCTGGGTTAGGGTTACTGGGTTAACACTTAACGGAGAGTTATCTTGGTATATTATATAGCATTAGCCCTTTTCATAGATTAGTTTTACATTGAAAGTTTTTAGTATGCTTATTGGAAGTCCCAAGGAAACTAAGTCAGATATTAGGCTCATTCATGTGACTGTCAAATTTGTTATTCCAGCAAATTGATTATCATAATATGAATGGGAATTATGTCCTCTCCCCTATCGCATGAATTAATGGCGTCTTGAATGGATGAATCATGGTAAATAGATATCGAATAGTTTGACAACTTGAAAATGCATGCAAGCAATGAATAAACTTAAACACATATGAAAATTCTCCACTATTTTTGTGATTCTATGGGTTTAGGCATCCTTGCAAGCATGGTTGATTTGAATAATAATTATGTAGTTGTTAGAGTCCAAATTATTGAGGGATACTTATTTGCTTCAATTCTCATAACCTAACGAAGCCCTGGGAACATCCTAATACCCACAGCTGCATGCTAATCGTGACACGGCCCTACACCAACACCCTTACAAGGTGTCTCGAGACTGATATATACAGTATCATCAGAATCTGGGCACAGGAATATCCATGTCTAAAATCAAAGATAGCTGTGAATGTCTCAGAATTTGGTAAATCAAATTTGAATAGGAACTCAAAATAAGAACTCGCAATATGGTTATGACAGGTTGATAGTTTCTCTATCTTATTCATGTACTGAGTTTCCTTATCTATATTTTTTGTATTCCTGTACTTTCATTTACAGCTATATTTATAACTTGGTTCATAGTTTCTCTATCTTATTCATGTACTGAGTTTCCTTATCTATATTTCTTGTATTCCTGTACTTTCATTTACAGCACGTCATGTATTATATTTTATTTCTAGTTCTATATTTCCTACCATATTTTGGAACTACTTTCAGAGTTATGTATTCGCTCCAATCCTGACTGTATATGTTGATAAAGTTCATAGAGAACTTGAAGGACTTCTGCACCACCTATTACGACACAGATATAGATGACACCTGCGACCTGAATCAGCAGGAGGATCCAGCTAGCTTAGAGGAGACACCTGTAGTTCCTATACTAGACTGCTAGGACTGTTATTTGGATATATTTTTAGCTACATTGTTATGTATTTCTTTCGTACTCTGTGTGTGGCGTTGATAACACTTAAACTCATTTCAATTCTAGATTGTATCTTACTTTGAGTTTTCTATCTATCCTATTTCGTGCTGATTATCCATCTTTAGATATTGTGATTGAGTTGTACCTTCTGAGATTGTCCTTCGATTAGAGAGTATATTTTTGTTCAGGTACATTATATTATGTGTAGATGTTGTTGAGACCTAGGACAACGTTCTACCGCCGACACTGCAGCATAGGCTGGACGTACCAACGGTCTCGTGCCCTTTCACTGGATACGGGTCATGACAGTTCTTTGATATTGAATCAAATCATATCATTGAATCTCTTGATGTAGAATTCTTTGAAGATAAATTTGCAAGACACAAGAATATTATTATCGCGGATATTACAGAAAATAGTATGGGTGCACATGAGGCTGAAGCTCCTAACGAAGATGTAGAAGATATAGTCCGAGAAGAAGTTATTATTGTAGAAACAATTATTGAACCAAATCTTGTAGAACCAGTATCCAAGCGAGTGAGCAGATAGAAGGACTTCGGAAAGGATTTCGTCACCTATTATGTGGAAGCAGATCCGTTTACCTATGATGAGGTGATAGAAACCAGAGAAGATGTCTTCTGGAAGGATGCTATTAATGATTAGTATGACTCGATAACCTCCAAAAACACATGGATGTTGGTCGATCTGCCTGAAGGAGCAAGTTGGTGCTCAGAAGTAGAGAGTGAAAGGTCTACAAGAAGATATGTCTTCTCCATAGGTGGAGCTGCTATATCGTGGAAGTCGAAGAAGCAGACTATGTTGTCATACTCTTCTATAGAATATGAGTTCTATGTACTGGCAGCTACAGCGGATGAAGCAGAATAGCTTCGAAAGCTCGTGTATGATCTTTTAATGATTGGTGCACAGATATCGATGGTACAAATATACTACGACAGCCAGGCAACTGCAGCAAAGGCATCGAATAACCTCTTCAATGACAAGAAGATAACTGTGCGTCTAAGGCATATAACGGTAAATGATCCTATCAAAAGATGAGTCATTACCGTAGTTGATGTTCTGAGCCAAAAGAATCTGGCAAATCCGTTCACTAAAGGTCTTAAGTGCTAGCTGGTCGAGGACTCAGCATGTAAAATAGGCTTGAAGACACTCTGATATTATGTCTTTGTAATTCTACTATAAAATTTTATGTTATTACTTCAAAGAGAAATCTACTAGGCCTCTAGCTTTAAGTCCAAAGAAGGATCATTGACTGGAAGAATATTAGGTGTAGTCGGCAATCCTTTGAATATTGCGGATCACGGACCCAGAACCACTGTTAGTGGGCAATCCTTTGGATATTGCGGAATCACAGACCCAGAACTACTGTTAGTGGGCAGTACTTTAGGGTATTACAAGATTTCGAACCCAAAACCACTGTAAGTGGGCAATCCTTTGGATACTGCGGGGTTATGGACCCAGAACCGCTGTTGTCTACTGTTTATTCTTTGTATAGAACAAAGTCCTGTGGAGGGATGGCTTGAAAGTCTTAATGAGTTTTCGGGCATTTGGGATGTCCGACGTGCTTTACATGAAGCATGGCTAGCACAGCACTGCAAAGGAGTATAGTACTCCTTGCTACAGTGGGGTGACACCATATGAGGTACCTAGTGAGGGTAAATACTTGGCTTCGGGCCAAGTCACAACGGCATAGCCCCGCATATAAGCAAGTGAGCCTAATGCTGTAAAATAAAGAGTGGTAGGCAGCACTACAAAGAGGCTGGGCCTCATGTTAGAGTAGGTGACACCACATGAGGTACCTAGAAAGGATAAAGCCTCGACTTCGTATGCCGTATCACGGCATAACACCAGAAGGAAGCGAAAAACTTTATGCTGGGTAGTTTGGCACTACAAAAAGGCTGGGCCACATGCTACAGTGGTATGACACCACATGAGACATTATATCGGATTTGGGCCATATCATAGTGGTGTAGTACCGCAAGAAAGCAAAAAGCTTCATGCCAAGTCTCTTTAAAAGAACTCATCTAGAGTGTATGGATAGATATATAGGCCGTCTCTTGAGAAAAATCTTGTCGACACCCAATACATACACCAAATCAGGCTGGCATAAGGTCTTTAATGTGCAGCTAGAACCATATTTGATGTCATTATGTGAGTAGAAAGAATTATAGTTGTGGTGCAGAATTCAAGGCCTAGTCCATTCTTCTATCATGCTGTTAATTAAACCCATGCGAGAAGATTCAAGCCGTAGCAACATCTATCCTAATGTATGATGGACAATCACTGTGGGGAATGCTCAACCCATATATATAGAGAGATGTGAGAGATTGTTGGTGTTTTGCCTTGATGATTAGAAAGATAGTCCCACATTGCTCACACCAAATGGTGAGTATCTCTATATAAAACTTTGCTTGTGTTGAGATGGTCACATGAGGCTTGGCAAGGCACATGGGTGCCATGTGGGAATATTTTTCTAATAGGAAGAAGGCTAACTCCACAAGAGAAGCATTTATAATGCTCATGAGATTATTCCATTTGGAGCTAAGCCCCGAAGGGGCTTAGCGACTCAGACTCGGACTCGGGCTCAAGGGCGCAAAGTGGTGCTTTGTTGGCACACTTTGTACTTAGCATGTCAGCATCGACGCAAGGCACTTTGTGTGCTGTTGTTGTGCTCGTGTGTTCGTCTTATGCGCTAGGCTCATGGGCTCGGCGCATAGGCGGAGGAAGGCGTGGGTGCAGGAGTGGGTGCAGGCGCGGAAGCAGGAGCGGAGGCAGGCACGGGCTAGGCGTGGCTCTGTGTTGCCGCAAGCGCTCGCACTTCTGTTTGCTATGCCTGGGGCTTCCATGCACTTGTGCGGCTGTACTGTTGCATGCGTTGTTGTGCGTCCGCACGCTTGTGTTGCCGTTGGCATTGATTAGCAGATTCGAACAGATATGGAAAGATTAAGTTAGTATTACATATTAGATTTTTATGAAATTTGAATTTGATTCAGTTAAATCTATCTATGATTCGTTCCTATCTTTTCGCAGTCAGTGTACGACCATGATTAGAGTTAAGGTTTCAGCTAAACTCTATAAATACTCTCTTCGTGTCTTCTTTGAGGACTTACTCAGAAATTAAGAGACGAATATAGTTGAGAGGCCACTACCATTGGAGTCCAAAGAGTCCTGCGAGTTCAGTCAGGGGGTGATAGCAAGCATTCCAGAAGTTCTCGCTCGAACTTGCTGGTTCCTGGGAGCAGATCGTAGTAGGGCAAATCTTGCTTTGAGCAACGGTGATCATCATCTTCCAGCAGAGTCGCATCTTCATCTTCCTCCGTCTTCGAGACAGCGACTTCCGGATCTTCTAGAGAAGAAATTCTCGAAAGTTCCTCATATACAGAATGTGTGAGCAAATTTGTTTGTAGAATCACTCAGTTTACCAACATTTAATTAATAATACTCGGTCAATGCGACTCGCACATAAGATGAGCGCACGAGCGCAACAACAACGCAAAAAGTGCCATGTGCCGATGTTGACGTGCTAGGTACAAAGTGCGCCAACAAAGTGCCTCTTTGTGCCCTTGAGTCCGAGTCCGAGTCCGAGCCTGAGCTCGGTTCTTGTATTGTGCACCTCTAGGTATTGGTTTTTGTGTATTAGGATCTACTTGATCTCCCTAATCATTTGTAATAAATAATTTATAAAATAATCCTAAATAAATTGATCTTGTTCTAGTTGGAACATGACTACTAATACTTATATTTTTTGGGAGATTATATTTGTGTTGGTGGTCGTTCGTTTTGTACAGGGTTAGCATAATAATTATCATCAAAATTATTATAAAAGTATAACAGTGTTTGAAAATATCATCAAAGTGTTTGTTAGAACCAATAGCATCATTCAGATCCATACTATATTTTTTTCAAAAAATTATAATTAAAAATGTTAATCAGTTTAAAATATCAAAATTATGTTGTTATAAAATATAATATAAAAATACTTAAACCTAAACCAGATTTCCTCCAAAGTCAGATGCAGAATTATTGCAGCTTGGTGGCAGTCGATTAAGTTGAAGCCTCCAAAATTTTGAACTCTTACGATATTTTTTTACACTTCAGTCTCCCAATAGTAGCTAATTCAATAATATAACATAGAATTGAATATAATTATTAGAATATAGGAAAGGAACTTTATTGTGGTAAATTTGAATAAATTAAACCCTATTTATAAGAATTTTTTGGTTCAAAATGAAAAAAATACCTTTATAATATAGTTATTATAGGAATATTTTGGTCATTTTAAACAAAATATCCCTTATTAACATCCATAAATGATTAAAAAGATCATATTACCCTTAAATATGGTTGTTGGGGAGAGGGTAAACTCCAGTCTGACCAGTAATTAAATAGAGGTAGGCCGAGCCCGGGCCGACCTAGTCTGTGTTTGACCTAGCAAGACTGCAAGTCGCCCAAATTACTCTATACCTTGAGCTAATTACTTTAATTATGAAATGTAGCTTGATTTTGATAAGAAAACCGAAGTGTTCTCGCTAAATACTAAGCAAAATTGATATTTCATTCCCAATTGATTCTTTCTTCATAGTGCCAACATTAAAGCATTAACCTTCTCTTCTTTCTATTGTTATTATAATACACACAAACCTATGCGTCCTTATGGTTGGGGGGCCCGAAACCTGTCGGCCCCACCTGGCATTCGTGCTGCTTACCACATGAGCTACAAGCGCTGGACTTAACCTTCTCTTCACTAAAATTTGTAAGAAGAAAATCTACCGCATAAACAAATTTGTGCAATTTAGTCTTCAATCTAATGTTGCGTAAAATCTCTTTTGGTTCTCCATTGTCAGCCCGCCTTGCCTTCCAAACTCATAATCTGTATTATCTTAGCTATTTCGATCAAGATGTTAGGTAAAAGAAGGAATATTGTTACTTAACTTGTGACTAGTTATGACAAACTAGATATATCGCTTTCGTGGTGAAAATTAAAGTTTAAGCTATAACAAATTGTATAAGCTAAAATCCAAATTGTCTCAATGTCATGGTAATAACTAGGGTCTTTGAATATGTTCCTTCCCCATGATAATGTTAGGGAACGTGGTGTGACTTGAATCGGAGTTGACTCATGAGGTATGATATTGGACTAAGCCCATATATTTTTAAAAGAAATGTTCATATAAGACATGAATCAAACCAATTATCTACACCTCATAATCCTAATTCCTATCAGATGTGACACTACAAAAATACTGTTAATTACCGATAATTTTACCGACGAAAGTAAAAAATGGCGCTAGTTAGCGATGGATTACCGACTGACTAGTAACTAACTTATTATGTAAAATATAGTAAAAATATACGCTGCTAGATCCGTCGGTAGTTCGTCGCTAGTCCCTAAGTCATTAGCGATAGAAAATTTTGTCACTGGCCACAAGTAAAAGTAACTCAGCAACCTTTCTTTCTCATTCTCAAAAATTTATCCAACTTTTCGTTTCCCCCTAATTTTCTTCGACCCTTCCTCCTCCGACCTACCCTTCCTCCGACCCCCTCCTCCTCCTCGGCGACCTCCTCCTCCTCCGACTTCTTCCCCCTCCAATTCTCTCCTCCTCCTCGGCGACCTCCTCCTCCTCCGACTTCCTTCCCCTCCGATCGCTTCTTCTTCCTCGGCAACCTCCTTCTCTTCCGACCTCTGACCTCCGACCTCCTCCTCCATCCTCCGTCCACCTTCTTCTCCCCCGACCCCCTCAAGCTTGCTGCCCCCTCCTCCGACCTCCGACCTCCTCCTCCTCCTCCACCGCCCTCATCCTCCTCCTACGACCCCTCACGCGCGCTGCCCCCTCCTCCTTCCCCGACGCATTCCTCCTCCTCGACCCCCTCATTCTCCTCACCCCTTGCTCCTCCTCGGCCCCTCCTCCTTCTCGGTTCCCTCCTCCTTGAGCTCTGCCCCCTACTCATTGGGTAATTTTTTAATTGTGTTATATTTTTTCATATTTATATTATGTGTTATAGTTATATGTCATATTTTTTAGATTATTTCTAGCATATACTTGGACACAAAAATTATGACATTGTAATTTAATTGTGTAAATATTAGCTAAGGTTTTGGACACGGACACAATGGAGTAGCTAGGTTTTTGGATTTATGGCTTTAGCTAGGTTTTCAATTTTCGTAAATTATTCAAAATTCGTGATATTGGAATCAGATATCCAAATATTTTCGGACATTAAGATATCGAATCCGTTAATATTGGATTATGATATCTGAATATTATTCAAAATAATATTTAACTCTAGGATGGTGTTATAAGGTTGTCAATACTATAAGTAAGGATACGACCGATACCGATATGATACGGTCGATACCAATCCGATAGGCCGATACTAATTCGATACGGTCGATACTAATTAGATACGATTGATAACTACCGGATACGACCGATACCTATCGGATACCGGTAATACCGATCTGATATGGCCGATACATATCGAATAGGATGATAACAATTCGATAAGGCCAATACCAATCTGATACGACCGATACCAATCCGATAGGCCGATACCAATCCGATACGACCGACACTAATCCGATACGGCCGATACTAATCCGATACAGCCGATACCAATCCGATAGGCTGATACTAATCCGATACAACCGATACTAATTCGATACGGCCGATACCTATCGGATACAACCGATACCGATCAGATACGGTCGATACCTATTGGATAGGACGATACCAATTCAATAAGGCCAATACCAATCTGATACGGCCGATACCTATCGGATACGGCCGATACCTATCGAATAGGCGGATACCAATTCGATAAGGATAATACCTATCAGATACAGCCGATATATATCGTATAGGCCGATACCAATTCGATAAGGGCAATACCAATCCGATATGGTCGATACCTATCGGATAGGCCGATATCAATTTGATAAGGCCGATATCAATCCGGATAGGCTGATACCAAGTCGATACGTCCGATTATGATACCATTACAGTTAACGTTGGTTATTATAATTAGCTACTTAATTAGAATATTCTTATTATTTATATTTTTTATACTTGTATTTACATAATTTATGGTACATGGTGCAGAATTGGTTTGAATAATGAGTCGATACTTAGTTGACCGTTACAATCGACGATATGTGAGCAAAATTGGTTTGACGGATGATTTCAAGGCAGGCATCGAGGAATTTATAAGATACGCCAGTAGCCTATTTTATGGATGTAAGGCTCATAAAGTGCCCTTGTGTCAATTGTCATAATATATCATTCAAAGAGGTAGATCTCGTGAGAGAGCACCTCTACAAGAAGGGTTTTGTACCGAACTACAACGAGTGGACGGCTCAAGGAGAACCTTTGATTTCGTAATATCAGTCCTCATTCAATACAGAGGTGAGAGAGTCCACTCTTGGAGATCACTTCGAATATCGGCATCGAAACTTGGCACGTGAGTTGGTATTTGATGCGGCTTGTGCCGGTCCAAGTTTTGATTCGGAGGATCCGAATCCTACTGCAAAAGCATTCTATGATATGTTCAACCATACCGATACTCCGTTATATCTGGGTTGTGATTCTCATTCTATCATTTTGGTGGTGATGCGACTGTTGAACCTCAAGCCTGATTTTAACTTATCGCAGGAATGCTACGATCGGATAATTCAGTTTGTTAGAGAGTTGCTGTCAAAAGGAGCGAATAACTTGCCAAAAAACTTTTACAAGTTGAAGATGATGATACGGAAACTCGGATTGGGCTATGAAAAGATAGATTACTGTCAAAACGGCTACATTTTGTACTACAAGGAGAACAATGATAAAGACAGATGTATTTTTTATCACGAGGTCGGTACAAGCCCGTTCGGGACAAAGAAAAATCAACTGCACAAGCAAGGTTGCACCCATACAAATACATGAAGTTTTTGCCTATTGACGTATCCTTTCCATCGGCAAACGTAATTAGCGACGAAAATGTCATATTTAGTGACAGATAATTCCGTCGCTAATCACCAATATTTTTGTAGTGTGGGACTAAACTATCATCTCCATTTTTACCACATTTGAACTCCCAATTATGCCCCTAATCACCAGGTCTAATATTTACCTCAGGGTGCTATTACAATCTCTTATAGGCCAATCGATTTTCAGTGCCCCAGGAACAGTTGAGAGACTATTACCTTGTGTACAAGTTGTCCAAGATCAATATATGAATACAACTCTATCAGATAAATCTCTACGATTCACAGATTATCAATCAGCAATCATTCCATCTTTTTACTTCTTTTCGTATAACAGAGCCAGTGGCTCCTCTTTTCATTTCATTCATTCAAATAACTGAGTCATAGCTTTGCTTCTATTTTCTGATCATTCATTCAATCATCATAATTGTCGTCGTTCATTCATCCGTTTCAGCATACAATCAGGAATATAAAATCCTTTAACTTATACAATTATGGTAACAGTTCTATAACAGTATGCATAGCAGTCTACTCTTGATAGCAACAATTAGAGACATGTAAATATTCTTTTTTTTTCATCTTATCTTGATTAGCATAGCAATAGTTCTTCATTTCTTAGCATACATTGAAAACTCAGATTCTTTATTAGGCGTGAAAGAATCATAAAGTGGAGTCCTTGTCACTTATCCAGATTAATCATCTTCGTGAAGACTTCCTTTCGAGCCAGCACTAATTTCTCCGTTCATCTAGTGCCTTCGCGTAGTAGGGCATTACACCTAATGTTGGAGGCAACTATATGAATTTGCTTTAGAGGTTGATTTAACCCAACCAAGTTGGATTAAGACGTGTGGCTAGAGTCCCAATGGTAGTATGAATGAACGTGTTAGTTTGGTTCTGTTGTCAAATGGATCGAGATGACAATATGTGGATCTCCTGAGTTCGTGGTTACTCGGTTGGTAGAAATGAGCTAAGGTAATCAGGGTGCTTGGTTTCTCAGCTAGCAAAAATGAGCTATCCGGTTGGCATCTGTGTCTACTAGCGACGAGCTGAACTAGAGAATCATAGTAGCTAATCATGGGGAATAACTCATGGACCATCATGTAGATAGATATTGATTAGTGAAGAGCTGAAGCCTGAGCCACAGCTGCTGCTATACGCATGTGTTAATGTAGAGCTGAGCTTTGAGTTCAAATGCATGAACTTGGGATAGCAAATAGATTTTGTAAATAATGAGATTATTCTTTATCAATTGCTCTATTTTACATTGATCTTTTTTTATTTTGTTCCACTATTTATTTATGGACAATTGTGACGATCATAGTTCATTGATCAATATTTCAAGTTTATATATTTCAATTGATATGAAGTTTATATATTGCAATATCCCAATTGGTATCTATTTTCTTTGATATATATTTTTGCAATTATCTAATCGTCATGGATTTTAATTAAAATCCTTTATTTTATATTTTTCTTCCAATTAACTATAGTAATATTTCATATCATATTGTGTTTTGGATTTTCTCATTGGATTTCAAGTTGGTAAACTATCTTTTGAATATTTTTAAAGCTAGTCTTTCAGTTTTACCAACTATATTATGTTTCGACAAGTTATCTTTTTATTTGGTATTCTACATTGAGTATGTAGCTTTATAAACTTGTCTTTACACACTTTTTCCATTATTTTTGTTAATATATCTTGATCATGATTGTCTATGCCTCCTCTTGCTCTAAGTTATTAGCTTTAAATTGTTCTCATTTTATCTCTTAGTACGGGAGAGCCTATTTTTGATCATGTCAAAGAGGGAGAAGTAAGTTTAAGTATGGGTTTCATTAATTTAAGTAGCATGCTATTAGTGATATATGCTTATGTTTGCTTATACATTAGTGATACATGCATCTATTATGTCCATACTAAACTTAACAGTTTTGCCATAATAAAAAATAAAAAGATTGTTGGTCCAATGATTGTATCATATTTTTGATTATGGTACTAATCAATGAACTTTAACATTTTATTATCACTAATGCCCATTCTATCACTATAGTATTATACTTAAACTTAGCATAGTACTAATGTGCATTAACTTGATCATACTTGCTACTATGTATATTGCTATGTTCCTCTATCATGTATTTGCAGAAAAGTAATAAGCAATATTAACATGAGCATATGTAATAAAGAAATCGTGGTGGGCAAAAGATGACTGTATCCTACAAGATTTTTCTGAACCACCCGACGACATCTCCGGAGCCATGCACTCGGGGGTTCCGCTGCCCGGTCAGTAGACGGGGGTCGAGGGGGCAGCGCCTCCTATAGGGATTCGGGGGCGAAGCCCCCGAAAGATATTCAGATTTTACAATCTGGATATCTTTAGACAACTGTCGTTAAGGTAGAAGTCATCACCTATCAAAGGAAGAAGCCAAGCCATGCCATCATTATTCCAAGACTTTGTAGAAGTCTACACTTGCTAAAGTATATCAAGAGTCTGTAAATGAGTCTTAAGAATAATTGTAAACACAATAAATAGATGACAAACCGAAAGCTATAGTAGATATTAACCTAGGAATACTTTTGGACAGACAGTCGGATGATCCGACGGATGATCCGAATGGACCCACATAAAAGCATATGTGAACTTTCGGATCATCTGACGGACATCCGCAAAAATCCGTTGGATAATCTAAAATATTACCATTTGCATTCCAACAGTTAAATTATGTCCAAAAGCATCCTCAACGGCTATAATTATAACCGTTACTCTGTGCAGGCGGATGATCCGACGGTGATTCGCGGAAATTCGACGAATCTTTCGCCTATCTGCTGAAATTTACATAATTGCACTTTCCTTTGCTTTGGTTATAAATAACCTTGAACCCTTTCATTCAAGGTTGATGCTTTGAGCCTAAAAATTCTAAACCACCAAAGTCTATTCACAAACAATTCCACAAACCTTTTATTTGTCATCCACAAATTGTGTTAGAATTATTGAATTAAAAAGAGAGATCTTCATCTTGTGTAAAAAAGATAAAAAATCTTCTTGTGAAAAAGTTAAAGTTGGATAGTCTTCGGATAAAAGCTCTCCATTAAAGTTGGAGGGTCATCAGATAAAAGCTCTCAGTTTGAAGTCAGAGAGGTCTTCGGATAAAAGCTCTCGTGTAAGAAGTTGGTGAGCCTTCGGATAAAAACTCATGTTGTACTATTTGCATAATAGTAGATTAAAGCCGAAGAGGGTTCCGGGACTGGAGTGCCCCTCGGGAGTATATCAAAATACATCGTGTGTCGGTATTGTTGTTGCTTCTTATCTTGTACTCTTAATCTTAAAATTGCATATTAGCAATCGTTTAGTGTTTGATTAAATAGCTTTACCTTATTCAGCCCCCTCTAGGGTGCTTTCATGATGAAACATGAATGTCGAAGCCGAAGATGTGCTTGTCAATCGTGCAAATCAGTCATCTCGCTAACTAACATAAGGACATTAGGTTGAACCCGTTACGTCCTGTTGATAGTCTTTATCACCCTGAACATCTCCTGTCTCACTAGAGCCTCTACTAGATGCACTTGCCTTGGTTTGTAAAAGAAAAAAGAAGAAATTATGTTCCTGCGTTGAAAAGAAATGGAGGAGTGTGTGCTCCCGATTTCGACTAGGGGAGGGGTGGTGTGCTTTCGGGTTTGGTAAGGAAGAGGGTGTGTTCTCGGTTTTGGTAAGAAGCGTAAGAGAGAGGAAAGTAAAGAAGAAGAAGAAGAAGAAGAAGAAGAAGAGAGGAAGAAGTTTAAGAAGAAAGAAGGTAGGAGAAGAAAAGAGAAGGTGAAAGAAGAGAATGGAAGGAGGAAAAGGAGGTGAAGTAGGAGAAGAAAGTAAGCTAATAGGTGAAGGAGAGTGGTTATACTAGTAGGTGAAAAAGGAGAAGAAGGTTAAGCTAGTAGGTGAAGCTACTAGCTGAAGCTAGTATGATACAAGTATGTGATGGAGGAGAAAAATGTAAAGCTATTTTATTACAAGTAGGTGATACAAGTAGGTTAAGCTCTTCTCTTTAACTAATAATTTTGTTTCTTTTTTTTGTCAAAAGAAATATTATTATTATATTATTAAAGTTTGGAAGACACTTGTGATCACACCTTGACATCTTCCTTTGACATCTTCCTTACCCCTACGAAACAGCGACTCTTATTTGGAAGAGGAACCAAGTTACTCCTATTTGGAAGAGGAACGCGTTCCATCGATCAAAGACCCGTGCTTGGGAAGTATCTCAAGTCTTTCTCTTACCTAGATATGGAAAAAGATTGGAAAAAAAGCACCTCGTGGAACATCTCGCACTTGACCTACTTTTTCTCAAATCTTTTATCTTGGACTACATCATGATCGGACAACCAACTTTTCTAAGCTTATATGTACTTGGGTTGGGATTGAAAACTAAACCAATAGGGCATCGAAAATCTACGAGTTTTTCAACACCGAAGGTAGCCAAACAAAAAAATGATACAGTAAACATAGAAAGACAAAACAAAAAGAGAGCATGTACAAGAGAGAGAGAGAGAGAGAGAGAGAGAGAGAGAGAGAACCTTAGGGCCTGTTTGGTTCCGAGTTATAACTTTGCTTTCTGAGTTATAACAGCAAAGTTGACATAAAACGTGTTTGGATTGTAACACTAGAAAAAATGATTTCAGAAACCAACATCCAAAACCTCTGTTTAAACTCTACTTTCCGGAAACA
Source organism: Iris pallida (assembly GCA_029216955.1). Classification (NCBI taxonomy): domain Eukaryota; kingdom Viridiplantae; phylum Streptophyta; class Magnoliopsida; order Asparagales; family Iridaceae; genus Iris; species Iris pallida. The sequence continues at coordinate 17,979,953 of JANAVB010028820.1, forward strand.
ACTTTTAGCTCTTTTCCCAAACATTTTTGTCAAACCGGCGGGCCCCACCCACCTAACCCACCCCCATCCCAACTATTTCTCTCTCTCTCTCTCTCTCTCTCTGGAGGGAGGGAGGAGCTCCTTCCTCTCCCTATCCCTCTCCTTCTCCCTCTGGGGTGGACGACGACGAGGAGCTCTCCTCTCCCTCTGGAGGTGGACGATGAGGAGGAGGAGGAGCACCTTCCTCTACGTGGACGACCATGAGGAGGAGGAGGTCCTCCAGCTTGTCGAGGACAAGGAGGAGCTCATCCGTCCCTTCTCGACACCGCCGTCGACGAGTTCTCCCTGGGAGGAGAGGAGGACCCCCATCACACCAACGGGTCACAACGGCGCGTCGGTGGCAGACGCGTTCGGCTCCGCGGCGTCGGTGCTCGGCCACCGCACCCCAAGCACGGCCAGCGCAGTTCGGTCCAACATCCGCAACATCTCTGCTGCCAGTTGTTGGCGAGGACGTCGGAGACGAGGTCCATGCTCGAGGACGACGACAAATGCGAGCACGACGACGACCGCTACGTCGAGTCCTCATCGTCGAGCCGGCGGCAGTGGAGGCCCTCCTCGTTATTGTCGAGCTCGAGCCTCGTCGACGTCCTCGAGCGCTGTGACAGAGGACAAGGAGTTAGGGAGGGGTGGACACATAGGACACAACAAAAAATTAATTTCAGAAAAAAAAATACCAAACAAAATTTTAAACTTTTTTTCATAAAATTATTATTTTTAGTTGAAAGTAACCAAACGCAAACTCAGAATCTATACACCCAGAAAACTACTTTATAACATCTTCTCTTAAAACTGTTTCCAGAAAGAAATTTTAGAAAACATCCAAACGGACCCTTAATTTTGCTCACCTTGATCAGTATATGATCCCCTGCTCCTATCTCCAATATGTATGTTAGAAGAGAGTAGGGGAGTGTGCATGAACTGTGAAGAGGTTTGTTGATGGCCATCTAACCACGCACATATTCTTACAGAAATTCCAATCTAGGAAGAAGAATATCAATGGAGTGATGGTTAAGATGACCATCAACAAAACACATTCAGAGTTTGCAATACCTGTAGAACTTTTGCCGGCTTGTTGCACATAGTACATGCATTTTAGGAGAGTGCCATCGACGAAACTCTCTCAAGAGAGTCACACACAGACACACCTCCTCTTATCTAATAATAATTTTCAACTTGTGGGACACGGTCAAGCTAGGTATATGCCTATGCATGATTCTATTGTAGTATGTAGCAAGTATATTCCACAGAATAAACCCTCCTCTCCAAACCTGCATGAATCATGACGGAACATAGAAAAGTAATGTATGATTAACTACTATTATTATTACTCTTCATCTTCTTCTTTAACTTACTGTTGGCTGCAAGAATTAATGCACTTGCAGAAAGTAACAGTTCCAATCGGTTTTGTGAAAACAGCAGCATATACTTTTATATATATATATATATATATATATATATATATATATATATATATATATATATATCAGATAAATTATTTCTGGAATCGCTTTCACTGGAATTCGAACTCCTGACCACTCGGACCACATGCATCTCTCTTAACCACTAGGCTAGAGGTCATTTGCTATATATATATATATATATATATATATATATATATAAAAGGGAGGTGAGGTGCCATCTCACCGTAAGAAGGTAATATGACGAACGCTCCCACCGGGAATCGATCTCATGACCACTCGGGCCGCATGCGTCTCCCTTAACCACTAGACTAGAGGTCCTTTGCTTGAGGTCCTTTGCTTATATATATATATATATATATATATATATATATATATATATATATATATATATATATATATATATATATATATATATTCCTGAAATCTAAAAATCTAAAAATAGACCTAGTATATATAAAAACTAAAAATCTAAAAATATTAATAATTTTATATCTAAAATAGACCTAGTATATACCGTGGACATTTTTAAAATAAAATAGTTGTAGTGTAGTGGTTATTAGGTTAGGTTTGTATAAAAGAGGTTCTTTGAGTTAACATTTTTTAATTAGTTTTTTTTAAAACAATTACATTATGTATGGGGGTCCATTTTGGAAGCTCCCCATGGTCCCCCCCCCCCCTCCCCCCCCTCCCCCCCCCCCCCCCCCCCCCCCCCCCCCCCGAGCTTAGGGCTACCCGTGGAAAACAATACTCTCCTTCGCAATCTCTTTCTTTCACTCAATCTACAAGATTCATGTGCGTGAACAAAAAAAGAGACCTAAATCCCTTTATGTAGCATGTCATGATCATATATATATATATATATATATATATATATATATATATATATATATATATATATATATATATATATATATATATATATATATATTTTTTTTATGATCATATATATATATATATATATATATATATATATATATGTATATATATATATATATATATATATATATATATATATATATATATATATATATATATATATATAATCGAAAAATTAGATTATGTATGGGGGTTAACATTTTTTAAATTTACTTTAATTTAGTTTTTTTTTTTAAAAAAAATTACATTATGTATCTGGCCCATTTTGGAAGCTCCCCATGGCCCCCCATGAGCTTTGGGCTACCCGTGGAAAACAGTACTCTACTTCGCAATCTCTTTCTTTCACCCAATCCACTAATAGTTACACAAGATTCATGTGCGTGAACCAAAAAAGAGACCTAAATCCCTTTATCTAACATGTCATGATCATATATATATATATATATATATATATATATATATATATATATATATATATATATATATATATCGAAAAATATTTTTATGTGCAACGCTTGTGCTTTTACTAGTATATTTTAAGTGAGTCCAAAATTCAAATCGTCTTCACGTTTGTCCCTAGACTAGTCATATAGTAAGGGATTACATATCCACTCGATCACCTTATCCCAGTTTGGTCTTCTTCACCATTTGATTGTAGAGAGCATTAGAAATATCTTAGTACCACTCTTCTTACATAAAGAAGCAAAACACGACGCATGTGAAGAAAAAATATATATAAACTGTTCATTATCATCTTGAAAAATATAATAAGAAAATAATAAAAGGTTAGAGTTATCGGTCTACGGTCAAATCATGCATGAAGCATTTGAGGTCTGTTGTAAACTTTGTCTTGAATCCTCCTAGAGATAAAACCCCCTTGCTACTGGCTTCTCGACGATGCACACAGCTCCGGGACAGTGACCCAAAATTAGCTTTGCCCTGTAGAGAATTGAAATGAAAGATTTCAAGATGTGGTTTTCAAGAATGGTTAGATGTGGCTGACGACTTGTGAATGGGCTATAAGTGGAGGAGATAAGATACGAGTATCGCTAGGTGTTGGTCAAGCTTGCAATCCATTGTTCCTATAGGAAAAAGAGAGAGGTGTGAATATATAGGCACCTCCCAAAACCTATAATTAAAAGGCCATTTAAAATTATTTAATAGGTCAATAACTTAGCCATTATGAATCACTAAAGAGGCTGACCATTAATAGAATTTAAAGGGCTAATAAGCATGTCATTACGAGCCATAAAGAAGATTAACCATTGGCAAAGATAAATTGACAGTGAAAGAGAAATTAAGGGACTTGATTTTTGCTCAAGAGTAACAAAAATATACAACATAAACAACTACGAGAATCCAACGTCTAGTCAAAAAAAATATTCCTCATCACCGGAGACCATAAAGCAACGCCATCTCCTTCTACCACTAATGTGCAAGTTTAGAATACTATTTGCAAATTATAGACAGTTCATCTAATATGGCCCATCTTTTTGACATGTAATTGGTACACTATGTAGCTTTTCTCTTTTGTAGTGCTCCTCCTCGCTCAGTTCAACCGAAAGAATCGAAACGCAATGGCATTTGGACTTCCTATGCAACGACTTGCTCAAAGTCCTGTTCGGCCGAGACAACTACTCACTCAAGTGGGTGGTTTTAATAAACTTGCCTCAGCTTGGCTTTCACATTAATAAAAAGAAGTTTTCATATACATTGAGTAGGCTTGGCAATAAAATAGATGAATCCACATAGCTAAGAAAATAATCCTACTGTCAAATGTGTTTAACATGGAATGATCAACTTGTTGCCAAGATATCACTCCACGGTGGCTTTTAAAAATTGGCAATCGGTCTATCAACTTCACGATTCGATAAAATAGAGTATGTCATGGGCTATCGATTGATGTCATAGAAGGCACGTTCCTACTATTTCATCGTTATATACCCACGATTTCATGACTGATTTTAGTGATATGTTCTCATGACCTCACTATCATGTCCCGTCCCAACATTGTACCCTATTTCCCGTCCATGGGGTGCGCAAATAAAGGAATATAGTCGCTATTGATTTAGTCAGAACCGATAGAACGGGATCGATTGAATTGATTGAACAGGATCGATTGAATTAAGATCATTTCCTCGTTATGAAATGGTTTCTTCGAAATCAAGTCCCATATTCAGCGGGTTGCACCCCGAGGATGGACGTTGCGGCTGATTCAGGAGAGACCTTCTATTGCTATGTTTTTCATGCCGTACTTCATTCTTTGGCTTAAATTTTTTGAATATATTTTTGTGAATATTTTCAATAGTTTTTATGGCTTGCGTTCTTTAAACTTCATATTTTCTATCGAACTCACTGAATAGGGCAGTATTTTGAGCAGTTTTAGGTGATCCCATAGGTGTCGTCTAAGAGCAAACCAATCAGTCCCTCGCCTCAGTCAACCCAAGGTGAGCGGCTGACCCTCCTTCCCCTCGACCCTCTCGTTTAATCTATTATGGAACATAAAATACATATGCTTGCTATGGCACATCGCATCTGACATAGTCACGACATGTAACTCCTCTTCAATAACAAACCTGCTTGTGTACTATTTGATTCAGTGCCACACATTGCTTTATATCGGCAGACTTCGTCGCCGAACACAAATTTATTATGACACTGCTAGGCCTTAATCTTAGTATTAATATACCATCAGGCATGTCACACTTGTCACGCCCCGATCCTGCTAGGGCCGTTCGTCCTCGCTTTGATCCCTACAGGATCGTTCCTCCTCGCTAAGGTGTGATGCCATGCAAGTCGAAGTTCCGCTTGCACAAGGCCAGTACCTGCACAAAACAACTAGACAAAACAAAACACATGCACACAACATATATAAGCCAACATTCGAGAGAGCTTTGAAATAGAAATAATTTTTTTATTGATAAACATGATAGGAATACAAGTACAAAGCTTTGTAAACTCAGAGTGCTTTATCTTGGCTACAAAATTCTCTTTTACAACTCTCTTTTGTAAATAGTCGTAATGCCCATACATCATATTCCCTTGTTACATTCTTGAAATGTAAAGACACCTTCAAATGGAAGGAAAACTTGCAACTTGATTGGAAATGTAAAGTAGCTTCGAATCAATCAATAAGCTCTACTGGGCTAGACGAGCTTTAGTGCCTCACTTGAAATCCTCCTATCTTCTTGCTTTTTGAAAAGGATGCCCACAACGTGGGTCAGCACACATCATGTACTGGGGAGCGGCTTTTCGCCGAAACTCGCAAATATCTGCACTATGTCAATATGTAAAGGTACATATTTACTAGTGATCTTTCTACTTATCTAGGTTCTTTTTAACAAATCATAAGAAACATGACAGTAGAATATTTTATAACCCTCTTATCCATCGTCGACAACCATCCTTGCGTAAAACAGGTTAGCACAACTTGCATATGATATAAAGCATGCTATTTACCTCTGCATTAGGTTGCAATACACTCTGATTTCATAATGCATCAAACTATATGTTGGTCGACGGGTCATTTTCCGTGATTAGCCATTGTGACACATGGGTTCAGCTCGTTGCTATTTGGACGTGATGCAACACTTGAAGTTTCTTGTACCTAAAAATGTATAGACAATCTTTCCCAGGCCGAGCGATTCAAGGCGCCCTAAGAACCGCCTCCTTGTGCACAAGTTGTCCAGGACCTATGTATACTCTGTAAGACAACTGTTATGCAACACATGTATTTATACTTTTCTTTGGTTTACAATAGAGCTATAGCTCCTAGCTTTGGAATAATTCTCTTTTTTGTGACAACGTGTACAAGTCCGTCTGTACACATCTAAACATTTGAAGAATTTTCATAGGAAACATATATTATTCATATGGAAACAAATGAAAAGGCAGTATATAATCCAGCATATGATTCAATTAAATAACTTCTCTTTATCTTTTGTTACTGAGGTATCGTTGATCGTAGGGGCAAGGCAACAGAGTGAACTAGAGATCATTTTTATTAGGGCGTGTAAATAAATACAAGTCCGGTTAGAGCAACTCACCAAGATGAATCTTAGTTGAGAGAATGAGGGACTTCACGCACCGTTCACAAAATATTCACGCGTCCTACATTGGCACCAATAGTTGATTAGCATACTTCTATCTCTTTCTCTCAAGATTCAGAATGAATGCAAAATGCGATGAAAGCGAACAATAAAAATCAATCATCGAAAACCAACACGAAAATGCATTCATCAAAACCAAGCAGTGAAAAAAACATCCAACAGAACTCTTGGATTCATTTCAATAGGAGCCGATCCATTAGTTAGAAAGGTTCATTATATTTCATCCATGATCAACCGATACCGGCAAAGGTTTTCCCAAATAACTCAGTTCAAGAATGAATTAGCAAGCCTTGGGTATTACATAGTGGACAATGAGGAGCGGGGCACTACAGTACTTGCACACGTAGGCTGCAGAGACGGAATCATCTATATCAGAGGTAAACAGGTGCATCTTGATGCGATAGTTCTAGATATTAAGGACTGCGATATCATACTGGAAATAGATTGGCTCGATGCTTGCAATACCACCATCGACTGCATAGGAAAGAAGGTTACCTTTTGCATACCTGGAGTGACTGAATTCTGCTACTCGTGTGGTGAAACGTCGCCGACCTACATGGTGATCTCGACAATTTCTGATCAGAAGATATTGCATTTCGGAAGCGAAGACTACTTGGCGTTTGTTTGAGACATGTGACATGATGGTGCAAATATGGGTCAGACCAATATTATGGAAGAATTCCCTGACATATTTCGGATGAGCTACCCGACATGCCATCCGATCGAAAAATCGAGCTCACCGGCGATACCTTTCCCGACACCGGACCGATTTCCAAGGCTCTGTACAGAATAGCCCTTGCAGAGCTGAAAGAACTCAAGATCCAGTTGCAAGAGTTACTCGACAAGGAATTCATCCGGCCTAGAGTCTTACTATAGAGAGCCCCTGTATTTTTCATGAAGATGCGTCTTTACATAGACTATCATGAGCTCAACAAAGCTACCATCCGGAATAAATACCCCCTGCCCTGCATCAATGACCTCTTTGATAAACTACAAGGCGCCTTAGTGTTTTTGAAGATTGATCTTCGATTGGGTTATCGTCAACTCAAAGTCACGCCAAATGACGTGCCAAATTAGCCTTTCATACTCGTTACGACCATTACGAGTTCCTGGTGAGGCCATTCACTACCAAAATAAGTCATATTAGCAACGCCAGAGGACGTCGCTAAACGACAAAAAAATGTTGCTGATTTCGTTTAGCAACGAAATTAGCGACGTAACATCCATATAGCGTAATACATGGTCGCTAACAAAGAATCCGTCGCTGTTCGTCGCCATGGCGACGTTACTTTGCAATGTTCAACCGTCGTTAGCATTTTAGTGGCTAGCGACGTTTGTCGACAACGCATTGCTAATTAGCGACATAATCTTTCGTTGCTACTTGTCGTTGGCAGTTCAACGTTTAGCGACGTAATCGGCGACATTTAGTGACGTTAAATATGACAATTTAGGTTTGCCACATCACAATTTTTGCGACGTCTCCGATGCAGGCTAGCGGCATTCTGATACGTAAATAACGATGAAATTAGCGACGTTAGTTGACTATTTTGCTGACATGTTGAATTTGCTATGTTAGCAAGGTAGCGATGTCTAGCGACTGTAGAAGCATGGAATTTCAGGACCAGAAATCCTATGCGCCAAACATTACATGCGCCAGGGAGCTCAGAGGAAGTACTTGGCACAGCAAAGCAAAAGTATAGACATTTAAAGAGGATTTTTATTTCATATAAAAGTCTATTACATGTCTAAAAAAGAGCTGTAAAAAGAAGAATTTCTACAAAGAAAAGACCCTAAGTCTACAGCTAGGCGCAGCAACCACCATGCGCTCTCAAACAGGCACATTTTGCCATGCGCTCTCAGCCAGACGCAACCCTTCAGCAGCTCAGTTATGTGCATCCTCAGTTATGTGTATCCCTTCAGCGGCTCAGTTATGTGCATCCCTTCAGCAGCTCAGTTATGTGCCGCCCTTCAGCGTCCCAGTCAGGCGCATCATGAAGTGTCAGCATATGCGCCATCAAATGCTTCGACTAAAAAAGCATTTATTGAGCAGAACGAGGGTAGAAATCAACCCTCTAGTTGGAGGAAGAGCTCCCCAAACCAAAAAAGAGGAGAGCACCGTAATCAACCTGCGGCTAAAGGAGCAGCTTTCAACCCAACCAGAATGGGCGACACCCACTCTAGCAGGAGGAGAAGCTCTTCCAAAGCCCAAGGAAGATGATCGGGGCACCGCAATTTCGATCTGAGGCTCTTCCAGCATAACGGAGACGAGGCTCGAGCATCCCGATCTTTGGATGCAACAGGAACATTTCGTTTACCTCAGAAGCCCTCGACTCTGACTTTTGGATGTAACAGTCACCTTCAAGTGCATCAATGAAGACAATGCGTCGCATCTTCACCCTCGGGAGCATCTCATCAACATAATATGCTCGAGCAAACAAGTTCATTTCGTGAGGACGTGAGAGAACGAGAAGCAAACCCTCTCCATGCCACTATTTATAGGCTGGGCAAATCAAACCCATACGCCAAGTGGCTGGCTCTCTGAATTCCGTACAATAAATTTGCATTAAATGGTGATGAACCTGACGCTTCGAATTCAGCCAAGTCAAAAATGTCTATTTAAAGCACTCGAAGAACATAACAGTCGAACCCGTAAAGATATGTCATGCAAAATGGATGTGCCGGCCAGACTGCGCATCATACTGATGTGTCCATCAATACCAAGCGCCTCATAAGGATGTGCCCCCATGCATCCCCCTGCGCCTAGTGGAACACCGATCGATGCGCCCACTCAACAACCTATCACCTGTCAAGAACATTAAATGCTGAAGTCTGACAGAGTTGGCAGCACGTCCCCCGAGGACTGAACAGTTGACAGCTTTTTCAGAAGATGAAGCGTCGTCGATGTCAGCATCATCATTGCTCTCCTTCGGCGGTTACAAGCCACGTGGCCGCCCAACCATCTCGCATACGCCTCGGTAGCTATGCGTCCAAACCTCTGAATGCACCTCAAAAGCCATGCGCCTCAGACTTTTCTCTGATCCCTAAAGACAGAAGTAAAGTCACTACTGAAGCCCCGCATGCGCCTCAAAAGCCATGCGCCCCGACTGGTTCGTGACTCCTAAAGGTTACGAGCCAAAACCTTCTCATGCGCCCAATCCCAGGCGCATCTTATCAGATCACTCCCCACCAAATTCGAGATCTTCGAGCCATGGACCTACGACACGCGTCCTTTGACTTGATTCAGCCTATAAAGGGGTGCTAATCACCCAAGATCTCAGCAACTGATAGATCCTTTCTATTGCTACATGTCAGCTCTGTCGCAGCCCACGACAGTAACAAAAAGGGTTCAACTCCTCAATCAGAGCACATTGCCCATGCGCCTCCATCAGCAACCACCACATGGCATCCCCGCGTACAAGCGCATCCTATATATGCGCGCATGAGCAGCCAGCTTGCAGACTATAAAAAGAGGGATCACTTCATTCTTACGTACCGAAAGATACATCGTACAACCACCGACATACATATAGAGAGAGGCAGATACAGACACTCAACATCTTCTTCCTCTCCACAAGCTCCAGCACCCAGAGCAACTCAGATCTTCAGAGAACAGAGAACCGTTATCAGATCGTCAACGGAGTCAACGCATTACCACTCGCTCCATCGGTACAAGGGACCCAAGTAAACAAAAGTGTACTCCTAGGACTACGTCTAAGTCCTATATTGTAACAATGTTCTATTTGTATTGAAATTACATCAAAAGATTTTAATGGCAAACAAGCTGGCGACTCTGCTGGAGACCCCTTTCTCCTCTATCGAGAAGCTGTGTCGCAGTCCGACGACGTAAAGGTGGGCTCCTCCCACAAAACGCTGGTCGTACGTCTCAATCAACAGGCGTATGAGGAGTTCATCTCTGAAGGCTGTGCGAGTCCTTCGAAGCGGCTGCCGAAGCCGAAGAAGACTCGCCAAGTCTGGGTGTGCAAGGTTGACGCCTCTGGCACCACCACCGAAGGGGATGCGCCAATGTAGCTTTTTCTTCCTGCTGACGTCTTCAGCAACCAAGATGCGTCCATCGATGCAGCGTATCTCTCGGAGAAACGTGCGGCTGACCACATTCCCCAGCCATCTCCCTCTCAGGCGAGTAAGATGTGTCGACGGAGCAGGGGCGCAGCTAATGCTCCGCGCGTCACCCCTGATGCGCCATAGAAGGTCTCTGTCTTTGACAGACTCACTCGCTATAGTGGTGAGAAGAATTTGGACTCTGAGTACTATATGCCCCAGCCAGCTCATACGAAGAAGTCCAAGGCAGCACGGGCCATACGCCTCAAACGTGCTATGCCGGCAGCAAATCAGAAGCATACGCTCACAATCATACACGCTGCCGATGGTAAGCTGTATAAGGTCGACTCGGGTGCTTCTGCGTCAAAAATGAGTCGACCTTCAAAGTCCTTGTCTCACTTGGACGCATTTGTTGCGTTGGCAACCAAGTCGAACAAGGCAAACTCTGTGGTCTTGAACTACCGTGCCTCCACTGATTGTGCGTCTGAGGTTTGTTCAAGTTACTGTAAATGTTGCTCACCCACTACTAATCTAAGCGCCTGTTTGGTGTTGGATCAGGGGGAGCAGCATTCACTTGACCACCCTGGCGCTTGGCCTTGCTATGCGCCTGATGGGGGTGCGAAGGTGGCACTCTCCTCCAACGATCTGCGTAACGTGATCACTCACAAACGCTGATCAGGAGAGTCGACTGACAAGCACAATGCACCCCTCACAGGGCATACCTGTGTTGTAGTCACCATCAACTGCTGTTGCAAGACAGCAATTCCACCAAGACAGTCGGTGTTCCAGCGGCTGCAATCATCAACACCTCTCCGACGTCGCCTCGGGAAGAAGGTGTCAATTGAAAAGGAACCAGAACTAAAGTTTGCTTCATGTAACGTAATCTCTAATTCCTCGTCAATCCGAAAGGCGACTGGTCATTCCTCGTCCTCGTCCAAGAGCCAGCCGAGGAGAACCAAGACAACTATTCCATCATCTGGAGTATTTGAAGGCACTCGGGAGAGAAAGAAGATCTGGGAGGAAGCTGGGGGTAGTCAAGCCCTTGTTGATCCTCCTTCTGAAGACGAAGATGTCCTCCAGAGCACAGCTGGGGTGGATCTTCATCCTGGAGACGAAGTTAGCCAGCCGGACGTAGCTGGGGGTAGTCTGGCCCCTATGGACCTGCGTCTCGAAGACGAAAAAGTCCTCCAAGACAGAACTGGGGGTAGTCAGGCCCTGGCGGATGCTCCTGAAGACGAGGAAGTCCTCCAGAATGTAGCTGGGGGTAGCTAAGACGAGGCTTCGGGGGAAGTTTCTCTTCTACAAGAGAGCGAGGCCGAAAGCGAAGCCTTAACTGATCCATCCGACTCCAACCGTGTCATGACAGTATACATGACTGGGGATGATACCGAGCCTGATGCGCCGCCAGCAGACCTCGTCCAGCGCATGGATACCTTGGAGGAAGGACTCAAAACCTTCTCTGCCTCCATGCAAACACTGACTCAAGCAGTGTTTGAGATACGGTCAGCTTTGGCCAGGGCACCTTCTACCGGTCCTGACCCAGGGGCCAATGGAGAATCAAGTGTACCCCTTCAACAGGTACCCTTGGATACGGATCGCCGTGAAGCACCTCAGACGTCGGAGCCATCAAATGCTCAACTCCAGGCTGTACCACCTTCTCTGACTTCCAGCTCCACGGAAGACGTGGTGGAGATGATCAGGGACTTGCGCGAGCGCTTTGAGTCCAAGAACAGACAAGAAGAGCGCCAGAAGATGGGGATCCCCCAACCCTATCCCTTCGAATGGAACAAAGTGGTTTATCCTCCTAAGTATAAACCATAAACATTAACGCCATACGACGGAAAGGACTCTCCATGTCGCTACCTGACGTACTTCTAGTCTCAAATGGGACATCTCCCGAAGGAGGATGCACTACTCACCATCATATTTGTCGGAGCACTGAAAGGAGTGGCGTAAGACTGGTACTGCAGCCTCTCCGACAACTCTATATCTTCCTTCGGCGACTTGATGCATCTCTTCCTAGACCGTTTCTACGACGGTGGAAAAGACATGACAATGGCGTCCCTCATAGAGATACGCCAGAAAGAGAAGGAAACAGTTCGAGTATCCATCGAACGCTTCCGACAGGCCTGCTTCAGACTGCCCCCGGGCATGCCAGAACATGCACTCCTCTTCTTCTGCAGCATGAACATGCTGCCTGCAGTCAAACTCTGCCTCAACTCTACTCCTCCTCCCGACTGGAGTTCCTTGATCATCGAAGCCGAAGCAGCAGAAAAGAAGGCGTCCAATGCTCGCCTTCTGGGAGTTATTTTCCCTGCCTTTGTGGACAAGGGAAAACGGCCTGCAGCCAACAACCCTGGACGAAAGACGAAGGGGAAACAGGCGTTGACTGTCAGTGCCTCCAAAGGTGCATCAGCACCTACTCAGAAGCCTCCACTTGCACCAAGGCCAAAGGAGGTTTATTCTTTCAACGATGAAGACACCCTGCAACTCTTTGAGATACTGAAACAGGGTGACAAGATCAAATTGTCGGACCCAAAGCATCCCGATGAGGTTGGAAAAGTGGACAATCCGAGGTACTGTCACTACCATCGGTTTGTCGGACATCCAACTAAGGACTGCTACGTCCTAAAAAACTACATCCAGAGCCTGATCAATGCGAATGTCATCTCCGTCGACTACGAGGAGAAAATGGTCTCGGCCAACCTGGTGTCGCTCCAATTTGGCACCTTACCGCCAACCACAACACAAGATGGCGTCGTCCCCATCCCAAAGGCGACAATGGAGGTGGTCAATCTACCACCTACTCGTGACAACGTGAGTGGACTCATCCCACTCACCACATCTTTGGGAGAGATCTTATGGGTTCATCCCGATCTCATCTTCGAGGTTACTCAACCGGAGGTACGCTCTGCCTCCAAAACCAAGGGCAGGAAGATCAAGTCTTACCGCATGGTCTCTTCCTTCGCAGAAGAGGCTCTTCCTGTACAAACCCGTTCGCAGCTGAACGTCCAATCCGATGAAGCTGCCGTTGAGGTGATGCCTTCCTGTACTGTCCCTGCTGTCGAAGAAGGAGGTTCATCCAAGCCTCCAGCGGCCAATAAACAGAAGCATGTAGAGGCCCGTTTCGACAAGCCTTTGCGAAAGAAGAATGCTTCGGGGCTAGCCAAGCCCCACAACTTCGACATACTGGCACAACTTGCCAGTACTCATGCCCGCCTATCTCTGTTTGAGCTTTTTCGCCTTTCCAAGGACACTCGTGAAGCTCTCTGTGAAGCTCTTAAGGATGCTGAGTCCTTCATCAGTCAGGTCAAGCAGCCTAAAGATCTTCCAACTACATGTGTGCACTATCATTGTGCGGATGAAGTTATCCCCAACATAACCTTCACCCAACAAGACATGCTGCTTAAGCACAACCGACACAACAGGCCTCTGTATTATACAGGGTATATCAGTTCCGTCAAGGTAAAGCTGTTTCAGATCGATCCGGGGTCTTCCCTCAGCATCATTCCGAAGACGCTGCTCTCAACACTGGAGATCCCAATGTACCGACTGGCGCCTTCCAACACAACAATCAGTGGCTTCAATGCTAGCAAATACGAGCCGCTGGGCAAAATACGGCTGAAGTGTCATATTGGTAATCTCAGAACTGAGATCACTTGCTATGTCGTGCATGCTGACGTCAACTACAACCTCCTACTGGGTCGTCCGTGGCTGCATGAGTACATGGTGGTGCCATCTATACTCTACTAATGGATAAAATACGTGTCCACCAACGACATCATCCGAACGGAGTTTGCAGACATTGACCCTTTCAAAGGGGTTGAAGCCTACTTTACTGATTCTACCTTGTACAAGTCACCTGACGAGGAGGAAGCCAATGATGCTGACGATGAAGCAAAAACAGCAGCAGAACCCGACATGGAGCAAGAGATGATTTCCGACGCTCCTTTAAAAATTCGACTCAAAGGGAAGCCGCCTCAGACGTTGCCTCCCATGAACATCAAGCTACCTGGAAAAGTACCAACTGCTCCAGGTAGAACACCTACTGAAGCTCCCTTGAAGATACGGCTCAAGGGAATGCCACCTCAAACATCGGCTCCCCTTGTGGCAAAACTACAGGGGAAGGCACCAATCACCGAAGGCGCAGTTGAGGCACCTCTGAAGGCGCGTCTTAAAGGCAAGCCTCCGCAATCATCTGTCTTATCCAAGCTATCGGAGAAGGCCCACATAGCCCTCTCGGACCCCAAGATCAAAACTGTGGTGGACTCTTTCGATCCAACCCCAGTACTCACAGATGAAGAGCTAGGAGAATATATCTCTGCTGATGTAGATGCACCCTCTCTGGACAATGTAATTCTGCAGGACAAAATCTCGTATTTTATCAATAATAGAGTATCTTTTAATTATTCTAGTCTTCCACATTGGAATGCCATGTATACATTAGATAACGCTCTACGGTCGTTGCAAACACAAATAACGACCATCAATCATGTAAATCGAGTAGTCCCGTCCCAAGAGGTCTGTTTTGTAAGTCCCACCACGAAATCAAGACGAAGAATCTATCATCTTCGACAAAGTCGAGCGTCATCAAGAACTCCTGCCACTCGAGTAAGAACCGGATACCGGTAGAATACAAGTCTATCGGCACATGGACAAGGCAAAGTACCTCATCCAAAAGATGGGTTACGACCTAAAAAGCAACAAAGGCCTGAACTACGGCAAGGGTCGACGTCTTCCTCTTCGACTTCCAACACCTAAAGGAAAGCCGCAAGACTACTATCATCGAACTAGACGGGGGGTGGGCTATGTCACGCCGTCGTCAACTCCAGAGAGTTCAGAGGCAGGAGAAGTAGAACATTCTCATTCATCCGAAGCATCAACCTTGGATTTCGATACCAGTATCGGATCGGTCTTCTAGAAAGTGCTATCAGCCAACATGACATCTGCACAATCTCAAGAAGATGAAGGCGAAGACCAAATGCCAGAATTCTTCGAAGAAGAACCCTGGGCTCAATGCCTAGGAGAACAGTAGGAGTCTCGTTTTGAATTATGCGAACCCCCTACCGAAGATGAAGTCGAACAGATCGACCTTGGGGATGGATCTTCTTCCAAACTTATCTTCATCAGCAAAAGCCTAAAAGGAGAAGATCGGGAATCTTTAATCCAGCTGGCTAAAGAATATATCGATGTCTTTTCCTGGAGCTACGAAGATATACCGGGACTTGATCCCCAGATCATGATGCATAGGCTTAACATCTTATCTGATGCCAAGCCTATAAAGCAACAACAACGATGTTTTTGTCTTGACATCATGAACGCTATCGATCAGGAAGTAGACAAACTCCTCACCAGCAGGTTTATCCGTGAAGAACAACACCCGGATTGGGTGGCCAACGTCATCCCTGTCACCAAGAAGAATGGGAAGATACGAGTCTGTATCGACTTCATGGATCTCAACGCTGCTTGTCCGAAGGACGAATTCCTGTTTCCAATCACCGACTTGATGATCGACAACACATGTGGCTTCGAACACATGTCTTTTATGGACGGGTATTCGGACTACAACCAGATCAAGATGTTCCTCGATGACGCAAAATACACGTCATTCAGGACTCCGAAGGGGGTTTTCTACTAGACAGTGATGCCCTTCGGCTTGAAGAACGCTGGTACGACATACCAATGAGCTATGAGCACCATCTTCCGTCAGCATCTTCGTAAGACAGTCGAATGCTATGTTGATGACATCGCAGTCAAGAGCCGTCTCAAAGGAGATCATCTGCAAGACCTTAAGACAGTCTTCGATCTCATACGAGCGCATCAACTCAAGATGAACCCCGCTAAATCCTTCCTTGGGGTTTCTAGCGAAAAGTTCTTGGGCTTCATTATCACAGCAAATGGAATTCATGTCGATCCCGAGAAGGCCAAAGCCATCCTTGACATGGACCCTCCGAAGAATCTCCGAGAACTTCGAGTCCTGTAAGGGCGTCTGACATACATCCGAAGGTTTATAGCAAACCTTTCCAGGAAATGTCAACCCTTCATCCAGCTCATGAAGAAGGGAGTCTCTTACGTTTGGACAGAGGAATGCCAAAAAGCTTTCAATGACATCAAGGCTTACTTGACGAGCCTGCCTGTCCTGGTGGCACCCATCGCTGGCAAACTATTTCTCCTCTACGTCCGTGCCATGGATCATTCCCTCGGCGCTCTGCTTGCTCAGAACAGCGATACAGGCTATAAGCAAGCTATCTACGACCTCAGTAGAACACTGATCGGGGCTGAACACCGGTACAACCCCGTTAAAAAAGAGTGTTTGGCTTTGGTATTTACCATCCAGAAGACTCGCCATTATGTATCGGGCCAGACAATTCATGTCATCTCCCGAGTCAATCCACTCAGAGTTCTCATGACGAAGCCAGGCTCATTAAATTTTCGGCTAGCTGCATGGGCAATCCTACTGACGCCATACAACATGGTGTTCGTTCCACAAAAAGCAGTCAAGGGTCAGGCTCTCGCCGACTTTTTAGCTGCACACCCTATCCCAGAGTCCTCAAGACTCTATGAAGACATCTCGGATGAGGTCCAAGAATCAAACGTCACCGAAGAAAGCTCCGTCTGGCCGATGTTTTTTGATGGAGCTTCAAGAATAGGCTCCAAAGGCCAAATCATCGCAGGAATGGGGTAGTCTTAGTCTCCCCCGATCAGCTGGTCATCCAGTGTGCCTACTCCCTTTCGAAGCCGTGCTCCAATAATATTGCCGAGTACAACGCGCTCATCATGGGACTCCAGCTGGCACAACAGCTTGGGGTAAATCATTTGGAAGCCTACGGCGACTCAAAACTCGTCTTTAACCAGATCAGAGGGCAATACGAAGTTCGCCATGAAGATCTGATTCCTTACCATGAAGTTGCATTGAACATTATTTCAACCTTCACCAAGTTCTTCATCGAATATGTACCTCGTTTACAAAATCTGGAGGCTGACGCTCTGGCTGGCCTCGCAGACTCATTGGCAGTACCCCTCGGGACTCAACACTAGGTCACGGTAGTTGGTCGAGACTTGGTCTGTCCTAAGAACAACCTATGCTCACAAATGGCCCATGCCATGTCAACAAGTGCTGGTGTTAATGTCCGAGATAGGAGATTTCCGTTCATCGACTTTGCTGTCTACAAAATTCTCCGGGAGGACCCGAAAGAAGCCGTCTCAGTCAGAAGGCGCTCCCTTCGATTCTATTACGATACAGCTACTAAAATGCTGTACCGACGCTCGTATGATGGACTTCTCCTTCGCTGTTTGTCCAACGAAGAAGCAGCCGAAGCCCTTCGAGAAGCTCACGACGGGACCTGCGGGGTCCATCAACCTGGCACTAAGTTGCAGGATCGACTGCGACGCATGGGCTACTACTGGCCAACCATGGCAGAAGACGCTGTCGACTATGCTAAAAAGTGCTATGTGTGCCAGCTTTATGCTGACTTCATCCATACGCCTTCAGAACCACTACATCCTACGGTCACCTCCTGGCCCTTCGAAGCTTGGGGCATGGACATTGTAGGACCGATCACCCCTCCTTCATCGAGGGGACACCGCTTCATCCTAGCCATCACCGACTACTTCTCCAAATGGACAGAAGCAGTTCCACTGGCAGAAGTAAAAAGCTCCAGGGTGGTCAGCTTTATCAAGTACCATGTCATTTACCGTTTTGAGGTACCTCAGAGGATTATCCATGATAACGGTCCTCAGTTCATCAGCCATGTTTTTAGCAGATTCTGTGACAAGAATCGTATTCAAAATATGCCATCAACCGCCTACAATTCGGCAGCAAACAGATTGGCCGAGGCATTCAATAAGACTATCATCAGGCTACTCAAAAAGGTTGTGTCATCCAACAAATACGACTGGGACAAAAAGCTCGGCGAATGCCTTTGGGCCTACCGCACAACGGTACGGACCCCGACGGGCAACACACCATTCTTTCTGGTCTACGGGAGCGAAGTGGTACTGCCTCTCGAGATCCAGATACCCTCACTCCATCTAGAAATCACAAATCTACTCACAGAAGAAGACAATCAACGTCGTCGTCTACAAGAATTAGAGGCACTTGACAAAAAATGTCTCCTAGCTCAACAACGCATCGAACTCTATCAAGCCCGTATATCACAGGCTTTTAACAAGAAGGTCAAGCAGAGGACTTTCCAAATAGGCGACCTGGTTCTGGCAGTCAGGAGGCCGATGGTGTTGACTCACAAGACACCAAGAAAGTTCGAGCCCAAGTGGGAGGGGCCTTTCATCATAGAGACGGTATACTCAAATGGTGCTTACCGCCTCGCCAAACCCAATGGAGACTTGTTCATGATGCCCATCAATGGCAAGTTCCTAAAGAAGTACTACTCTTGACATCCTTCAGACATGTACTTCTATCTTCACCCAACAAGGGAGTCTGTGGACCCAATCATCAGGGCTCACGTACAATTTCCTTCCACAAAATCTTACGCTTCCGGAACCCAGCTGTTCCATGGCATTCTATCCTCCAGTAGAAGGACAACCACGTCCACATTACCTCTGAGTTGTTTCCCTATACCCTACAAAGCGGAATCTTACGCTCCGTAAGACTACGCTACCCATCATGTTTACCACGTCCATATTACCTCTGAGTAAACATCCCGTATAGACAACCCCTACGTTGCCATACATTGATCACAGAACTTCCATGTCCATATTACCTCGGAGTAGTTCCGCGTATCCCCCCAGAGTCATTCCTACCATGTCCATAACACCTCTGAGTAGGAAGATTCTATCATTTAAACCTCATATTTGCCACGTCCACATCACCTCTGAGCAAACATGTCGGTTCTCTCGAACTTATTATCTGTACCTAAAAACTAAGGTACGTAAAAGATAATAGGTCCACACAAATCACCAAGTTCATGACAGCAAAAATGAACACACCACAAAAAACTCTGTATTCTTTATTCAAAAATAAAGGATTACACCTCCAGCATGAGTTGCAAATTACACAAAAAAAGAAGAGACTACAATCCCTAAACATTCCCGAGGTTGGTCGAAAGCTCTTCAATCCGACGCTTCAAGTCTGCCGCCCGAGTCTCTACGGTCGCCAGGACCCGGCGTTCGGCTTCTTGAAGCATCGTTTCTATGGCCTCAGGAGAAGTGTCATGCTCATGCTTCTCGTCCAACTGTTGCCGCTGCTGAGCCAGGGTAAGAGCCCGGCGGGTGAAAGCTGCTTCCTCCTCCTTAGATGCTACATGTTCAGCCTGGACTCGCTCAGCATCTAATAAGAGTTGGGCCCGCTGGTCTTCAAGGAGGCAAATCTTGGCATCAAACTCCGCTATATTAGCGTCCAACGCGGTTCGCAACTCCACCTTCTCCTGCATGGACTGAGATAGCCTCTCCACCGCAGCCTCAGTTTCAGCCACCTTGCGTTCCCAGACACCCACGGTGACCTGATAAGAGGACTCACTCTCAGCGATCAACTTCTTATTTTTCGTGTCTATCAGGGTGGAGATATCATTTCGCTGGATACACTGAAACTCGAAAAGCAGCTGATCCAGCTCGACCGTCGAGGCCTCCAGAATCTCGGCCATATGATCATGGCCCTGGTAGGAACGTATCAGACTGATGTGAGGGAGTGCCAGGGTTTTTGCCGCCGTAAAACTCCCATTGGCATCCATCATTGTCGATACGCCTCTCTGCAGTATCTTATACACCGCCTCAATAATAAACTTTACATACTCATCTGCATCCGCCAATACCTGCGGCGTCATAGCAGGAGTTGGAGGAGCTGCTCTAGACAGCGGACCGGAAGAAGGCCCGCCGGCTTCAGTCTGCGAGGCTAAAACCTCGGCATCTACGGACTCTTCCTCAACAGGGGCTTGACTACTAGCCCGAGGAGCCAAAAGAACAGAAGGAGCCGAGAGAGGCATCGATATTGTAACCCAAGTAGAAGGAGCAACAGAGGGTTCCAGCAAACCCTTACCCTTCTCAAGCTCGGAGGGACCACCTACGTCAGGGGCTACCGCATCCGTCCCCAGCACTCTATCAACAGGCTGCATGGGACATTCCCCTCCGGCAGAGCAGCAAGATCAGCACTTGTTTTCTGACTCGGCTCTCTTGGAGTCAGGATCGACAGACGAGTCTCATTTTCACCATCAAATCCCTCCGCAGGGATAGAATCTGCCGCTATCTCCCGGTCGGCAACCACCTCAGCCTTCGCTGCTGAGACTTGGGTAGGGCTCGGCAACGCTACAGCCGACCTCCCCTCATCATGACAAGAAGGGAGATCAACCCTCTCCTTTGTTTCAATCCCGTCTGTTGCCCTCGCAACAGGCTCATGCATCTCTGGAGGAACGTCATCTGAAGATGACGAACTCCACTCCACTTCCTCAAGCCCCGTGTCTGCTGGACCCTCCACGTCCAAGGCCCCCACGGCGGCTTGCACCATCTCGGAAACTGCTTCAACCTCAGCTTTCCTTCTAACATAATCTGGAGATACTGAAATCTCTGCCGAAACGACATTGTCAGGATTCTCCCCCACGGGAGACATTACAATCGGAGGAATGCGCTCATCAGAAGAGCTTGCCACCTCCTTCGGTTTACTGACGCCCGGTTTCGAAGCCCGGGTCTTCTTCTTCAACAGTTCCTACAAAAGAAAAGCATATGTCACAAAAATGACAGAAGGAGCCAGATTATGGAAAATGACTTTACCTCAACAGGAACTGATTCTATTGGCGTTACAGGCAGCACACCTGTAGCCTTTGGAGTCACAGTTTTTCTTGGCCTTTTTGTAGAGACAAACTGACTTCTGCGTCAGCCCGCCTCTTTCCAGCAGGGGGATCTTCCCGAACACCTTCCGTTGATGCTACAGCATCAGCCCGATATCCCGCCAACTCTGGTGGACGATATGACCGTGCCGCCACCAACATGTTTTTCGTAGCCTCTAGCTGAGTTCCAATGATAAAACTTGTCTCCCTATCATAATCAGGAGGCACAGTATTCATGATGCAATATAGCTTAACGGCCGAATACAGGATCTATGGCCGAAGGTTGCGAACTGGCGTATTGAAACGAACACCAGTGCACCCGACATTGTAATATTGCCAAACCCGAGTTCCATCCAGTAAACTTCCAGCAAACCCAGACTGTTACTGGGGTTTCGTAACATTAACTAGGTGTAACCAAACTGTCGAGCAAACCGGCTTGGCAGATATGGCTCCAGATAACACTTATTTTGGTTGCGGTAGACCAAGTGGGAAAGCCGAATACTCTGCATCCAACGAAACCCCCATTTCGGCAGAGTGATCACATCCTCACCAGAGTCTTCCAAATCTTGGTCAGCCTCGAAATCTTTGAAGATGGGACTGACCTTGACGATCCCCACCCCTGAAGATAAGACAAGACTCTCCTGTAGACAGCGACGCCGGTATACAACCACTTCCTCTTGTAGAAGCGGCAGATGAAGGCGTCGCCTTCAACATGATCCTCTTCAGGACCTAGACTCATCACGTTCGGGTGATGTAGAATCAACCATCCCATCAGATAATGGAATGGTAGCTCGGCCTGGGAAAAGTTGTCGTTCCTACCTCTCCCGTGGATCACATCATCAGCAAAAGTCCTCAAGCCCCGCAACATATTACACTATATCGCGGGGAGGAGAGCCAAAGGGCGACCAAAAACCAATTTCACTGCTGGCAAAATGAGGTTCCAGTTTACCCTCTCTACAGAGCCAGATCCGCCCGAGAACGTGTAATCCCGGAGCCATATCATCAAGTATGCAGTCAATATTGCCTTAGATGACATCCGGTGCACACAGTGCCAGAAACAGCTGTACGCATCTTCGCCACTCTCATTTAAACGGGGGGCCCTCTCGTCTAGTCGGCTCATTTCAGAAGTTACTTCCGTGGATTTCAGCCCGTGCGGAGTCGTAAACCAGATCTTTGAGGAGTCTGCCAAATCCTGCTTGAAGACGTAATCCTCCAAGCAGTTACATGAGGGTGAGACTTGCCTTTGTCCTTCTGTTGCATCAGATAATGATGGCTCGCCACCTCTTTGAAAACATCCATCATCTCTGCCACCTCTTTAAAAACATCCATCATCTCCGGGTCCTTCCTTTCCAGAACGACGATCTTTTCGTTTGAGGGGAAATATTCTTCGTACGGTTCCGAGCCCCAGGAAAGCTTGGACACCTCGTACATCTCATGGAGGGCCAGTCCCAACTCCCCCACCGGAGTAAAGAAAGTGCAAGTCTGGGTATTGAACGTTTCCAAGAGCGCAAGAAATATATGCTCGTTGAGATCCACGCTGGCCTGTGTGGCACGGATAGCGGCCGTCAGCCCAATCTCTTTAAGCTCTGTCTTGAACTTCGATAACACCCAAAGGGTCAACTCGTCCAACTTCAGCATGTCGTGACACCAACCTTTAACCCTAAAGCCACCTTTCGGATACATAACCTTCGACGTTAGCATTCGATTCGCAAAGGTCGAAGCACTAAAGGCAAAGGTTTCACTAGGGACCTCATTATAAAGGCTCCCAGGACACAAAGTTCGGCAACTGAATGAGAGACCGGCTCGCGAGGCGGCTAAGGTATCTCTTTGATTCGAATTAACGTTAATCGAAAGAGTACCCCCCACTGCCCCTCCTTGAGAAGGAGTAAGTTCCCATGACATCCTTCTCTTGGAAGCTAAACGGTAGAAGGCCGTCAGCGACAATTGGCGTTCGAGTTGTCGTATATACAGAACCATGCCCTTTGCAGAGAAGAACCAGTCTTCTTTGATCTTCAGTATCTTCGCCTCGATGGAAATCAGTCGATCACTGAATAGAAAGATAGGTTTCAAGAAGGTCACATCCTCAGACTCAACAGATTCAAGCTTGTCGCTCTCCATCATACTCTGGAGGAAAATAAGCGATTGATTCTGGATTTACAGCATTCTCTCGGAAGGCTGATTCAGTAGGATACCAGCTTTCGCGAGATTAATAACTTTCTCGTCAAAATCAACTCCCATTTGACAAAGAGAAGCATCCAGAAGGACTTTATTCAGCAAAGGGATAGTCATCGACACTGACACATCAAAAACAAAAGTCAGGCAAGAAGCTTTAAGAAGACAAAGTGTGTCAACCAGCCTGGCGCATCATTAGGGTCTAAACCCATGCGCGTCAGCAGTGGAGCTTCGGCACATAATCAGGGTATAAACCCATACGCGTTAGCAGTAAAACCTCGGCGCATAATCAGGGCCTAAACCCATACGCGTCGGCAGAATAGCCTCGGCACATCATCAGGACAGAGTCCATACGCGTCGGCGGCAAAGCGTTAGGGCACAACACTCAGCCATGTGCTCCAAACTCGTCAAAAAAGGTTGAAAGATGACACCCACCTGTCACCGCAGGCCGAACATCGTCCGGAGTCACAATGGTGACAGGAACGTCCTCCTCGACGAACTCTGCAGGCTCCTTTGCCACGAGGAGTCTTGGAAGCCATTTCTCGAAAGAAGGAAGTTAAGGTTTTTCAAAGGAAGAACTCTAAAAAGAAAGAAAGCAAAAAGAGGAAGAACTCTCTCTTTCTCCATCTCATGGCTATTTATAGGCCCTGTCGCACGCGTAAACCGATGAAGTGTGATCTCAGCTGCCGCCTCGGGTTCAGTGAGGTGTTAACTGCAAATAAATCTAAAAAAGATCATCATTAATCTTCTTGGTTATCGAAGCGTTATCATTTGCACTTACTGAGAGGAGCATGCGTCCCATCACTGACGCACGGAGTAATCATGCACCCGAACAGTCATGTGCCCTGTAGAAGACGCCACCATGCTTCTTATTTAAAGTATTCCAAAACTTAACAAAAAGTTTTGAAAACTTTGAAGGGGGTCTTATAGAAGCATGGAATTTTAGGACCAGAAATACTATGCGCCAAACATTACATGTGCCAGGGAGCTCCGAGAAAGTACTTGGCATAGCAAAGCAAAAGTATAGACATTTAAAGAGGATTTTTATTTCATATAAAAGTCTATTACTTGTCTAAAAAAGAGCTGTACAAAGGAGAATTTCTACAAAAAAAAGACCCTAAGTCTATAGCTAGGCGCAGCAACCACCATGCGCTCTCAAACAGGCGCATCTCGCCATACGCACTCAGCCAGGCGCATCCCTTCAGCAGCTCAGTTATGTGCATCCTCAGTTATGTGCATCCCTTCAGCGGCTCAGTTATGTGCATCCCTTCAGCAGCACAGTTATGTGCCGCCCTTCAGCGTCCCAGTCTGGCGCATCATAAAGTGTCAGCAATGCGCCATCAAATGCTTCGACTAATGAAGTATTTATTGAACAGAACGAGGGTGGCAATCAACCCTCTAGATGGAGGAAAAGCTCCCCAACCAAGGAAGATGAGAGCACCGTAATCTACTTGCGGCTAAAGGAGCAGCTTTCAACCCAACCAGAATAGGCGACACCCACTCTAGCAGGAGGAGGAGCTCTCCCAAAGCCCTAGGAAGATGATCGGGGCACCGCAATTCCGATCTGCGGCTCTTCCAGCATAATGGAGACGAGGCTCGAGCATCCCGATCTTTGGATGCAACAAGCACCTTCCGTCTGCCTCAGAAGCCCTCGACTCCGACTTTTGGATGTAACAGTCTCCTTCAAGTGCATCAATGAAGATAATGCGTCGCATCTTCACCCTTGGGAGCATCTCAACAACAGAATGTGTTCGAGCAAACAAGTTTATTTCGTGAGGATGTGAGAGAACGAGAAGTAAACCCTCTCCATGCTACTATTTATAGGTCGGGCAAATCAAAACCATGCGCCAAGTGGCTGGCTCTCCGAATCCCGTATAATAAATTTGCATTGAATGGTGATGAACCTGACGCTTCGAATTCAGCCAAGTCAAAAATGGCTATTTAAAGCACTCGAAGAACGTAACAGTCGAGCCCATAAAAATATGTCATACAAAACGGATGCGTCGGCCAGACCGTGCTTCATACTGATGCGCCCATCAACACCAAGCGCCTCATAAAGATGTACCTCCATACGTCCCCCTGCGCCTAGTGGAACGTCGATCGATGCACCCACTTAATAGCCCATCACCTGTCAAGAACATTAAATGCTGAAGTTTGACAGAGTTGGCAGCACGTCCCCCGAGGACTGAACAGTTGACAGCTTTTCAGAAGACGAAGCATCGTCGACGTCAACATCATCATTGCTCCCCTCCGGCGGTTATAAGCCATATGGCCGCCCAACCATCTCGTATGTGCCTTCGCAGCAATGCGCCTAAACCTCTACATGAGCCTCAAAAGCCATACACCTCAGACTTTTCTCTGATCCCTAAAGACAGAAGTAAAGTCACTACTGAAGCCCCGTATGCGCCTCAAAAGCCATGCGCCCCGACTTGTTCATGATTCCTAAAGTTTATGAGCCAAAGCCTCCTCATGCGCCCAATCCCAGGTACATCCTATCAGACCACTCCCCACCAAATCTGAGATCTTCGAGTCATGGACCTACGATACGCGTCCTTTGACTTGATTCAGCCTATGAAGGGGTGCTAATCACCCAAGATCTCAGCAACTGAAAGATCCTCTCCATTGCTACGTGTCAGCTCTGCCGCAGCCCACGACAGCAACAAGGAGGATTCAACTTCTCAATCAGAGCGCATCACCCATGTGCCTCCATCAGCAACCACCATATGGCGTCCCCGCGTACAGGCACATCCTACATATGCGCGCATGAGCAGCCAGCCTGCAGACTATAAATAGAGGGATCACTTCCTTCTTACGTACCGAGAGACACATCGCACAACCACCGACATACATATAGAGAGAGGCAGATACAGACACTCAACGTCTTCTTTCTCTCCGCAAGCTCCAGCACCCAGAGTAACTCAGACCTTCAGAGAACCGAGAACCGTCGTCAGATCGTCAATGTAGTCAACGTATTACCACTCGCTCCATCGGCACAAGGGACCCAGATAAACAAAAGTGTACTCCTAGGACTACGTCTAAGTCCTACATTGTAACACTGTTATGTTTGTATTAAAATTACATCAAAAGATTTTAATAGCAAACATCGACGTTCTGCGATATTTGCTTTTCAGGTTAGTGACACACGCATACACCTTAGTGACATACTTTGGCATCGTTATGCATCGGTAAACATCGAAAAACGTTGCTAAATTTTAAAAAAATTAAAAAAGAGGATTATGTTTGCTTTTTCCATCAAGAATCTACCTGTATTTTAAATGACAGTTTGCAAATAATAGACCCGGATCAACCCTCCATAGAATTTCCTGGGTTCATCGACCGCTTCGGTAGGACACTCAATACTGGTAAACCAATATAGAGACAAATGATAAAAATGTACTACCAATAATAAAATAAATAGAATCCAACAATCATAAAGATATGAACTTGGTGGATACAAATCCACTACCAAACGACTATAAAAAGAATTTGTCCGATAATGTTTCAACAATGACTCAATATAACACAAACTGTCACTAAATGTATAAAATAAAAACATAAAGACCCAACAATGGTTCAACAACACATCAAATGAAAATAAGTCAAATAAAGGACTACGCCAAGTCAGTAGGAGGAGGAGACAGTCCCCGTATCTGGGACAACATAAACCTATACTACACCGGGGTCAGCATTACTGGTGATGACTCATCAGTAGTATGAGGAGGAGGCAGGGGAACCGATACAATCGGTGTGGACCAGGAAGTGTCTTCTTCATGGCTAGCAGTCAAAAGTTGGTGAAATCCATAAGAGCTTCCAACCTCAAAAGCTGATCGCCCATGGCCAACTGTCACCCTTGTACCGTCTGAACGACAAGATCCGTCCTCTCCTGTACTACCTGAATGACACGATCCATCCTCTCACCCGTCTCCCTAATGGTGTGCTCGAGCATTTTAAATTATGCGTTGAGAGCCACATCGTCCGTCTGCGACTGAGACTGAGGCTGCTTCGCAATCCTCCATAACAGATCGTCACGCATCTCAGTAAGTTGGCGACAGAGTTCCTCCACTTGGACCGACTCTTGTGAGGGCTGTAGGAAATACACACTGGCAAAAGGGAGCCCTGGATGACTGTGTTGCTACAATGGCACCGTAGGATCCCATACCGTAGTATGCACCCCTCTGACGACCACCAATAGCGGTCATCCATAGCTTGTCCATCGTCCGAGCCGCAGGGGGCTGTGAGGAAGTACCAGCCCCTCCCTCCGCATGTGCAATCTCAAGCTCTAACCTAAGATACTCATCCTAGAAAAGTACGCATCTCGATAAGTATAATATTTACTACCAATCTAGTTGTTCCACGTCTATGGATATATATGACATATTTTTTAAGTTATACTAAAGTTAGTGACACATAAAGTAATACTTACATAGCTCTGCGTGGCCCTATCATCGATGAGCTTTTCGTCCTTCCGATGGGCGGCCAGGAAGACAGTCACTATGTTGGGGTTCTTACCCTCATTATTTGTTATAATAATATGTTTGTCATTAAAATTGAACATTTTATCCCTACTTTCATTAAAATAGTATATTACAGTAAAATACATACCAGGCGACGAAAATGTTCTGTCGTGGGAATCGAGCCACCACACCAATTCCCTGCCCTCGTCCTAGCCGCCTTCGCCTTCTCCGACCGTTCCTTGTACCTAGGATCATTGAATCTATCCCTCATCACAGTCTACTGCTCGGGCGTGATCCAACCTTGGATCTGTCTTCCGGAGTGGTCTCGAGCCTTCTGGATGTCGATCGCATCCCGCATCAACTTGGCAGCAACGGCAGAAAATTGCTTCTCGACTATCTCAGCGCGGTGTGGTGGATAAAAATATATTTTCTACAAGAATTAAATTAGTTAGTTATATAATATGCATAAAAGATGATTTATAAGCAATATACTTTAGTTGCCTCTCGTCCGAGGCATCCGAGTAGTTGATACGAGGGTCCCCGTAGTTGGACCTCAGAAATAACCCCAATGCCCTCTGAACTGACGGAGGATGATATCTACATAATGATAATTAAATTCATGAATATATAGATATAATTAAATTCATGAATATATAGATATAACCATAAATAAATGTTAACTAATTAACTTACTTTGTAGGTCCGTAGGACCAAATCCCCATCCTCGTCTCGTCCGGAGGGGCGCATAAGGGATATCTCAGATCATATGGAGACGGGGTAGGTGCGACCTCCTCCACCCGCTCCTCCGTATCCATATTGCCGTCCGTAGGAGGAATGCTGGATGGGCTAAGATCAAGCCTGAAACTGTCCGTCCCAGGAGTGCTGCCAAGTACCGTCAATGCAGTTGGAGATCTAAGTGGTTGGTACACAGAAGTACTAGGAGACAAGGGATCGGAACCACCATCTACTAACGAAGTACCACTCCGTCCACTAGTAGAACTTCTACCGGCACGATATGTACCAAGGTATGATCCTCTTCGTCCTGCCATACCTGATAAGAAATAGATATCTACAGAAAATGTAATACATTTTCAAAATCAAATATGTATGCATTTAGCATAGCATAGTTTATAAAAAATAGACCCGGGGAAACACTCCGTTGAATTTGTAGATAATAACCATGCATTTAACATATAAGAAACACCCATGTCAAGATAATAGCATCCAGAAACATCCATGTCTAGAAAATAACCAAGTCTAGATAATAGCATCCAGAAATATCCATGTCTAAAAAATATCCAAGTCTACATAATAGCATCCAGAAACATCCAAGTCTAAATAAGTATCAGAAATAAATCTGGTCAAAAGTCATATCATATATATCTACCCTCTACACTGGGGCAAATAGAACTCCCCTAGCCACCGTGCATAAGACTCCTCCACACCATCAAGACCAATATCTATAGGAGCTAGATAATTGGAACTCCCGGTGCCACTGCCTTCTGGGGCCACTTCCTTCTTCACAGCAATCTCGGCTTTTGGAATCACTTCCTCCTTAATAGTAGGAGTAAGCACTTCATCCTTAACCTTGATCTCTGCTTTAGGTATCACCTCCTCGGTAGCAGGAGGAAGCACTTCCTCCTCAGCAGTAGGAGGTACCATTACCTCCTCAGCAGCCATATGTGCCTCTCTCAAGCGACGCGCTTAGGTCATGGGTGCCATCTGGTAAGATTGATGGAAATATAAAGATTAATTAGGGGTTAAACAAATTGACAGTATATTTTATAAGTCTAAATAATTATTGCATGGAGATTAATTAGTGGTTAAACATATTTTACATTTTATTTTCTTTTCAATCATCTTTTGAAAATTCATCTTCTTAATTCTCTGCGTCCTTATCTTCCTCTTCCTCCTCATCTTTGCTTTCATCTACTTTGTTTTCCTCTTCGGATACTTCAACATCTTCTATACGGTTAGATGTGTAATGTGGAACTTCCGTTGTGTCCATGTCAACTGTATTTGTTATGAGAGGTAGCTCGTCCTCCTGATAAGGTATTTCGTCAACATCGTAGGTATTTTTGGCTTTAGTCTTACATAGTGTCCACCAGTCCAACCTAGTTGTTTCCCGTCTAAGATAAGTAGTGAAGTAAATAAGTTGAGCCTGACTTGCTAGAAAAAATGGTTTTTATCCTTGATATCGATGTCGGTAGTTAATATCCACATGACCATGCTTGTCAATTTTTCAACCTTGATCTTGGATTGGATCGAACCAATCACACTTGAACAACACGATCTTAGCAGGCTCTATGTCGTAGTTATATGTCAACTCTACAATCTCCCGTAAGGTGCCATAGAAATCATTGTTTGGATCAACACCTTTGTAGTTTGTAGATCTGATACACAAACAACTATTTTTTGTCGAATCAAGATCCGAAAAGTTCTTTCTGATCGGAGCATTTGTTGACTTGAACATAAATCCATTTACACAACAGCTTGGCCAAATTTTGACAGAATAAATTGGCCCCTTGGCTAGAGTTCTAATAGATTCATTCTCTAGTATTGCATCCGGATGATAGACCTAAATGCCACAAGATAAGAAATTAAATTTATCGCTCCATTAATTACTGTGTAAAGTGTATATACAAAAAGTAATTACCAAGCTCCTTACATATGCACTCAAGTATGAAGGAAAATAACATTTTATTTTCTGTTCTACTTTTTCATTTGTTATGTCCTGTCTACTCGACCTCACCTCATCATTAAATGTGCTGAAAATTATAACACATCGGCCAATTAGTATGATAATAATATTGGATACGATTACATGCATAGTTGATGAAAACGTGGACGTATTAGTTACTTACCTCTCTAGCTTCTCCACTTCATCCTCGTCGCAATTGAGTAAAAATATAACTGAGTTGCCCTTAGTTCCTCGTCATTCGTATATCTTTTCTTTATTTTTCTTGAAGGCTTTCAGTATTGCATTATTAGATTTAAGATATCCATCGTCGTTTCTCGGAGCTCTTGTTCTATTAGCAGAAACATGTGGCATGAAATACATCAAGCAAAAATTGAATCTCCTCGAGAACATAGGCTTCACAAATAGAACCCTCGATCCGAGCCTTTTTTTTATCTTTCTCTTTAGGTGGTTCAAATGCCGCTCAAACGGGTACATTCACCGATAACCGACCGGCCCACCAATACATGCCGCATAGAAAAGATAAATTGGCAAATGCTCCATGGAGTTGAAGAACCCAGGAGCGAACACCCTTTCCAGATTGCACAGTATTACCCAATGTCCTTTTCTTGCTTTTCTACAACAAGCAACTTAGCAGAACAAAGATCTCTAAAGAATATGCTCAGCTATGTCAATGGATCCCAAATGATTGACGATAATAATTCCCAAAATGGGATTGGAATTAACCTCTCCATAAATATGTGACAATCATGGCTCTTTATACCCGTCAATTAATTCTTGTAACGCCCCAGTCCCAAAATACTTAGGACTAGGTATATATCCATTCCAGCTGCATACATACGAAGTATACTCCACTATATGGAAACTTGTATGTAAACATAAGCTGTAAAATACAGTAGAACCATAATAACTAAATTTCATCCACTAGATAAATAAAAGATATAGAAGCAACTTTGAATTTTTCATGTATACAATCGTTGGGCAGAGACAAAGTCCACTACCAACTATCTCGAATAAAATGTACAAGAAGGAATAAATGAAATAACAAGACGAGCCAAGTGCAATCCCCTTCAAAATGTTGGAGAAGATCACGGCCTCAGTGGGAACACGTGCAAATATCACAGAAGCACACACCTGGAAAGATAACCAGGTCCTCAGAGGGACGTAACAAGATACATAAAGAACATGCCATAATAAATTGAATATATAATATGCCACAAACCGAAATAAGTGATAAGACGACAATAAGGTAATCTAACCGTACTACAGTATTGATATAGTTAAGAACAAACCTCCAACGCATGGGCACTCTGGCTCAGTAGCAGTAATCTCAGGTATGGCCCATTAGGATACTAGGGACCTCAAAGCATAACATTCATCGAATGTCAGAGGCCAGCAGTAAATCAGTATCAGGATCCAGGACCGTATCTTCCGCAGAGATAACCGGCAATAGGGAAGTGCATACTTGGCCCATACGTCAAGGAACTGTTCTTCCCATCCAATGCCTAACAGAGTCACATCCATGTCTCACATACCTCTACTAACTGCTAAGTCTCCTAACATGCCTCTATTAGCAGTTAGCCCTATCGCATGCACATGGGGGATCAGCCCACACACAAGAACCTCTATATGTACTCATCTCACACATCCTCATGGTACAACTGTGTCAAAGTATATGCGATACACTACAGACGGTAGTCTCTTAACTCTAAGTCTATATGCAGTCAAAGGATAATAACAAAGTATATCTAATATCACTGAGCAGACAGTAAATCAAGAACAGTAAGAACTGGAAATAATTGAACAGTGATATGTAATAAAATGCAAACTAAATATAAACAGTATAACGGCAAGGTATCTTGCCTGAGGATGGTGCGAGAAGCAGCAAAATCCAACAATCAGAATCGCCAACACGAAAGTCAAAATCCACAAGAAGCTCCGGATGCTGAAACAAACATCACGAATGAGTTTGGAATAAAAGATATGCCTAGAAAACGCTTGTCCAAAAGTTAAATTCTGGAACAGGGGCAAAATCGTAATTTTGGGTCAAAACGATGTCCGCCGTTGGATCCGCTTTGCACCGAAATGCTTGCCAAATCTACGGTCTCTAAAGTCGCCAAACTACATGTCTACAGATTTGTTTTGAGGAGACGAATTCGACGATATATCCAATTTTGGATTCCGGTGGGCTGTGCACAAAATCGTCCGTTGAGTGGGATTATAGGCCCGCCAAAATAGCGTCCCGATCAACGGTCCCAGAATCGGACCAAACTTGTCTCACAGGACCAGAAAAATATTTCGAGTCCAATGGCACAAGTTTCATCACGATATGACGAGTGTGCACAAAGTTGTGACTTAATTTGCAAAGGGTCGATACGGAATATCTCGACGAATACGCCTGATTTCGTCGCACACATGCAACAAAATCGAGTTTCGTCAGTTCCCACACGTCGAAAACATCCATACGCGCCTTTCGATGTGTATAGTGTGCGGCCACGTCACCCGGTTTGTCGGGACGCGCTCCGTATCGGGTGTTTTCCACTTTTTGAAAACAGAATTTACAATTTTTCGTGAAACTTTAACAACGTGTAACTTTCTACATACTCGATAAAAAGTGAATCCAAAAGGTGCGTTACAATCTCGGTTAGGTTGTCTTTGACTCCCTTCAATTAATTTTTATGAAAGTTTAATGGACAACGAAAAAAGTGGCCGACAAGTTGGTGTTTTGAAACAGTTTTTAATATTCAGAAAAGTGGGTTTTTCTCCAACTTCGTCTCGATTTTTCGAGCAAGTTGGATAGCCATATCGAAATCCACCTGGGGGATCTCGAAGAGGGTCATGGGGGCTTTCTACACAAATTTACGGAATCTAAAACGAACAAGAACTAAGAGAGAAATCGTACGGTAAAGTTAGATACCTTGATTTTAAATTTCTGTCGATGTTGTTGTCGTTGTTTCCGTTGCCGTTGTCGCGGGGTGCTGCTGTCCGAGGGCTTGCCGGAGATGAGAGGGGAGGAAGAAGGAGATTAATTAGGTCATATATATATATATATATATTTTTTTTTTTAGGTCATATATATATATATATATATATATATATATATATGTATATATATATATATATATATATGTATATATATAAAAGGGAAGGGGGCTTCGGCTAACACCAAATATAGTGCTGCTATGTAAAGGGGGGTCGGCCTTATAGGCATGGGGTTGTTGCTACACAATGGAAAAAGGGGGAGGCCCTCATTGCAGCAGCTGCTGCTTCTTCCTTTATAGATTGGGGTGGTCGGTTGGTGGCGGGGCCGACCATCCACCTTTTTTTTCTATTCTCTTATCTTTATATATATATACATATCTATATATGTATACATGTATATTTAAATACATAAAAAAAATCTCTATAAATCAAATTTCCAGTTTAATGTTATCTTATTCAAATATTTAATATATTTAAACATATATATATATATATATATATATATATATATATATATATATATTTTATATATATATATATATTTTATATATATATATATATATAAATATATATATATATAAATATATATATATATATATATATATATATATATATATATATATATATATTTAATGGCGAGGCGATCACCATTAACTAAACAAATAATTTAATTATAAAAATAAATTAATAATAAATTGCAGTAATAAAATAATCAAATGATAATTTTTGGTGAACGTATATTAGGCCTCTTATCCGGGTCTAGATATTTGTACAATCTTGTAAAATAAAATACCAATAATTGTACAAATATTTAAATATTTAGAAATTACACATAAAATTCTAAAATAATTTAGAAAGTATTTGTATATACATAAAATATGCCTACATTGCCCCCATTTGGTCACATTACATGCTTACATGGGCTTGGGTTCGGTCCGGGCCCAGTTTGGGCTGGTTTGGGCCAACCAGGTCATCTAAAAATCAATATAAATAATATCTAATTAAAATAATTTAAACCGGTCAATTCATAACTCAGCCTGGTTTTCCTAGTTCGGACTGAACTATGGCTAAGCCTTCCACGACATGGCTAATATACTGGTCAAAGCACACTGCTACATCTTTCGTGCCAAAATTCATGGTCGTCTTGTGCTCAAAACACAATAATGGCTAAGGTCATTTTTAATAATTAATAAAAATCATAAATTGTATAAATTAAATTTGAAGTCTAATAAAATAATAAAAAATAATTTAAAAAATAGGGGTTTTACATCCTACCCAACTTACAAGAATTTTGTTCTCAAAATTTAGGATTAATAGGGTAGATAGGGTTGAGGGATAGGAAGAGTTCGTCAATACCAAAATACAATTAAATTTTGGAGGGGGCGATGAAACGGCATTCCACACAACCGTGCATTAGAAAATTGTGGAGTTGATATATAGAAAAAATATATCATGATTTTAGAATTGAATAAGAGTTGCTAGTGATGGTAACCAAATTTTGAATATCCAATTTTAGAGAACAGTAAGGAATTGAGTAGACCAAAGAGAATAAATTAGACATTCGGGAGATATGGTTCCTAGAGAGAAACTGGAGACTAATCGCCTCGATTGAGAGTTTGATTGAAGTGAATGATTAGAATCATTCTCGAGTGCTCAAGAATAATTGGAAGGACACGATAATAATTCTAGGGTTGAGAAAATAAAGAGCAGTTAAAGGCGAGGGTACAGCCACATTAGTCGGTCGATGGCTATCTACATTTGGTGTATAATTAACCGATTGGACAACCAAAGATGATACCTTGAGTCCAACTTAGCAAGTACAGTGCCTTGTCTTTCCAAAATAAGTAAAAGACGAGAACAACAAAGGTTTCAAAGACGGTGTTATATATTGAGTACGAATTGCGGGGTTCATAGGCGACAAAAATAATTCAAAAGAGAATTGTCAAGGCGGTCGTGAATGAGACTCTAAGGCAAGTTTAACTATGTCTCCATCCACGTAGAATAATATGTGATAGGCGAACCAAAGTGCAATAGGTTGATCAGACCATCATGCACCGGTTCTGATTAGACAATATGTTAATGGGTGCACCCAATAAAATATGTCATGATCAAGCTCGAAAAAGATAAGCTTGCAAAACCAAGGCTAATTTAGCAGCATCAGGTTGTTGAAATATAAGTAAGGGAGGTAATATCGAAGGAATTTAATTAGTCCAAGATCTTTTAAAATTAAGTCTTGCTCGAAGTGTGGGCCTTTACAGTTGTCCTAGTTTTTCTTCATTTATGGCTTGGTAGACTAGATAAGGTAGGGTCCTCTAAATTTATATTCTAAGTGAACTTACAAATGTGGTTCACAAGGAAAAAGGTTTGTTAGATGGTGAGGTATTCTATCCAACTTACAAGAGTTAAACTAGTAGTGTGGTGGGACAATGAGTCAAGCAATCAAGATAAAGCACAAATTTAAGCATTTAAGGAATTAAGTAGAACAAAATCATATATCGGTCGAAAGAATTGAGTCGAGGTTGAATCCCTATCTGTGGTCGAAAAATATATTGGTATTACGGTAGAGATTATAGTTTGGCCATTTTGACCATAAGGTCATATCAAGAAATAGAGTACAAGGATATAGGTTTTGGTGAGTCATGATATGTCTACAGGAAGGTGGGCTCGTCTAGGTCTTACATATGAAATTTGTTGAAAGAAAAAGTCTAGTGTTGTGCTCCGAATATCCAAGTCATGGTAAGGGACACCAAAATACCTAAAATAGAAAGCGGTAGTTCACGAGGTGATAATTAACGCACAAAAAATAAAGAAGATCAAGTTAAAACATGAAATAAAATTAATTAAAGAATCCAGTAAAAATAATTTTGGAACACAATTTCGGAGAAAAGATAATCTCCTAGATGAATACGGTTAAGGAACCATTATCTCATTATTCAAATGCAAGTGGGTTAGAAAGTCGCTATCAAAAGATCTAGAATTGAAGGAAGTTCGAGTAAGCCGAGGTGAAAATACAGTCACATAGCTGGGTAGATGATTAACAACACTTGTGTATATACTACTATCATGGTCATAGGAGACATGGCAATTAGTGTGGAACACTCAGTAGGGTTATCTTCGGGCCTACCATTAAAATTTAGCTCAAGTATCCTCCAAAAAGTTTCAAAAATAAACTTTCAAAAATATACCATCAAAATTTGTATTTACTCCAAGCCGTTCAAATTTATTATAAAATAAATTTAAATCACTCTCATAAATCTCAAAGCAAAATTTCATCACATTACTACTAACCTTTTCCAAAATTAACATTTTAAATTCAACTATTTAACTCAAGAGTTCATAATTTACAAATCCATAAAAATTTCACAATCAATCAAAAATTCGACACTCTAAATTTTCAAATAACTCATAATAAAACTCTTAGCATATTAAAAGCAATCTCAATAATTAAGCTCAATGTTCTCATAAATTTTAACTTATATTCATGCTAAGTTATTCCAACAAAATTACAACTTTTAAATAGTAACTTCCTTTAATCAATCAAAATTTTAACTTTCCATCACATCTTTCGAAATTCTCCCACAAATTTAATATTAGAAATCTCACATTAAACTAAATTTTCAAATAATTTTATCAGTCAAAATATATAATATTTTTTTACCAAAAATCTAAATAGATTTGTAATCCTCAATCATAGGACACTACCTACTTAAAAATTTCTCAAAAATCATTTTCATAACTTTCAAATATTTTAAACCAAAATTTGCCATCATTACTTCGACTTAAAATTTAAAATTTACTAAACATGAAAATTGTAAGTTGTACAACTCAAATTTAAATAATTTCTATGGCCATTTTTAAAAGCTAAGACCATTTTCAAACCAAATTTATAACTGTTCAAAGGTATATAACTATAATACAATAAATTATAAACATCAAAACTCGAAAATCAAATAAATTTTATATTTGTTCAAAGATGTATCTATCACCAAAAACTTATAAATATCACAACTCGAAAAACAAATCATTTTTATACTTGTGCAATGATGTATAACTATAACCCAATAAATCATAAATATCAAATCTCAAAAAGCCAATCAATTTCTTAAATCAATGGTATAAAGAATCTAGCTATATTTTTTTTTCTCCTTCCTGTAGTATCAATCCTATGGTATTTACTATTTAGAAATCTCAAGATAAAACCTTCCGTGGTAGTATCCTACTTTACAAATTACTAATCATTAATTCACACAAAAAAAACCCCTTTTAACCCAATTAGTCTTGAATGTATTCCAATTGCCAATATAACCATTCTAGCCATGTGTTTGGCCTATAAGAATATACTAGTGTAGTCATCTTCCTAATTA
Source organism: Iris pallida (assembly GCA_029216955.1). Classification (NCBI taxonomy): domain Eukaryota; kingdom Viridiplantae; phylum Streptophyta; class Magnoliopsida; order Asparagales; family Iridaceae; genus Iris; species Iris pallida. The sequence goes on from JANAVB010028820.1 coordinate 18,017,902, forward strand.
ACACTAAGCACGAAAATAAGAATCAACGGTAGAAAGGAATCAAGCAAGATGCAATTCAAGGAAGTCGAACGAAAGTTCGGAATTTGAAGCCAAGGGAAGAGGTCAAGCTGTACGGATGAGATTTCTAGATTCTAATCCTATGTTGCAGGCTCACACCGGTACAATTACGTAACCGAAGTGACAAACTAGGCCTGCATGGGCCACCACAAAAACATGTAACGCCCCAGTCCCAAAATACTTAGACTAGGTACATATCCATGCCAGCTACATACATACGAAGTATACTCCAATATATAGAAACTCGTATATAAACATAAGCTGTAAACTGCAGTAGAACCATAATAACTAAATCTCATCCACTAGATAAATAAATGGTATAGAAGCAACTTTGAATTTGTCATGTATACAATCGTTGGGCGGAGACAAAGTCCACTACCAACTATCTCGAATAAAATGTACAAGAAGGAATAAATAAAATAACAAGACGAGCCAAGTGCAATCCCCTTCGAAAGGATGGAGAAGATCACAGCCTCGGCGGGAACACCTGTAAATATCACAGAAGCACATACCTGGAGAGATAACCAGGTCCTCAGAGGGACGTAACAAGATACATAAATAATATGTCATAATAAACTGAATATATAATATGCCACAAACCGAAATAAGTGACAAGACGACAATAAGGTAATCTAACTGTACTATAATGTTGATACAGTTAAGAACAAACCTCCAACGCATGGGCACTCTGGCTCACTAGCAGTAATCTCAGGTATGGCCCATCAGGATACCAGGGACCTCAAAGCATAACATTCATCGAATGTCAGAGGCCATCAATAAATCAGTATCAGGATCCAGGACCGTATCTCCCGCGGAGATAACCGGTAATAGGGAAGTGCATACTTGGCCCATACGTCAAGGAACTGTTCTTCCCACCCAATGCCTAACAAAGTCACATCCATGTCTCACATACCTCTACTAACTGCTAAGTCTCCTAACATGCCTCTATTAGCAGTTAGCCCTATCGCATGCGCATGGGGGATCTGTCCACACACCAGAACCTCTATATGTACTCATCTCACACATCCTCATGGTACAACTGTGTCAAGGTATATACGATACACTACAGACGGCAGTCTCTTAACTCTAAGTCCATATGCAGTTAAAGGATAATAACAATGTATATCTAATATCACCGAGTAGACAGTAAATCAAGAACAGTAAGAACTGAAAATAACTGAACAGTGATATGTAATAAAATGCAAACTAAATATAAACAGTATAACGGCAAGGTATCTTGCCTGAGGGTGGTTTGCCTGAGGGTGGTACGAGAAGCAGCAAAATCCAACAATCAGAATCGCCAGCACGAAAGTCGAAATCCACAAGAAGCTCCGAATGCTGAAACAAACATCACGAACGAGTTTGGAATAAAGGATATGCCTAGGAAACGCTTGTCCAAAAGTTAAATTCTGGAACAGGGGCAAAATCGTAATTTTGGGTCAAAACGATGTCCGCCTTTGGACCCGCTTTGCACCAAAATGCGTGCCAAATATATGGTCTCTAAAGTCGTTAAACTATATGTCTACGGATTTGTTTTGAGGAGACGAACCCAACGGTATGTCCAATTTTGGATTCCGGTGGGCTGTGCACAAAATCGTCCGTTGAGTGGAATTGTTGGCCCGCCAAAATAGCGTCCCGATCAACGGTCTCAGAATCGGACCAAACTTGGCTCACAGGACCAAAAAAATATTTCGAGTCCAATGGCGCAAGTTTCATCACGATATGACATGTGTGCACAAAGTTGTGACTTAATTTGCAAAGGATCGATACGGGATATCTTGACGGATACGCACTGATTTCGTCGCACACATGCAACGAAATCGAGTTTCGTCAGTTCCCACACATCGACAACATCCATACGCGCCTTTAGATGCATATAGTGTGCGACCACGTCGCCCGGTTTGTCGGGGCTTGTGCCGTATCGGGTGTTTTTCCACTTTTTGAAAACAGAATTTACAATTTTTCGTGAAACTTTAACGTGTAACTTTCTACATACTAGATAAAAAGTGAATCCAAAAGGTGCATTACAATCTCGGTTAGGTCATCTTTGACTGCCTTCAATTAATTTTTATGAAAGTTTAATGGACAGCGAGAAAAGTGGCCGACAAGTTGGTGTTTTGAAACAGTTTTTAATATTCAGAAAAGTAGGTTTTTCTCCAACTTCGTCTCAATTTTTCGAGCAAGTTGGATGGCCATGTCGAAATCCACCTGGGGATCTCGAAGAGAGTCATGGGGGCTTTCTACACAAATTTACGGAATCAAAAACGAACAAGAACTAAGAGAGAAATCGTACGGTAAAGTTAGATACCTTGATTTTAAATTTTTGTCGATGTTGTTGTCGTTGTTTCCGTTGCCGTTGTCGTGGGGTGCTGCTGTCCGAGGGCTTGCCGGGGATGAGAGGGGAGGAAGAAGAAGATTAATTAGGTCACGTATATATATATATATATATATATATATATATATATACATCCATATATATATAATATATATATATATATATATATATATATATATATATATATATATATATATATATGGATGTATATATATAAAAGCGAAGGGGGGTTCGGCTAATACCAAATATAGTGCTGCTATGTAAAGGGGTTCGGCCTTATAGGCATGGGGTTGCTGCTACACAATGGAAAAAAGGGGGCGGCCCTCATTGCAGCAGCAGCTGCTTCTTCCTTTATAGATTGGGGTGGTCGGTTGGTGGTGGGGCCGACCACCCACCCTTTTTTTTTCCTATTCTCTTATCCTTTATATATATATAAATACATATCTATATATGTATACATGTATATTTAAATACATAACAAAATCTCAATAAATCAAATTACCAGTTTAATGTTATCTTATTCAATATTTAATATATTTAAACATATATATATATATATAATACATTTAAATATATTTACATATCTACATATATTTAATGGCGAGGAGATCACCATTAACTAAACAAATAATTTAATTCTAAAAATACATTAATAATAAATTGCAGTAATAAAATAATCAAATGATAATTTTTGGTGAACGTATATTAGGCCTCTTATCCGGGTCTAGAAATTTGTACAATCTTGTAAAATAAAATACCAATAATTGTACAAATATTTAAATAATTAGAAATTGCACATAAAATTCTAAAATAATTTAGAAAGTATTTTTATATACATAACATATGCCTACATGGCCCCATTTGGTCACATTACATGCTTACATGGGCTTGGGTTCGGTCCGGGCCCAGTTCGGGCTGGTTTGGGCCAACCGGGTCATCTAAAAATCAATATAAATAATATCTATTAAAATAATTTAAATGGGTCAATTCACAACTCGGCCTGGTTTTCCTATTTCGGATTGAACTATGGCTAAGCCTTCCACGACATGGCTAATATACTGGTCAAAGCACACTGCTACATCTTTCGTGCCAAAATTCATGGTCGCCTTGTGCTCAAAACACAACAATGGCTAAGGTCATTTTTAATAATTAATAAAAACCATAAATTGTATAAATTAAATTTGAAGTCTAATAAAATAATAAAAAATAATTTAAAAAATAGGGGTTTTATAATTCTCCTTCGGGTCGACGCATCTTTTTAAATTTGACATGTACCCGTCAAAAAAATTTAGGCCCTGAATCCACCTACAAAGTCTCCCTTTATCCTCCCTGTCCAGTAAAAAAATTTTCTTAGGCTGCTTATACTTTCCATTGCCATCCTTTATCAAATACAATGCAGGACGTCTGCATATATCTTCCAAGTCCAACCTGGACTTGGGATTATCTTTCATCTTTTCCTTTACGTCCATCACAATATTAATTATGTTGTCAAAGACATTCTTCTCGATATACATGACATCAAGGTTATGTCTGATCAGATTGGTGCTCCAATATGGTAGGTCCTAGAATATACTTCTTTTTGTCCAATTATGAGTACGGCCAAATTCATTACACTTGTATCCTTTTGTAGGTTCTTCAATAGCACTTGGAAAATCCTTGATCTCTACCTTGGCGGTAGATTGACCTTCTCCACAATGCTGAAACGAAAGAATCCATGTTCCTCCGGAACGGATGATCCTTCGACAGAAATTGTCGATGACAATCGAAAAAGCACGGTTTTTCTCTTTGTTTCAAACGAAAAGACTTCATACGGTACATGCAATACGGACATAAGATACGACCATGAGTGCTCCACCCAGATAACATTCTATAGGCCAAAAAGTCGTTGATGGTCCGCATCAGTGTGGCCCCCATCTAAAAGTTCTGCTTTCTAGAAATATCATACATGTTGGCACCTACTTCCTACAGCTGATTCAACTCATTTATCAACGACTGTAAGTACACATCGATATTTCTCTTCAGATTGTTCGGACCCGGATGATAACGGTTAGGAACATGTAAGGAGTCTTCGTACACATCCATGGTGGTATGATGTACGGAGTGACAATCACTGGCCAACACAAATATTGGGAACTAAAAAGTCCGAACGGGGTAAAACCGTCAGATGATAGCCCTAATCTTATATTACGCAGATCATAAGCAAAATCTGAATACTCTCGATCAAAGTGCTTCCATGCTTCTCCATCGAATGGATGATCCAAAACAACATCGATCTGTTGCCATCTGTGCCAACTCATGTTCTTGTTAGTCTTCTTCACCATAAACAACCTCTGCAATCGCGACATCAAAGTCAAATAGTACATCAGATCGGTCGGCTTCCTTGCACCGGAAGTCCTACTTGAACTTGTTTTCTTGTAGCGATTAGTACCACAAAATCTGCACATATCTTCATCCTTGTCGTCCTTGTAGTACAACATGCATCCGTTGTGACATGCATCAATTTTATCATATCCCATCCAGAGCGATCTCACTATTCTCTTAGATCGATAGAAGTCTGTATGTAACTTTGCACCCACCGACAAGATCTTTATAATCAACGCGATGATTCAGTTATAGAATTCTTAAAAGGGTAAAGTGCAGAAAACCCCTCGTTAGATTCCTATTTTTGTACTAAAAGATCCCGTGCTCTTAAAATTTTAAAAAATATGAAATCTGCTTATTTTGTTCCCTTTCCGTTAACTGTTGTTAAGTGGGGTATGTAATGACCATTTTATCCCTCCACTTTCTCCCTCCTCTCTCTTTTCGATGGTACGGAGAGGAGGATGAGGGGACGGGCTGCCTGGTGTTTCACTTAACAAAATGCCTGGAAACTAAATTTTGAAAATAAAACGAGAAGAAGTACAAGAAGTACAATTTTGATTCTGGGGAAGTATTGCTGTAGAAGTCTGATCTTGTAAATGATCACTTTGTTCCTTGGACCATACGATGATGATGAAGATCGCTGCTTGAAGATGAACAACTTGGAAGAACTAAGTCACCAGAAAGGTATCGACGCACTTGGGCACTGATGGCGTGGCCGAATGCTTTCCTGCTTTGCTTCACTCTGTTCTGAAAGAAAGGTTGAAGAAGAATGCTCCAGAGTATCAAAAATCTCTGAGTTCTAATCTCTCTGTCTTTTCTCCTGTCTCTGTGTCTGTTATATAAGAAAAATCAGTCTATTTATAGACTTGGGCTCTTGTACGTAAAAACTCAGCAAAAGTCCCATCTTTACGCTAACAACTGTCACCCACGACTGAAGTTATCGTCTGTATATGTTGACACGTGTCCCATCATTTCAGTAAGAATAAGATGCACGTACACACGTTCTTCGAGATGTGTGGCATGAAAGCCATGTAGGAAGACCACGTTCTCAACTGATGAAGAAGAATAGGGCGTAAAACGACCCCAATGTACTCTGAGCGTAAAGTAGTGGACTAGGCGTAAAACAGCCCTGTCATAGACTTCTCGCGTAAAGTGGTTGTTAAATAACCTTGAGTGTAAAAGTAGCTCAAATAGACTTTACGCACACGTCAACTGTTGAGCGTAAAAGCTCGTATAGTCTTCATACGTAAAAGAAGCGATAGTTGAGCGTAAAGTGGCTCAATCCACATACTAAACGACAACATTGGTCTCTGTGTAAAAACAAATCCCTTTGATTTCTGTGATATATGCCATCATTAATATCTCCATGTCAGAATTTGCATTAAATGCGAGATTTGACATCTTTGTCCAGCGTAAAAGTGGCCGATCTGTCCTTGGCGTAAAATCATGGGTGTAGACCCGAGCGTAAAATAATCTGCCTACTTTAGGCATAAAGTGATTAGCCTTGTCTTGGGCGTAAAGTATTTAGCCTCTCTGCAGCGTAAAGTAGATCAATTTGAGTGGAATGATCCATCACTTTTGACTCTTTCTTTGAAGCACTTTTTACGCTCCTACAAGACCCCTTTCAAAGTTTTTAAATATCTCCAAAATTTGGAATACTTTGAATAGAAGCGTAAAAGTTGAGTTTTGACCAGTCAGTGTAAAATTCGGGATACGTAACAGTCATCCGCGTAAAAGCGGGGACATCCAACAGTCGGCGTAATATCTGGAATTTGAACCGATTTGAAATCTCCCTATAAATAGGGTTCTTCGGAGAGAGAAAACACTTTTACTCATCTTCTTGCAATCTCGAATTCCTCTTCCCTGTCTTTCTTCGAAACCCTCACTTTGATCCGATGGCTCCCAAGAAATTATCCGCCGTTAGCAACAAGGGGAAGAAACCAGCCGTTGATTCGTCGTCGGCCGACCATACAAAAACTCCCATTCAGTCGTCAACACCACACCGACAACCCAACCCGGCTGTAGCTCCGCCTATGATGGGTAAAACCCTATTCTTTGGCTGGGAAAATCCATCGAGAAAGGAAAAGATAACCCAAACCTTCAGTTCTTTTATGCCCACGTTATACGTGTTAGCGTAAAAACTGAAATGACAATATATGCCCACGTTGTACGTATTAGCATAAAAGATAAAAAGAGCACGCCCACGTTATACGTGTCAGCGTAAAATTTGAATTACGCCCACAATTAATGTGCTAGCGTAAAACTTAACTACGCTCATGTTCATACATGCCAGCGTAAAAATTTATATTACGCTCACATTAACATATGGTAGCGTAAAACTCATCAATCACTGAGAGACATTGTAAAATGAAGACTTCATAAACTTTTATCAACTTTTAGTAAGTGTAAAAGTCATAAAACTTCTAAACTAATTTGATCTCTTTTGTCCTTTTGTCAGTGGATTTGCAAGTTCACCCTCTCGCAGAATTATTTGGCTCATCGGTTGGTATGTTGGGTTCAAATTATCTGGAAGATCTGTCTCACGTAATATTTCCTCAATCAAATCCTGAGTATCCTGCAGTAAGAGCGCAACTGATATATGCCCAAGGAGATAGGATGTTGTTAACCATGATAGATGGGGAAGTACCGATGTCACTAGATAATCAACAATTCCTGAAACCAGCTTTCTTATTTGGAGATGCGATAGATTACAAATCACAGACTCATCCCAAAAAAGAGGCTTGGGTATTTAGATCTGGGGAAAGGGTAATGTATCTTCCTGATATGGACAGGGATTACCCTATATCTGCTTTCGTCCATGCTAGCCATCACCGTCAAATGCTGTGGAATTTGACTTCCAGTAGCTATGGTAGATCGGGCAGAATCATTTTTAGAAGGGAGAAAGCGAATGACATGGGTTATCACGTTAGCACTCCTTGTGGTGGTTTTATTCTATTTTCTGGACTGATGCCTGTGTTTACACCGAGCGAGGATTTATCTCTCATCCAGCCGGTCCAGATTCCCATGTTCATAAATAGATTCATAAGAGAAGGAGTCTTATATCCTCAGACCAACCCTAGGCTGACAGGGTGGCTGACCCCTTATAGTGGTAACTGGATCCAGATCAACAACTAGGTTATGAAATACTTTAAAACAGAATTGGATGACATCAGTCTGTATGAAGCAGTAGCATCTACTAGTTATGGTATTTCGCCGAATGGCAATCTGTTCTTGGCTTTATTGGAATTGTATATGAGTTCGACCGAAACTTTCGTAACTCTGCATGGTGAAATCGGTCTGGCCCTACATGAGATACAGTTTATCTCGAAGCTACCAATGGGCGAGTTCCCCTATGAAGAATATATTCCCTCCAATCGGAAATTGGCAGAAATTCGGAAGAAGAATCCCGAACTGGTGCAAGTCTACGAAGAACTCATGTGCCATTATCTTATTTGTACCATCATATATGAAACCGGCTCACATTTGATATACATTACAAAATGGACAACTTATCTATTTTATGATGAAAATAGAGTGTCCAGGACAGAGAAGAGCAGGTTCCGTGAAGACAAGACTCAAGTCATCAAGCCTTGCTCTATAATTCCTGCAGATTTAATTAAAGAGTTGATGGTGTCGCAGAAAGCTCGCGACCGATATCTGTCTACCAAAACAGGAGATATCCCTGCGGGGACTGAAGCTTTAAGCTACCTGAGGCAGGGTAGTCAAAAAATGTCGAAGAAGGCCTTGTTGGCGGGCTTCTTATCCTTATAGCTGCGCTGATGGGTCATACCAGGGATCAGCACTGTAGACCGGATTCACCGCAACGTATTGTGTCCAGCGGTCCGTTTGGTATTGAAGAACAGAATTAACCTGTTGTCGGCAATGGTATGCCGAATAAATGCAGGTCTATGGATTTTTGGTGAAGAACTAATCAATAATGCTCCTCACAATTTTCCAAGGGTAGAGTTACCATTCACCTATCTGATAGGTTGGTTGCTACACCATAATTGTAGTTTGTTACCACCAGGCCCTGAGGATGAAGCTAGGATTTTTCTCCAAAAATTTAGCAAATCTACGTGGAGAACTACAACGTTGGCAGATACCCGAGCAGCATTAAATTATTCGCATGGCTGGAATTTCTTCTGCACTAGACCACCAGTCCCGGCTGACTGCCTCAGTGTGCAATTTGAAGATAGAGCAGATAAATCGGCCTTATTGCCGAGATCTGTCTACCGATGGTTAGTGTACATCAGACCCTCTCATCTGATGTACAGGAATGAAGATAACTGTGCATTCGAGCCTTATTTGCCAAGTAGGTTCGCTCGTCAGTTTGGGTATGACCAACTTTATGTTGGTAATCCTTCCACTAGCTTCTATCATTATGGGAAGGTGATCGACGGTGCACGAGCATGGATATATTTCGGAGCTGCATGTACTGGCGCTAGATTCACCATATCTACAGCTACTAGTACAACCGAGCTACGCATACTTCATTCATATGCTTGTTTCTATACATCTATCCACTCTTTTGAAGACGGTTATAGTATGCAAGGAAGTCTTCGGTGGGCTCAAGAGGGAAATGTTGAAGAACCTATCAGGATAACCCTAGACGTACCAGATAATACTGCCGCTATAGATGAGTTTCTGGCAGTAATTCCTAGTGGAGCTGGGGATGTAGCCGCGGGACCAATAATTATTGGAAAGACCCGCAAACGAAAGCAGAACACAGCTACCGCTTCTACGGTGAAGTCTCAAGAGAAGAAGAAATATACCACCAAAGGGCCTTCCAAACCAAGAGTCCGCACTCCAGAAGACGACACTTTGATTGAAGAGGCTCATCTTGTCAGTTCCTCCTCAGTTCATCCAGGAGAAGGATCTTCAGCTCCTCTACCAATAGTTGGATCAGAAGCTGTGACACTTTTGTCTCCTGGACGTATTAGCACCTCACTCCATTTATCTTTGTCAACCAAGGCACAGGTTACAGAGGGTGCTACTACTGTATCCACCGCTGATCAAGACCGCATCCCATCAGACGAACCGGCTCTTGACTTCGAGGATGATGACTGGGATGGTGATTATGATACCTATCTTGAAAAAAAGCACATATTCCAAGTATTACACAAAACCTATACGGAATTGTTTACCATGATTTTGTATATTAACTTATTTTGTTCGTTTTTTGCAGATGTCATAATTGTACCAAAGCATATAGCTCCTCCTCCTCAAGAAGAGGATATTTATGAGGAAAATGAGGAATCTACTGATGAGGCTTTTTCTTCTAGCGAAGAGGGTGCTGATGAAAAGGGAGGAGAACAACCCGCGATGGAGCATGAAGAAGTACATCCTGAACAATCCTCTCATGTTGAAGATCAACACCAGAAAGAGGTTGCAATAGACATCACTGCAGGTGATGATGAACCTGCTGGAGGAAAATCGGTCTTAAATAAAGAACTAGCTGTAGAAAATTTTACTGCAACTGAAGCAGTGGAAAATCCTGCAGAGCCGACTGTTGAAGAAGGTGCCAAACCCAGGGAAGTGATAGCATCTTCTACTGTAGTTGCTGATTCAATATCAGTTTTTGATAAGCCAATACCGGAACCTGAACCAGCTTCTACAATTGTCACCACATCCACCAATGTCACCGCTGCCAGAACTCCAAAAACGGCTGGAGTAACAGATATTGAAAACATTGCTCCTGAAGTTCTTGGGGACCAAATAACAGCAATAACAACAACAGCTCCACCTCCATCTGTTGTTACGCCGATGGTAGCTATAGAGGTTGGAGATACAATCCCTGCATCTCTTAGGGATAACTCGGCCATGGCAATAGTAATAGCAACAACTTCGTCTCATCCTGCTGTTGTGCCAACCAGATCTGCTCCCGACCTCCAAAGAAGAGATTTATTAGATATTGCCGCCACACCAAGCTCCCGCGTAGAAATGAATCTCCTGGTTGAGATTCATACTGAAACTTTTTATAAAACTCTGGCAACTCTGATAAAGATGGTCCTGAATAAGGGTCTCAGCTATGAGGTTTTGAAGAAGGCAATGGCTCTGACTATCAAGAATGTTGCTATGTTCAATGATGTTGGGATAGGTGCAACATTGGAGAAAATTATGGAGGACCTTGAGCAGCCTATTAGAGAATATCTCAGGCTATAAAATGAGACTGTTGAAAGCCTCATTCAGGAAGAGTATGATGCCTTAACGGCTGATTATCTTGCTCGAGAGACTACATATAATGCAGCTCTCCATGAACACAATCTAAAGGTCGCCAAAGAGAAAGCCTTTTTGGCTGGCATAAAACCTGTACTGCATGGTCACAGAGTGGCTTATGATGCTTTGAACATAGATATTCAGAACAAGAATGACAAAATCCGCGAAGTCGAGGCAGAGCTAGCTTGCTTGAAGGCTGAGAGGGAGAAGATGATCGATGCTCGAAATCTGCACCTCACCTAAAGCTCAATTTTAGAAGAACAAGCTTTTGGGGCTGAATCGACCATCAGAACCCTTGATGAAGCCAAGAACAATTTGATAATCGCCTTCACTGAACTTTTCTGTATTTGCACTCCATAAGCTCGACGTGCTGAGGCTACCAAGAAGGTTATGAGTTCCCGTGGCAAGCAGCTAGAAGAATTAAAGAAGTTGCTTCAAGATGTTTCCATCCCACCTTAAGAGAGTGTTTTGTCATCTTTTGTCTTATTTATTTTGTAGTGTTTCCACCAGAAATGAATGAAAGATTTGTTTTGTGATCCTATCGTTTATTTGGAGTTTAAACAATAGGTATGAGATAGAAGACACTTACCAGAGGTAATATGAACATGACAAGTCTTTTAAACTCAACATATTATATTTATCCAGAGGTAATATGGACATGATAGATAATGAAATCACGTTTCCTGTTTTAGAGCACAATACTATCAGAGGTAATATGAACATGATAGTATGTAAGAACTCAAAGAAAAGTAGATTAATATCTATGCAGAGGTCGAATGGACATGATAGACAGGAAACACCAGCAAATTTAATATTTATTCAGAGGTTATAAGAACGTGATAAATAATAAAGTCAGCTTTCTATATCAACTGATGAGATGGAAGATAAAAATTTCTTTCCAAAGAGATGAGTAGTCATCTTAACCAAACTTTGGTAGCTGGGGATTAAGAAGATAGGCATCATGAGAATATATGTCAGATATCGATAAAAGAAGTGGATGACCTAACCTATTTTATAGGAAAGGAAAAGGGGTCAACTCAAGAGTAAATCCTAATGGCAAGTTGAAGATACACGTTTGAATTCACCATATGAAGAACGAGATATATCCGATTCGATGAATTAGTTTTCTTCCGAATCAAATGATTTCAAACATATAGGATGGATCATATCCTAATCCATGACGAGTCTTCTGATAAAACGGATCACCACATAACGGGAGTCATCTACCTTTGCCCTGATTGAGACCTTGCTTAGTCTTCAAATCATATTCCATGTTCTGGATAATCTTGATAGTTGTTGACTATACTTGTCAATTCAGATTCCTCCTTTGTCTTTATCTTTCAGCTCATCTGCCTGAGTAATAGGGATATTTCTAGTCAGTCCAAACACAATTTGGCGCTTGTTTTTTTATTAGACGGAACCACGAAATAAGATTCTTCATGACGTCTAAAAGTTACGCAGGCTTGTGATGAAGCAGCTACAGATAGAAGATAGGAAGAAGATGTCAGGAACCTTTGAGCATAAGGTCCAACATCTACATGAGAAGGAAAAGAATTCTCCTTATGATCAATGTATAAAGTTCCTTCTGGCTCTATGTCGTCTTTATATTGATGACTTTTCTTATCCGAAGATAAAGTCATTCTTTCAATAAACTTGACAGCCTTATACTCGAAAAGGAAATCTTTATTGATGTCAAGAAGTACAGGATGATTAATATTTACATCATTTACAATCTGATTACTAAGCTTCGGATTAATCAACAGTGGATCATTATCTGTCTTCTGCGTAGACTTGCTAAGATTGACAATCAATGGTGGTTCTGGATCATTCGTATAAGAGGTACGCTCTTTAACCTTAATCAAAAAAGGTTAAACTTGTTTCTTAGCAGGAATATTTATTGATTCCTCGGATGAAGTTTGAGTTCTTCCTTTAACCTTAATTATCAAAGGTTGATCATTGACAGGTTGGGATTGGACTCATCCCTTGACTATGATCTTCAAAGGTTGTTCATCTGGTGGATCTTCATTAAGAGACTGATCCTCAGTAGATGATTGATCCTCAGCTATGTCTGCTATGTCTTTCATATGCTCTTGTTTATAAAGCCTTAAATCAGAAAAATAGGCTTCGATACCCTTGAAAGGATTGATATCAGCAAACTCAGTCTTCACAACTCCTTGAAAATCCACATACTTGAAGCATTAGTGGAGAGTTGAAGGCACGATGTTATGCTCATGTAACCATGGTCTTCCAAGAAGGATATTATAGGATACGTCTGAGTTGATAACATAGAAGGTTACCATAGTTCGGAGATTGCCAATCTGAATCTGCAGACGAATCTTCCCCAGTGGTTTACTTTTGCCAGAGTTAAAACCGACTATCGTAGTACTAGTATAAGTCAAATCACTAGTAGGAATCCTCAGGGGTCTTAGCATACTCTGAAGAATTATGCTAATTGAAGACCCAGGATCAATGTAGATCCTGTCAATTTTAGTAGATCCATTATACCCAGTATAGCACAGAGGTCTGTCATGTTTGTTATGCTTCAACAGCATATCTTCTTGTGTGAAGGTGATATTGGGAATCGCTTCCATCACACTATGACATTGCGGACATAAAACTGGAGTATTTTCAGGACTCTTGAGTTGAGCCAAGCATGAATCCGCTTGAAGTAGAGCTTCACTCAAAGTCTCCCTACTTTCTCTAGAAAGATGAAGCAGTTCAAATATGGATAGTCTAGCTGGAGTATTGGCTAACTGAGCTAGAATATCAAATTTGTAAGGTTTCATCACCACCCCCTGACTGGAGGCAGACTTCAATGGAACGTCAAAACGTACTGCTTTCTATTTCCCCTTTTCAACCACCGAAGGTTTAGCAGGAACAGAAGAAGGTTGAGCTGGTAGTGTTTCCACTACATCTTCTGCTTTTTTGGAAGATCCCTCATAATCTTTGTGGTACTCCTTCCCAGATCTTATACCAGTAAAAGTTTCTTCTTCAGACTCAAGAGAAGGAAGTACCATATTACATGATTTAGTCTTCCTCCCTTTAGCCTTTTTCTTGTAAGGTTTATTGTGAGGAATTTCAGAACCCAATCCAATAGTGGATTTTTGATTTTGAATTTATAAAGGAAGTCATATTCCTTTATCATAATTCAAATCTTCTGCCTTCTGAAAGTCATAACCCATTTTCTTCATACGAAGGACAGATTGCTGACTGTACAGATGAATGGGCAGCAAACTTTTAGCAAATGGTTCCACAGAGGAAGAAGAAGAGATCTCTATATCCACAGAAGAATGAAGGACATATTTTTCTGTAGCCACGGGAGGAAAAGGATTCAGAATACGAGGAAAAATTCCTGTCGGAGGTTTTTCATAAGCGGCGAAGACTTGTTGCGCCCGGTATAAAGGGACACTATTCATAGCTAACCACTGCTGATGAGTAAGCTTGAACTTGGTAGGAGGAGCTAGACTTGGAGGACAGATGTTCAGTCCTCTCAATCTATCTTCTAAAGGAAAGCCATCCCATAGCCGATCCAAGTTATCAGGATCTGGAATATCATGAGAAATCATGTTGCAGGTTTTGACTTTCTTACCCTTCTTGGATTTTAAAGTTTTTCCTTCATTTTCCAATTCAGGCACTAAGTCAGGATGTATCCACATGATTTTACCATTCTTTAGTGTGAGTGGCAGCAATCCTGTATTTTCTTCTCTGGCAGGCAGAATATTTACAATCTTCATTGTCGCCTTCGGGATTGGGATGATTCCATCTGCTACTTGCTGTGGAGGAAAATCCCCGAATTGAAGAGAAACCATATTGGTTGAAACCGTATGGTCATCATTAGTTAAGGCGATAGCACCGCCATTTATCAGCTCCTGGATTTTCTTCTTCAGGACATAGCAAGCACTGGTAGGATGATTAATGTATCTATGATAGATACAATATTTGGGATTGTTAGTTAGATTCACCTCATTAGGCCTCTTTGGTTCTGGAATCTGAAGTTTGCCACTCTTCACCAGATACTGAAATATCTCTGGGATATCACTCTCATCAAAAGAGTATTCTTCCTTTGGCCTGGAAGATTCCTGACTATTCGGCATCGTTTTATTCTTGGAAAGATTAACCATGAGGGTATCTTTTTCTTTTATATTGCGATTACCGAGGTTATTACCAGGATTACTTTTCTTTTCTCTATCATCTGAGGCGAAAATCATCCCATGTTCACGAGCCAACCTACCATTGGTCTCAGCAGAAACTGCTGCTATGATGAACAAAGTCGAATCTGTGAATTGAAAACCCGTAAAAACAACAATAGATGGTCGCAGATTCATCTTGCATGTACCAATAAGTGCTGAATCTGGCATACCCGGGGGCATCTTTAAAGTCGCCTGTTGGAAACGTTCGATGAACGTCCGAGTATCTTCTTTCTCCTTTTGTTTGATTTCTATCAAGGAGGACATGTTCATGTCCATACCTCCTTCATAGAAGCGGGAGAGAAACATCGCCTTAAATTCGTCGAAAGATGAAATACAATTGTCGGGTAAACTTCGATACCAATCATAAGCCAAACTCGTCAAGCAAACAATGAACACTCGAGTGAGAAGAGCATCATCTTTCTGCAGATGTACAGTCATAATATCAAAATAATTGATATATTGACTAGGGGATGCTTTTCCATCAAACAGAACCATAGATTGTGGCTTGAATTTCGGTGGAAAGGGTACATCATTCCAATGAGGAGGATAAGGTTGCTTAATACCTAACCTCTGGAGTTGATACTTGTGCCTCAAAACTTCAAACTGTGCTTTGAGCTCACGCACTGCTTGAATGGCTTTACTGGTTTGAGGAAGCACATTTGATTGAATGGTTGTTGGATGTACTGTAACCCCCACTGGAGGTGGTACGTCTTCAGGAATAATAGGATCTGGAGATGCAGAATTTTGATTAACAACAGGTTTCTAAATATTCAAAGGTATTTCAGTCCCTTGACTATCTTGAGTTGGTGCTGCTACTGGTACCGGTGTTACTACTGTCGACTGAGCAGTTTGTTGATTCAATATTATCTGATGCATGTTTTGCATCATGTTAAGCATGTCTTTCAATGATTGCTCAACGGCAGTGAGACGTTGTTCTGTATTAACAGATGAGGTCTCTGGTTCATCTCCAATAGCGTAGGATTCAACCTCTCTTGAAGATATAGAAGGATTAGTATAGAAGTATGAATCGACACTGTCAGTCTCGGACTCAAAAGATTGAGTACCCCCAGCTTAGGAATCAGAAGTCTTCATTTGTCTTTGTCTTCTTGATCGAGTGTTTTGATATACTCCCTCAAAAGAATCAAGAAGTCTGTTGAACTGTTGCTGACCCGAGGTTTGGGACGTATTTCGTCTTGGACATCGTCCTCTGTTAGTATGAGATGCCATGTTCACTGACACATATGACAACTCATGTTCTTGGTCTTCAGTTTGTTGTTGAGACACGTTAAAACTCAATCGATCAAAAACTGACCGTTTTGAAGCCGAACAACAACAATTGATCACAACCTGGTGATAATCACAATGATGTTTTTCTTGAGGAAATATCACCGTAGATTGTCTATTCTTACGCTTTTGCATTAGCAATTCACGTAAGTCAGAAGGAGTGGAGGGAGTAGTCTTCTTTATTACATTAGGGGTAGAAAAATGTTTAGTCCCCTGTGTATAAAGAAGATTACTGGCTGCATTCGCAGAACCAAATTGTACATTTCTACGCGTTTGGAGTTGTGTGCGTAAATCTTGAGATTTTTTAGCACGAAGAACTCCATTTTTTTGCGTGTAATTTGTAGATTTGGTACTTTGCGTAGAGCAGTATAAGAAGGCTGTTGGTGTAGAACTGAAGTTTTACCAACATTATTTTTACGCTGCACACATTTAGGTACATTCACATTAGATGTAAAAATATTATTACGAATTTTATCTACACTGTCAAAGACAGGAGATTTACCTTTATGCGTAAAACGTAACAATTGGTTATCTACCACGTCACAGATGGGAGATTTTTCTTTACGCGAAGAGCGTAACTTGTGTGTGTCTACCACGTCACAGACGGAAGACTTATTCTTACACTCAGAAGCATTAAAGTCTGCCACATTACAAATGGAAGACTCATCTTTATGTACTGAGCATAAAAGTTGGTTTTTACCCACTGAGCGTAAAACCTGGTTGTTACGCAGTGGGCGTGAAACCTGATTATCTTCACCATTACAAACGGGAGATAAATTGTCACATTTTGAGTGCAACTCTGAAGTAAGGACTGCCTCGTTACGAATGGGAGCCCCTACGACAGGAGTGGGAAGAATTCCCTTGCCACTAGCAGCAACAGAGAGATCAGAAGCTATTTTGGATTTAGGAACCCAAACTTTTCGTGCTTTGCGAGATTTTTGAACATTGGAGTAGCGAGAGCCACCCCCAGTTCGGAGCATTTCTTCATAGGCAGTCTGGTCGAAGTGTACAACCAGAGTCTTCTTGGTCGAACCGACCGAAACATTATCGTATTGAGCAATTGCCTCCTCGTCAGAGGAGAAGGTCATCCCCAGCAGAGTCGCCATTTTTGTTTCACTTAACAAAATGCCTGGAAACTGGATTTTGAAAATAAAACGAGAAGAAGTACAAGAAGTACAAATTTGATTCTGGAGAAGTATTGCTGTAGAAGTCTGATCTTGTAAATGATCACTTTGTTCCTTGGACCATACGATGATGATGAAGATCGCTGCTTGAAGATGAACAACTTGGAAGAACTAAGTCACCAGAAAGGTATCGACGCACTTGGGCACTGATGGCGAGGCCGAATGCTTTCCTGCTTTGCTTCACTCTGTTCTGAAAGAAAGGTTGAAGAAGAATGCTCCAGAGTATCAAAAATCTCTGAGTTCTAATCTCTCTGTCTTTTCTCCTGTCTCTGTGTCTGTTATATGAGAAAAATCAGTCTATTTATAGACTTGGGCTCTTGTGCGTAAAAACTCAGCAAAAGTCCCATCTTTACGCTAACAACTGTCACCCACGACTGAAGTTATCGTCTGTATATGTTGACACGTGTCCCATCATTTCAGTAAAAATAGGATGCAGGTACACACGTTCTTCGAGATGTGTGGCATGAAAGCCATGTAGGCAGACCACGTTCTCAACTGATGAAGAAGAATAGGGCGTAAAACGACCCCAATGTACTCTGAGCGTAAAGCAGTGGACTAGGCGTAAAACAGCCCTGTCATAGACTTTCCGCGTAAAATGGTTGTTAATTAACCTTGAGCGTAAAAGTAGCTCAAATAGACTTTACGCACACGTCAACTGTTGAGCGTAAAAGCTCGTATAGTCTTCATGCGTAAAAGAAGCCATAGTGTGAGCGTAAAGTGGCTCAATCCACATACTAAACGACAACATTGGTCTCTGTGTAAAAACAAATCCCTTTGATTTCTGTGATATATGCCATCATTAATATCTCTATGTCAGAGTTTGCATTAAATGCGAGATTTGACAGCTTTGTCCAGCGTAAAAGTGGCTGATCTGTCCTTGGCGTAAAATCATGGGTGTAGACCCGAGCGTAAAATGATCTGCCTACTTTAGGCGTAAAGTGATTAGCCTTGTCTTGGACGTAAAGTATTTAGCCTCTCTGCTGCGTAAAGTAGATCAATTTAAGTGGAACGATCCATCACTTTTGACTCTTTCTTTGAAGCACTTTTTACGCTCCTACACCTGGGGCGGGGAGGAGGAGGGGGGTGCTGGTCAGGGTGAGAAGGGGGGGCTAAGGGGGGCGGAAAGGAGGGAGGAGGAGGGAGGATGAGGGAGGAGGAAGGGGCTGAGGGGATCGGGGAGGGGGGGCTGAGGGGGGCGGAGAGGGGGGCTGAGGGGGGCGGAGAGGAGGAGGAAGGGACTGAGGGGGTCGAAAAGGGGGAGCTGAGTGGGGCGGAGAGGAGGAGGAGGAGGGCGCCTGAGGGGGTCGGGGGGGGAGGAGGAGGCAGAGAGGAAGGAGGAGGAGGGGACTGAGGGGGTCGGAAAGGAGGGCGGAGGGATGAAGAGGGGGCTGAGGGAGGCGGGAAGGAGGGATGAGGAGGAGGGGGGCTGAGGGGGGTCGGGGAGGGGGGCTGGGGGGCGTGGAGGAGAAGGAGGGGGTCAGAAAGGAGGGGAGGCTGAGGGGGTCGGGGAGGAGGGAGGATGATGGGGGCTGAGGGGGGCGGGGAGGAGGAGGGGGTGCTGGGCGGAGTGAGGAGGGGGGCCGGCCGGAGGAAGAAGGAAGGAAGGGGAGGTTAGGGAAGGGGGTAGTTTAGGTATTTTTTTTTAAAAAAATGTCACTAACGGTCAAAACTAACAGTCAACAGGCGGTAGGGGGCTAGGCCAGCAAGTCATAGATTACGGGGGTCTTCATTTACTAAATTTGACTAAAAGGTCTTTCTATCCAAAAGGTGCATATTTAACGAGGTTTTTTTGCAATTTAACCTTCTTAAAATATATTGAAATCGGGTTTGTTGCTTAGCAGTCTTGTAACCACCTACAAAAGTGAATGATCCTCACAACCAGGATATAATGGAGTCCTTGTATTCTCTAGGAACTCCATGAACTTCGTAGCATCAGCATTCGGTACCTCCTTAGCCGCATCTTGATTGTCCGGATCGAAACTAGGCCCCGCAGCATCAAAAACCATGTTCACCCAACTTTCATCGTAATTAGCGTGGTCATGGAATTCCATATACGGCTCCAAATTAGGCTCTGACTCCGATGTTGAAGGCACAAGTTCTTCGTATGAGGTCCACTAATAGTAATTCAGCATGAAACCTCTCGAGTACAAATGTTATGTCACATCTACTTCTGGATGATATTTTAAGTTGCAATATCACATAAATGGACACTTAATTTTGGTACGGTCCATGTAGTAAGGAAACGCCTTGGCGAACTGCCGGAACTGCTCTATCCCCTGTATAAATTAATCTCGCACACCACACATGTCATCAGGATGACGATTGTACAATTACGAACGATGCCGCAGATAGTAATTCATATCCATTTGAAGATAATTCTGCAAAAAATAGATACAAATTATTTGAGTGTATTATCCAAATGGATGCAGACACATGAGTATTAAATGAGTATCGTCACGTGTTCAATGTCATCCCTTCTCTTCACGAGTATATTGTCCAAATGGAAGCTAAGATACCTAGCTAGCACTTACCTATATATCACCTTAATACTTGGTATTTGTGTATCATGTGGATATCATGTACCATAATACAATATTGAGCACTTTGATACTCTCTTGTATCATGATACTAAGATACAGTTTCAAATACCCATGACACTAACTATACACACTACCTATACACACGTTCATCTTATTCTAGGATACTCACTCTATACACTCTAGGTACTAAGATATATACTTAGGAGTTGTCACGTGTTCCATGTCAGTCATTCTCTGAAAATAAAATTTACTTATGTAAGCCTTTTGAGCCAATCATCATTATACTAGATTTTCAAAAAAAATCTAGAACTCTGATAGCCCCAAAAGGCATGTTTAAGTAAATTTTATTTCTAGAAAAGGGCTCACATGGACAATTGATTTTTGGCTAACATGGACACTTAACATAAGAGATAATAATATTTCTGTTGTCATGTGTTTTTTGTGAGCCCATAAGGAAAACTTGACCTCAGAGTGTCCAAGCTAGCACTTACCATAAAATACTTGGCGATACCTAGCTAGCACTTACCTACATGCCTAGTATTTTGACATATGTCTTGACACTGTACCAATCATACCTATAATTCCAGGATACCCTATACCCTCTATGTACTATAATACTCCTTAGTAAGGTTCACATTATCGGTATCAGAATCGGTGTCGAACTATTCCTATAAGTATTGGTATCGGCGACATCGGTAGTATCGACAATTTCGGATCGAAGTATCAAATTTTTTGTTTAAACCTTACTATGTTTTAAACCCTTACTGATTTGTATTTTTTGTTTAATTTTATTTGTCGAATTGACCAAAAAAGAGATCCCCAATGTCGGTATCGGTCAATATCGGGTATCGGTTGGTATCGGATCGGGACATGCAAAACCGTATGGGTATCGGCCGATACTTTAAACCATGCTCCTTAGTATATTAGATATCAAAATTACTTAGTAGTACAAAAATATGAATGTGTATAAATCCACTAATAGCACACAAATATGAATGTGCATTTCATATATGAATAGAAGATATTACAATTCTTTTTTTATGCATTACATAAAGAATTTATATAAATCACATAGTAGTACACAAAAATATCATAAACATATTAACTATCAAATAAAGGATATTTTTGTGTCATAGTGTCCACAATATGTGTCTATGTGTCTGGAAGAGTCAAAGTGTTGTGTCATGTGTGTGTCAGATCCGGGTCCATGTGTGTGTCAAAGTGCCAAAGTGTCCACGTATCTATCAAAGTGTCCATGTGTCAAAGTGTCTAAGTGTGTCTGTGTTAGCGTGTGTGTATGTCTGTGTCATATCAGGAAAAGGAAGATAGGTTTAGGGATATACCTACCTTGGCCGGGGTCGGGTCGAGGTCACCGGGGCAATGGGTGACTGGAGCGACGGCGGGGAGGATGTCGACGGCAGCGGAATGGAGCAGCGTCGGTGAAAGGTCGACGGTGGAGGACTGGAGCAGCATCGGAGGGGAGGGTGATCGTCGGAGGGAGGGAGTCGCCGGGGGGAGGGGGTCGCCGGGGGAAGGGTGTCTCCGGGGAAGGGTGTAATGCCCCGTCCCGCTCAGTCAATCGAAGAAACTAAAACGCCAACAGCGTTCGGACTTGGCCATGTAACGGCTGCTCGAAGACCCGCTCGATCGAGGCGACTCCTCGTTCAGGTGGGTGGCTTCCGTGAACTTGCCTTAGCTTGGCCTTCGCACTAATAAAACAAAAGTTTTCAAATGCACGAGTAGGCTTGATAATAAAAGAAATGAATCACATAGCTAAGTGAATAATCCCAATTTGGGTAAAACTGAGTTAGAACATAAAAAAAGGTCCCACGATCGGCTTAGAAATATTGCACGATGGCTTTCAAAATGGCACTCAGTCATTTTTTTCGTAGCTTGGGAGAATGAAAGTTGGTTTTCACCACAAAACTATGAATTAGCCTAAGTCATAGGCATCGTCCGCATAAATGCTTGATAAAGCATGCACGGTTCCAGCGTCTAAGGCTTGGCATAGCCTTTGCTCACCCCAAGGGTTAAGTTGCATCGCACGTCTTATGGCATAAGTCTAGGCACCTAAAGGACTTGGTTTTTCAAAGTCGAACGCATGCGTGACACGTTCCCACAATGCAAGGCTTGGCGCAGCCTTTGCTCGTCAAGTTGTTGCACGATTGAGTTAGGCAAAAAGTTATGTTGGGTTAACTAAATCATTCTAGCACTGTCCTATGATTTTTGCGGTTGTCATAGCCATATAGTCCCACGATCTTGAGGCTCATCGTATAGCGTATGACTTGAGCTATAGCGTCGTATAGAACGCAAATTGGTTTAAGGCACGAGCCATGGTTGGTTCAGTAAAAAGTTAGCCATGGTCTAAGGTACCTAAAGAACACATTTTGTTCAAGTTAAGCGGGAAGGCTATGCAATAGTCGTTCCTAGATTTCAAAGAATAGAAAGTTTAAGCGATGGTTTGTCACCGAGGCGGTCCCTCATTTGGGAGTCTCCTGGTTTAGAGCATGTTTTGCTTAAGTATGGTTTCAATGCGCAAAATGCAAAGGGTTTGAGTCGTAGTACAAATTAGGCTATGCATTTACGTGAGTCTAGATGAAGTCTCGTAGGTGTGTGGTCATGGACAACTTGTCGACAAGGGTAATATTTCTTCGGACAGCAACCTGGGCCCAGGAGACCGATCCGGCCATGGAGGAAACACGGTATAGCTGATGCTGGTAGGCAACCAGGGATTCGGTGGGCTGTCATTGGGGCTAGATACCTGCATTGACTGACCCATCCTATTCCTAGCTATGTCTACGATGGCTAGTTCATGCCAGTGACCTTTCATATAGATAAGTTGGCATGTTGAGCGGCTATCCGCATTCACGATGTCAGTCGAATCAAAGAAAATGTAAACACGGTATAAACTGAATGAAGAAAAGATATGCACGGTCGCAACACCAGTATGAAGCCTAAGATTTGGTTATAGCAAGGACACGTGCTTCGGCACAAGATGTGGCATTGAGTATTTAGATGTTGGCACAGAGTTGCATAAGTCGGATTTGAGTTGTTAAGAGTATGGGTGAGCGTCGGTATAATCGGTCGGTATTTGATCAATTTTTTCGGTATTTTTTAAATCGGTATTTGAAAAATCAATACCAATATCATACCATTTAGAATCGATTTTTTCGGTTTCAGTTAAATCGGTATTCGGACGATTTCTATTCGGTATCGATATTTTACCAATTAATATTTAATCAATTAACACACTTAATATTGTATAACCTCTTAACCTATAATATATATTTTTTTACTTTTTTGGAAGCATTAATTTTAAAGCTAAGCCTCTACCAACCAAACAATTAATCAAAATTATTAGAACAATATGTAAAAAGTCGCAAACACCTAAAAATGAGCTTAAAATATCAAACGCGGTCACTAAGTTTAATCTTGAGTACAAGTTTAAGTAACCAAAAATCACATAAAAAATTTTATGAGAACACAAAAACATAAGCTCAAAAGATCAAAAACTCAATTCTTAGCATTCTTAACATAAATTCAAGTCCACTAAAATCCATTTCAAGTTTTAGGAAACCAACCAAAACAAAGATAAAAATGAAAATGAGTAGTGTAAAATTAATCATGAACAACATTAAAAATGTGCATGTGTGTGTGTGTATATATGTGTGTGTGTGTGAATCGGTTCGGTTCGATATTTTCGGTATGGTATTACACTCAAACCGTTACCATTACCATTATACTGTAATTTAGTCGGTTCGATAATTCGGTATCGGTACATAATTTTGGTTCGATTTTTTGGAATATTTTTAATCGGTATTCGGTCGATTTTTCGGTATCGTTCGGTTTTTGCTCACCCCTAGTTAAGAGAAGTCAAGAAGGGCTGTAAGGCAAATTCGGTTGTCATGTTGAATTTCGAGACATGACCTCGATATGTTGAGACACGGCCATGCTATCACTGCACAAGTATAGGCAAGACTAAGTGGGGAGGCGTTGCCTCAATTATATTAAAGCACGAATAAAGTTTATGGCACGACCAAGTTGTTGCGTTCCAAATATAGGTAGAAAGGAAAGCACAAGTCGATAAGTTGACGTTGTCGGCACGAGAAGGGTCTAAAGACAAGGTATAAGTAGGTTGTTGGTGCTAGGCACGATAATGGTCTAAAGACACAAAATAGGCCAATTAATTTATGTCCTAAAATTGATCCAAAGGAAAGAATAGAAAGACAATCATAAAGGGATTATGTTACACAAAGTAGATGAACATATTAGTTTTATATGGGTGGACGAGGAGCTCACTCCACCAGTACAGTTGAGTACTGACACGCACACAGTTTTTATGTGTAGGCACAGATAGAAGCTCGTTGGCGTGGAGCTCGCTTGGATACGTTGAGGCATGGAGTTCTTTTGCATTTCTAGGCATACGGCCGTATGGAGTCTGGACTTATATGGGACATAATGTATGGATATCGCCTATCTGAAGCATCCGCTGGCTTGTCAAATTGTATTGAGAGATGAGAGAGAGCTGAGTGACTTGTATTGTGAGAAGAGTGAGACTGAGTAATTGTAATCATGGCCTCACGCCACATTATAACCTTTGTTTCAATATCAATAAAAGAGCAATTTTGAATGACTTATGTTTTACTTTAATTTTTTGCTGGTGTTACTCAATGTCTCTTCTTGGGACTTCTGTGCGACAATCCCGTCACAAGCTGTTAAAATCGACCGTTATGGACCCCGCCTTGCATGAGCGCAATCTAGGCTCGTGTGGGGGACGATCGGTCCTACGGGACCCGGACGTGACATAATGGTATCAAAGCACGGCTTTACGTCCTTGGACTTTCAATTGAATTCTTTAACTCTAATATCGTTTTCATAAACATTGATGTTTCTTCCGCGATTGATACGTTGGCGCTCTCTCTCTCAAATATCCCACGGGATGTCCATACAATAAGTCTATATATTTTGCAAATCGTATGAGAATAGTTTTCGATAAAAACAAAAGATGGTTTTACGTAAAAGTACGGTTGGCTAAGTCGGGCTGGACATATACACCCAGAATTGTGTCGACCTTAGAAAAAGTTGTGTACAAAACTCGAATTATCCAAACGGGATCAAAATTGACTTAACTTATAGAATACGAGATGGCTATCGATAGGGGTGCCATCAGACGATGTTATTATCGATGCGATAAAGATTAACGTACTTAGATTTTGAGGAATGGTTCGAATGGCGATTCGAAGTAATCGATTATGAATCGAATGATAGTTTCGAGAGTGGTGCATGGGATAGCCTCAGGGGTGTTGATCAATTGAGGATATGGGGTGCCAATGAGTTTATCAGCAAGCGTCGTAGTGAGCAAAAGCCTTAGATTGAACATCATTGAGTAAGTTATAGTCTTGAAGCTTGATAAATTGGTTTGAACAAACTCGAAATGGCGCGCATGAGATTTGAATTATGCAAGTATAAAATATGAATATGATTGAGTAGGAAAAATTAAATTGATAAAAAAAGTTAAGGTGTACGAACGGATAATTAGATCGAAAAAATCGATATGAACCGTGTATGAAAAGTTAGCACGATTAGAAGTTAGCGTGCATAAAAAAAATTGATTTTAAAAGTTACGAAGGTGACTCTAAGAGTTTGGGATAGATATTGCTTGATGATTTGAGTTAGCATAAAATGATATGAGTTGAGGAAAGATGTTGCTTGATGACTTAAAATATAGATGGATGAATATATGTGATTATGGGTTTGAATGAATTGATCATAGGAATAGTTCGGGGATAAAGATCAAATTTGATCTTAAATATTGAGGAGATTATCCAGTTCGGACAATAGCATTAGTCGTACGACTCAGAATTTGTTGCAAATGAAGATCGTCAGGTTACACATTACATCGATGGTATTGAGGCATATCAAAGATCGATATACGATAACTTGAGGGTACTATTAGTCAGAAAATGATGATCATGTAAAATGTTATTGTTTCGATGGATGCTATGCTTGGGGATTTTGATTGAAAGGAATGTTTGGATAAAAGGAAAGTATCTTGATTGCTTCAACGATAGTCACAATGTCGACGTTCTTGTCTTACACGAGCGCAACACCAGACTCGCACATACGTCACATCGAATTTGGGGTGATCATTTTATGTGAGCACTGACATGGTGATTCATGTCGCAGGAATAATCAAACTCAGAAAATCAGGACGTGGCAATTTGTATGCTTCGACTTGTGGTTTGATGCGAAGGTGAATTCGGGGATTGTTCAGACTTGAAATTGACGATTGAGTAAACATGAGGATTGATAGATCCAATCTACATATCAAGAATGAATTAGTCTAGACTCAAAGCAAAAGTTATACCCCGATGAGGATGATTATCCTGTGGAAGCGTGCATGGTGATTTCATGTCCATCGTGGATAATCAGACTTGCATGAGATTGGGGCGTAATATATTGCTATGCCAGACGACCTTGTGATCGATTACATAAATTGTGAGAAACGACTTAGGGAATATGGAATAAGAATTATGGCTTAGCGACAAATAGTGTCGTAGCATCTTGACTTGGAAAGAATGGATAGGTGGATTATGTCAAACATATTTGAGTTACTAGTTTGGATGTGCAATAGAAATACGCAAAAGATTTTGTTGAGTGAAACTTATCGATTATCGTACGATGGCTTTGCTGAATGACTCGGACTCTGGACTGAATACTGAGAACGCGAATAGGAGGAATCTATGCTCGAAATTTAGAAATCAGAGTGATACGAGCTTGGGTAGAAATCTCCGTACTATCAACTTAGGTTTGACCTTAGGATATGGGTCAGTATTGATGTTATTGTTGGGGAACTATGATTCCAATACTGACAATGACTTTAGCCTAGAGACATAGCCTAGCGGTTAGGCAGACGTCCTTGTGTGGAGAAATTAGATATTGGCAATTGGTGGATAAATTGTTCAAATTGAAAAGAAACCACTTACGAGTCTTAGCTGAAATGCATATATTTCAGGGACGCTTGAATATGTGCATGATCCGACTCGAGTGGTAATATCGAATTCTCTATCACGAGGCTTGGTTGAAATGTATATATTTTAGGGACGCCTGGAATACGTGTATAATCCAACTAAGTGATACGTTGAATTCAAGTAACACTAGAGGAACGATAAAGTATCCAGGATCTTGAAATCGTGTTTCGAAGAAATATTGATGGTAGTACGATAATTAGATTTGAGACAAACTTGAATGTTGGTTGATCGGATGGTTTTCCTAGAACTAAGATTGTCCATGTGCGTAGCGAGCGTAAGTTACCCAAAGTCGAGATATAGTTGTTGTGTCGAAAGATAACCAAAGCACGAGCGTGGCTCAGATTGAAGAAACACATAGGAGGAATGTGTGCGAGAATCCTTGTATGTTGAATCAAGTAATAAGTCGATAAGTGTACTCACCTAGTTTCGAGGACAAAACTTTTTATGAGTGGTGTGTGATGTAATGCCCCGTCCCGCTCAGCTCAATCGAAGGAATCGAAACACTAACGACGTTCGGACTTGGCCATGCAACAGCTGCTCGAAGACCTGCTCGGTCGAGGCGACTCTTCGTTCAGGTGGGTGGCTTCAGTGAACTTGCCCCAACTTGGCCTTCGCACTAAAAAAGAAAAGTTTTCAAATGCTCGAGTAGGCTTGATACAAAAAAGACGAATCAACATAGCTAAGGAAATAATCCCAACTTTGGTCAAACCCTGTTAGAACATAAAAAAATGTACCACGATCGGCTTAGAAATATTGTACGATGGCTTTTAAAATAACACTCGATCATTCGTCCCGTGGCTTGGGAGAAGGAAAGTTGATCTTTGCCACAAAGCTATGAATTACCCTAAGTTGTCACGACCCGCACCCTAGAGTTAGGGCACGAGAACGTAACAATGCCCAGCCTATGCCGCAGTGTCGGCGGTAGAACGCTGTCCTAGGTCTCAATGCATCTAACAGTATAAGACTAAACAGTTTATACTCCCCGAATGGGGGTGACATAGTAGAATATAAACTCAATCACATCTAAGGTAGAGCATAAAGTAAGATAGATAAAACATGAAATCGAAAAGAGATACAACAGATAGAAGTCTAAGTGTCTAAGATACAAACTCAGAATACATCTCAAAACCCAAATACAGTAATCCATAAATACAACTCAAGATGACTGAAAATAAACTATAAGCAAAAAACCCTAGCTATCTATGCAACCTCTACTGTCTCCTCTAGTCTAGCAGGCAACCTCCAGGCTATCTGTAAAATTTATCAACAGGTCCAGTCAGGACTGGAGCGAGCATAGTACATCTCAACAGATCATAGCAGGTTAGAAAATATAATCATGCAGTAAATTAAGATACAGGTGCTAAAGAATACAGTATGTAAACAGAGAGAAATAACTGTAATAGAAATATCTACTATAAGTAAGGAACTAACAGTGGCTAGTGAGTCAGAGTACAGGATAGCACATGTGAACGGGACAGATTTGTACTTGATCTATACTAAAGGGTTGTACATGATCTACACTACTATAGAATTGTTCACATAACTACTAGCACTCCCCCGTTTCTCCAATTAATACACAATGATCTAAGCAGGTTATGTTATTGTACATGATATCACATGGAGCCCTTGAAAGGGTGCACATGATAGTATATATGAAGGCTCTATGAACATGAGAGTACATGGTTCACAAGAGTGTACATGTATGGTGAAAGCACAGGAGTACATGATGAAAGTGAAATGCACATGACACAATGTACCCGATGCTCCCGAGGGGGATAACATCGCATGAAGAGATCCGTATAGTACTAATCCGTGATAATGTCGTGACAGCACAAGTAAAGTAATTTAATGCAGAAAATAATTCTAAGCAGGATATGAAATAATCAGAGAATGTACTCGCCTGATATCTGAATATCCAAGGTAAAGATACTGTCCGAGGAGAGGTGTCTGGCTCCTAATTAGAACAGCACAAGTCACAACATGTCCAGAAGGGTAATATAAAGCACTACAATGTATTCTACATGAATCTAGGTCGAACTAGGCCAAAGTCAACCCTTGGTCAACTCTGGTCAACTGCACTAGTCAAACTAGGTCAAACTAGGTCATGTCCTAACCCAGCAAGTCTTACTAGGACTAACCAAGACTATCCTAGCAAGCACACATCAATAAAAGTCTATATAAGCCAACATACACCCAACTCTATATAGCATGCAATTATTCAATACTCAAATAGGCAAGAATTCACATTGGATATACCCTAGGTAATCTATTACTTTAAGCTATATATGTCTACACATATATACACATGCATATATTGGTATTCAACATTAGGTCTATAATCATGGTATTTCAAATGGTTATATAAACTTATATATTACAACACAATATGCTAACATATATATATTATACATACATAGCTAAGTTAACTATATTCATAAATACTTATTTAAGAGGCTATGTGTGTGTATGCGAACATGGCAAAGGGGCAAGTGAGGGTTAAATGGGCATACATAGTGTATACATATCAAAGAGTGTCAAAGTGTAAGTGAACAATATGTCAAGTGTGATAGTGTGAACATAGTGTAAGGGGGTACATGATGTAATATAGGATTTGTGTTAACATAGAACATTATGCATACATTACATCTATTATTATATAACATTCATGCTTGCATTCATTTATCATTCATTTATTCTCTTGCACCACTATATACACCATACATTACATACTATGGAACCTACATATTCATTACAAGCCATACTTATACATGCTTACATTAGATAGGATACTTACACCTCATACATCATTTATTTAAACATTTACTCATGCTTGCATTCTCTATTTAATTACATAATATATATATTAACATGGGTTAAAATCAAATAGAATATTATATTACACACAAGGGTGCACAAAATGCATATGCCGAATAGTAACTCCTACTAATAAACAATACTGTACCATCTCAGCATGAATTAAAATCTAGGATTAAAGTATGTTATAGATCTATGTGTTAGCTTTCCGAAACTTCAAACGGATCGCGTTTTCGTTTCCGAAAACTCCCGGAATCGCGAAAACACCGAGAACACTTTTGTCTTTCGTACAGCTGACACTCAAATAATTCTCGAGAAAGTTACAGAAAGAACTAGGCCTATTAATACATGTTTTTGGAAAGCTAACTTCAATATGCTTCTTTTAAAAAATGGTAGATTAAACCGAATTTTGAGCTAGAAGTTATGACATTTCTAAGTTAGGGCTAAAATTAAAAACGTGGATAAAAATCATGACGGATTTGGGTAGTTTGAGACAAAAGAACACAAGTATATAACATAATATATCAAGAACTCACTCTCTACACTAATATATATATGAGACACTATAGAACACATCTCCAATACAAAAATATGAGATTAAACATGTAATAATTTATTCATACATAACAATAAAACATAGTGTCCAAATTTAGGATTTTCCTACATGGACACAACCACAACACAAAGGACACTCCTATGACCTCCAAATAGACACGAAATGGACACAAATAGAGATACAAGCATGGGGGTCATTCCTGTGGGTTCAAAATAGACCTATATGTATGAGAAAATGAAAAAAAGAAGGGATTTATATCTCCCGGTAGATCGAATCGAAGAAAAGCCTTCCCGGAGCGACACCGACACGTAGAGATCCCAAAAGGACACGAACGAGCTCCGAATCCTTCTAAACTTGGGTAGCTTCCTCCTTGGCTAGAATGGAGAAGGAAAGAAGAAGATTTGGTTGTGAAATGGAAGGATTTGGTGGAGAAATTGCTAGGGATTGCTCTCTAGGAATTTGGGGAAGAACAAGAGAGAGAGTGTGGATGAGAATAATGAAATGAACTTGAGCCTATCCTCTCCCAAAGTGGCTGGCCATATGGGACTATTTGTCCTATTATGGTAAGGTCCAAAATGCCCCCACTAACCTATTCTATGAGTATTAGGAAAGGGCTAATTGGTTGGGGCTAAATTAGTCATTTTAAAGTCTCTAATCACACTAACCTTATCCATAATAATTAGTCTAACCTCTAACTAAAATATTTCTATCATGTGGACTAAATTTAATATCATGTTGGCCATGCCTAACTAGTGTGTGGGTCCCACTAGAGTCAAACTACCCCCGGGTCCCCGTTTCAAGTCGAATTTAGTTAAAATTCGAACCAGACTCAAATAACCCTAAAACAATATCATAAATAATAAAATAATATCAAAATAATTCAAAGAGGTCAATTGCAAAAATATTCTTAGGCCAAAAATAACATTAAAATACAATAATGCTAAGTCTACTACCAAATGCTTACAACCCTCTTACAACCACTCACCCATGTGCCGACATATGGGCCATAGCCCACATGTCAGCAATGGGTGAAGGTTGTAAAAGGGTTGTAAGCATTTGGTTGTAACTGTAGCATTACTCCATTAAAATATCATAATCATATGGTTAGGCTCTAGGTCAAACAGTCTCTAGGGTTTCTCTAGCAAAACATCAAAACCACAAGTCATTGATTTAAATAATTTTAAAATGATTTAAAATCACCAAAAATCATATCATGAATTAAATATCATTATTAAAATAATTATAAATACAAAATTTCAAAATTACCCTCATTTGGAAACTGGGTGCTACAACTCTACCCACCTTAGAAAAATTTTGTCCTCGAAATTTAAGATCGATAGTACTCCTTCTAGAGCCTCTAACCTACCCAATATCTAAGGTAACACTTCGTAACACTGGAATAATAAACGAACATCTAAAAAGTGTCAATCTAGGAATACCTCCAATACTGCTCTGCTGTACGGCGGTAATGGAACTTCAATAAAATATGGACTGGAACCTATATCCAAGGGACTGGACATATTTTAAAGTGGTCTTAACTAAGAATGAAAATGAACTGATCATAGGCTATAGGTATGCTCAAACTATTATCTTCCTATTAACCATCTATTAATACATTCTATTACCATAGGAACGATGCATTACTAAGACATATAGGCCCCTATCTCTCATAACACATTTATACTCACCAAAAGACTAGTACATCTTATCAAGGCTGATACTATAATCTCTCATAAATCTCATAAGCTACATGTTTAGAGACACACATCCCCACATCAAGGACTAACCTATATATATCTACAACTGATACTAATGGGGTGACGTCCTTATTTTCCAACAATCAAGGTCTTAAATTTTTTTTATCTAAATCATGCAATTTGAAGGAATAGTATACAAGGTCAGGGCATACCGTAGCAGTTGGAAGTCTCACCTAGGTGCACTGGTCATTCTAGGTCAAAACAGTACAATGGTATCAACACACAAACAATCTAGGGTGTCCTAATTGGGAAGGTAAGGGAACAACAATCATCGAGGTTGTAGGGCTGTTTACCATCCTATATAAAAATTGGTCATTAACAAGCAACTAAGAAATTATTAAAAGGTTACTATTCCATAAAATGGCAAAAATTGAAAATTTAGGCACAACAAATCACAAATAGATTTTTGTCTTGACACGATCTAAGTTGATCAATTTCGGAATAAAACAAGATTTGGGCAAGAAGGGAAATTAATGAAATCAAAGTATGAACACGAGCATCCAATGATGGAGGTTCAGGTCATGATTAAATTTAATTCGACTGAGTACGAATACGAGGTTCATAGGCGATAAAAAGATTTCAAGGAGAATTGTCAAGGCTGTCGCGAATGAGACTCTAGGGTCAAGTTTAACTATGTCTCCATTCTCGTAGATTGATACATGAAAAAGCGAACCAAAGTGCAATAGGTTGATCAGACCATCATGTACCGGTTCTGATTAGACAATATGTTAGTGGGTGGCTACCCAATAAAATATGTCATGACCAAGCTCGAAAATAGATAAGCTTGCAAAACTAAGGCTAATTTAGCAGCACAAGATATAAGGGTGGTAATGATGAAAGGAATTACATAGTCCAAGTTTCTTAACCAACGGGTCAAGTAATCAGATAAGGTACAAGGTTAAGCATCTAAGGAAACAAGCAGAACACCATCACATGTCGGGTCGAAAGAATTGAGTCAAGACTGGACTTCTAATTGAAATAAGAAGAAATTTAGTATAATGGTAGAGGTTATAGATTAGCCAGTTGACCAAAAAATCATATCAAGAAAATAGAGTACAAGAAGACGGGTTTTAGTGGGACATGATATACCTACACGAAGGTGAGCTCGTCTAGGTCTTGCATATAAGATTTGTTGGAGGGTAACAGCTAGTATTACATTCCGAATATCAAATTCACGATAAGGAACGTCAAGGATCTCAATTAGAAAGTGGGAGTTCAAGAGGTGGCAATTAATGCACAAAAATAATAAAGATCGAGTTAGTCATCTGCTTCTGATACTCTTAATTTCATCTGGTCATAACTTGCCAATCATATCTTTACCTCACCAGTCTCCATATGAAAATTTAACCTTTACTTAAACCCTTACCATGACTACCGTAGGCAATTTCCAATTTCCAAACATCACTCTTGAAGTACAGCCCTCACATTTAGGAATCAACATTAACCATTTATTTAAATTTCCAAGTTCTTTCACCTTGTCTTAAATTTGACCCAAAACCTCTAAATCCTGTTTACGAATTCCTTGAACTTGTTCAAATTGTTCTCCTCGTATTATTTAATTTAAATCTCTAGGCCTTACAAAACTTATCTTCCATCATAAAATCAACTTTCGTATTTTCTTCGACATACACCCTTGAATATTATTCTCCTAAAAATATTTCACAACAATCTCTAAACTTCCATAACTTTGTGTCCTCTCTATCCCTAGTCATTTTCTCGCAACATCTTGTTTAATATCCTTATTAAACACAATTAACTTCTCTTTTCCATTACTAACCTTCTACATAGCCTCAGAGTAAAAGTTTTTTCCAGAATCAATAACCAAGATTTTCTAAGTTCTCAAAACTAGGTTGATCTCTGATATCCTCATTAGTTTTGAATACACCTATAAAATATCTCATAACCCCAAAATTTCTCTAAATGTAATTGTTTCCAGATTGGCAGTATACATCTCCTTATTCTATTCGAGACCTTTACCACATTTCTATCTCAAGTTTCCATATGGAACACTCCACATTTGATTTTCTTTAGATAATCATAAAATAACCAGTTACGTCATCTCTGAGCTACATAATTTACGTTACTTCCTTACCCTTCTCCATGCAAAAGATACGAAGATTCAAGGGTTTCGAAGTACATCTGGTAGGGACGACAAGATATGGGTAATTAATGTAATGAGACAAGTTTAAAATAAGAGGTAAATAAGAATGCAAGGGAATAATGGCGAGAAAGAATAATGAAGATATGTTCCTTCTCATCGGTCCAAACGAGAGGAATCCATCAAGCTTAAATTCAATAGCAAGGAATAAGGGTGAATCCAAACAAGAGGAAAAGGAATTCCAATTGAAGTTCAAAATGAGTTTCTCAGGGGTCGTCCCAGAAATCTCTCAAAGAATCCTAAGTGTGATTGAGTACCTTGGATTTGAAAATATTAATCTAAATACAAAATTAAATCAACAACTACAAAAGTTTATCAAAATCATCAACTAATACCAGGATTCAAAGTTCAACAATGAATCCACAAAATCAAATTCAAATCAAGGAAAAAGGTGAATCAAAACAAGAAAAATGAGTTTAAATCGGAATTCAAAATGAGATTCTCAAGGGTCATCCCAGGAATCTCTCAAGGAATCCTAACAGTGATTGAGTATCCTCTCATCCTAACACCTTAATTTATATATCCTATAGCAGGCTCGTAGTAGTACAACTAAGTCGTTGCGCTACTACAAAATCACACTAATGCGAATCTCGACCTGCATGGGCCACCACTAAAAATGTGTCACGACCCGCACCCTAGAGTTAGGGCACGAGAACGTAACAACGCCCAGCCTACGCCGTAGTATCGGCGGTAGAACGCTGTCCTAGGTCTCAATGCATCTAACAGTATAAGACTAAACAGTTTATACTCCCCGAATGGGGG
This sequence comes from Iris pallida, assembly GCA_029216955.1. NCBI lineage: Eukaryota > Viridiplantae > Streptophyta > Magnoliopsida > Asparagales > Iridaceae > Iris > Iris pallida. The sequence goes on from JANAVB010028820.1 coordinate 18,053,147, forward strand.
TGACATAGCAGAATGTAAACTCAATCACATCTAAGGTAGAGCATAAAGAAAGATAGATAAAACATGAAATTGAAAAGAGATAAAACAGATAGAAGTCTAAGTGTCTAAGATACAAACTCAGAATACATCTCAAAACCCAAATACAGTAATCCATAAATACAACTCAAGATGACTGAAAATAAACTATAAGCAAAAACCCTAGCTATCTATGCAACCTCTACTATCTCCTCTAGGCTAGCAGGCAACTCCAGGCTATCTGTAAAATTTATCAACGGGTCCAGTCAGGACTGGAGCGAGCACAGTACATCTCAACAGATCATAGCAGGTTAGAAAATATAATCATGCAGTAAAGTAAGATACAGGTGCTGAAGAATACAGTATGTAAACAGAGAGAAATAACTGTAATAGAAATATCTACTATAAGTAAGGAACTAACAGTGGCTAGTGAGTCAGAGTACAGGATAGCACATGTGAACGAGACAGATTTATACATGATCTACACTAAAGAGTTGTACATGATCTATACGAAAGAGTTGTACATGATCTACACTACTATAGAATTGTTCACATGACTACTAGCACTTCCCCGTTTCCCCAATTAATACACAAGGATCTAAGCAGGTTATGTTATTATACATGATGTCACATGGGGCCCTTGAAAGGGTGCACATGATAGTATACATGAAGGCTCTATGAACATGAGAGTACATAGTTCACAAGAGTGTACATGTATGGTGAAAGCACGGAAGTACATGATGAAAGTGAAACGCACATGACACAATGTACCCGATGCTCTCGAGGGGGATAACATCGCATAAAGAGATCAGTATAGTACTAATCCGTGATAATGTCGTGACAGCACAAGTAAAGTAATTTAATACAAGAAATAATTCTAAGCAGGATATGAAATAATCAGAGAATGTACTCGCCTGATATCTGAATGTCCAAGGTAAAGATACTATCCAAGAAGAGGTTTCTGGCTCCTAATTAGAATAGCACAAGTCACAACATGTCCAGAAGGGTAATATAAAAGCACTACAATGCATTCTACATGAATCTAGGTCAAACTAGGCCAAAGTCAACCCTTGGTCAACTCTGGTCAACTGCACTAGTCAAACTAGGTCAAACTAGGTCATGTCCTAACCCAACAAGTCTTATTAGGCCTAACCAAGACTATCCTAGCAAGCACACATCAATACAAGGCTATACAAGCCAACATACACCCAACTCTATATAGCATGCAATTATTCAATACTCAAATAGGCAAGAATTCACATTGGATATACCCTAGGTAATCTATTACTTTAAGCTATATATGTCTACACATATATACACATGCATATATTGGTATTCAACATTAGGTCTATAATCATGGCATTTCAAATGGTTATATAAACTTATATATTACAACACAATATGCTAACATATATATAATATACATACATAGCTAAGTTAACAATATTCATAAATACTTATTTAAGAGGCTATGTGTGTGTATGTGAACATGGCAAAGGGGCAAATGAGGGTTAAATGGGCATACATAGTGTATACATATCAAAGAGTGCCAAAGTGTAAGTGAACAATGTGTCAAGTGTGATAGTTTCAACATAGTGTAAGGGGGTACATGAGGTAATATAGGATTTGCGTTAACATAGAACATTACATCTCATTAACTTGTATATTGCATATATTACATCTATTATTACATTACATTCATGCTTGCATTCATTCATCATTCATTTATTCTCTTGCACCACTATATGCACCATACATTACATACTATGGAACCTACATATTCATTACAAGCCATACTTATACATGCTTACATTAGATAGGATACTTACACCTCATACATCATTTATTTAAACATTTACTCATGCTTGCATTCTCTATTTAATTACATAATGTATATACATTAACATGGGTTAAAATTAAATAGAACATTATATTACACACAAGGGTACACAAAATGCATATGCCGAATAGTAACTCCTACTAATAATCAATACTGTACCATCTCAGCATGAATTAAAATCTAGGATTAAAGTATGTTATAGATCTATGTGCTAGCTTTCCGAAACTTCAAACGGATCACGTTTTCGTTTTCGGAAACTCCTGGAATCGCGAAAACACCGAGAACGCGTTTGTTTTTCGTACAGCTGACACTCAAATAATTCTCCAAAAAGTTACAGAAAGAACTAGGCCTACTAATACATGTTTTTGGAAATCTAACTTCAATACGCTTCTTTTAAAAAAACGGAAGATTAAACCGAGTTTTGAGCTAGAAGTTATGACATTTCTAAGTTAGGACTGAAATTAAAAACGTGGATAAAAATCATGACGGATTTGGGTAGTTTGAGACAAAAGAACACAAGTATATAACATAATATATGAAGAACTCACTCTCTACACTAATATATATATATGAGACACTATAGAACACATCTCCAATACAAAAATATGAGATTAAACATGTAATAATTCATTCATACATAACAACAAAACATAGTGTCCAAATTTGGGATTTTCCCACATGGACACAACCACAACACAAAGGACACTCCTATGACCTCCAAATGGACACGAAATGGACACAAATGGAGATACAACCATGGAGGTCATTCCTATGGGTTCAAAATAGACCTATATGCATGAGGAAATGAAAAGGAGAAGGAATTTATACCTTCCGGTAGATCGAATCGAAAAAAAGCCTTCCCGGAGCGACACCGACACGTAGAGATTCCAAAAGGACACGAACGAGCTCCGAATCCTCCCAAACTTGGGTAGCTTTCTCCTTGGCTAGAATGGAGAAGGAAAGAAGAAGATTTGGTGGCAAAATGGAAGGATTTGGTGGAGAAATTGCTAGGGATTGCTCTCTAGGAATTTGAGGAAGAACAAGAGAGAGAGTGTGGATGAGAATAATGAAATAAACTTGAGCCTATCCTCTCCCAAAGTGGCTGGCCATATGGGGCTATTTGTCCTATTATGGTAAGGTCCAAAATGCCCCCACTAACCTATTCTATGAGTATTAGGAAAGGGCTAATTGGTTGGGGCTAAATTAGTCATTCTAAAGTCCCTAATTATACTAACCTTATCCATAATAATTAGTCTAACCTCTAACTAAAATATTTCTATCATGTGGACTAAATTTAATATCATGTGGGCCATGCCTAACTAGTGTGTGGGTCCTACTAGAGTCAAACTACCCCCGGGTCCCCGTTTCAAGTCGAATTGAGTTGAAATTCGAACCCGACTCAAATAACCCCAAAACAATATCATAAATAATAAAATAATATCAAAATAATTCAAAGAGGTCAATTACAAAAATATCCTTAGGCCAAAAATGACAATAAAATATCATAATCACATGGCTAGGCTCTAGGTCAAACAGTCTCTAAGGTTTCTCTAGCAAAACGTCAAAACCATAAGTCATTGATTTAAATAATTTTAAAATGATTTAAAATCACCAAAAATTATATAATAAATTAAATATCATTATTAAAATAATTATAAACATGAAATTTCAAAATTACCCTCATTTGGGAAACTGGGTGCTACATAAGTCATAGGTGTCGCCCGTATAAAATTCTTGATAAATCATGCACAGTTCTAGCGTCTAAGGCTTGACATAGCCTTTGCTCGCCCCATGGGTTAAGTTGCATCTCACGGCTTGTGGCATAAGCCTAGGCACCCAAAAGACTTGGTTGTTCAAAGTCGAACGCATGCACGGCACGTTCCCATGATGCAAGGCTTGATGCAGCCTTTGCTCGTCAAGCTGTTGTACGATTGAGCTAGGCAATAAGTTATGTTGGGCTAATTAAGTCATTCTAGCACTGTCCTACGATTTCTACGGTTGTTATAGCCACATAGTCCTACGATCTTAAGGCTCATCATACAGATTATGACTTTAGCGATAGCGTCATATAGAATGCAAGTTGGTTTAAGGCATGAGCCACGGTTGGTTCAGTAAAAAGTTAGCTACGGTCTAAGGCACTTAAAGAAAATGTTTTGTTCAAGTTAAGCAAAAAAGCTATGCAATAGCCGTTCCTTGGATTTCAAAGAAAAAAAAGTTCAAGCAATGGTTTGTCGCCAAGGCGGTCCCTCATTTGGGAGTCTCATGGGTTGAAGCACGTTTTGCTCAAGTGTGGCTTCAATGCATGAAATGCAAAGGGTTTGAGTTATAGCACAAATTAGGCCATGCATTTACGCGAGTCTAGATGAAGTCTCCTAGGTGCGTGGTCATGGAAAACTTGTCGACAAGGGTGATATTTCTTCGGACGGCAACCTGGGCCCAGGAGACCTATCCGGCCGTCGAGAAAACATGGTATAGTTAATACTGGATAGGAAACCAGGAATTCGGTAGGCTGTCATTGGGGCTACCTACCTGCATTGACCGACCCATCCTATTCCTAGCTATGTCTAATATGGCTATTTAATGCCAGTGACCTTTTATATAGATAAGTTGGCGTGTTGAGTGACTATCCGCATGCACAATTTTGGTAGAATTAATGGAAACGTAAACACGGTACAAATTGAGTAAAAGAAAGATATGTACGGTCGCAACACCAGTATAAAGCCTAAGATTTGGCTATAGCAAGGACACGTGCTTCAGCACAAGATATAGTGTCAAGTACTTAGATGTTGGCATAAAGTTGCATAAGTCAGATTTGAGTCGTTAACAGTTAAGTCAATAAGGGCCGTAAGGCGAATTCGGTTAAGTCATGTTGAATTGCGAGGCACGACCTCGATATGTTAAGGCATGGACATGCTGTCACGGCACAAGTATAGGCAAGACTAAGTGGGGAGGCACTGCCTTAATTATATTGAAGCACGAATAGAGTTTATGGCACGACCAAGTTGTTGCGTTCCAAATATAGGCCGAAAGGCAAGCACGAGTCGATAAGTTGACATCGTCGGCACGAGAAGGTTCTAAAGGCAAGGTATAAGTAAGTTATTGGTGCTGCACGATAATGGTCTAGAGACAAAAAATAGGCCAATGAGTTTATGTCCTAAATTCGATCCTAACGTAAGAATAGAAAGACAATCATAAAGGGATTATGTTGCACAAAGTAAATAAACGTGTTGGTTTTGTATGGGTGGACGAGGAGCTCAATCCACCAGTACAGTTGAGTACTCACCCACAAAGTTTTCATGTACAGGCACAGGCAGAAGCTCGTTGGTGTGGAGCTCGCTTAGATGTATTGAGGCATGGAGTTCGTTGGCATTTCGAGGTGCACGGCCGCATGGAGTCTGAACTTGTATGGGACATAATGTATGACAGCGTCTATCTAAAGCATCTGCTTGCTCGTCAAATTGTACTGAAAGATGAGAGAGAGCTGAGTGACTTGTATTGTGAAAAGAGTGAGACTGAGTGATTGTAATCATGGCCTCGTGCCACATTGTAACCTTTATTTCAACATCAATAAAAGAGAAATTTTGAATGAATTATATTTTGCTTTAAGTTTCTGCTGGTGTTATTTAATGTCTCTGTTTGGGACTTCTATGCGACGACCCCGTCGCAAGTTGTTGAAATCGACAATTATGGAACCCGCCTTGCACGAGCGCAATCTAGGCTCGTGCGGCATCAAGCCTTAGCGAGGACGATTGGTCCTACGGGACAGGGGCGTGACAGAGGGAGTTGGCGAAGACGAGAGGGGAAGGGGGACAGAAATTTGGGAAGAGCGGAAGAATAAAAATTTTCGGTAAAAAAAAATGAAATGTCGATCAGCCAGAACCCTATATGAGACACTTTAGCGACGTCCGCAAATGACGTCGCTGAAAGTCGTTGTTCACTAAAAAATTAGCGATATTCAAGTATCGGAGTCGCTAATCGTCGCTGACTAAAACAAAACAGTGACGTTCTCCGACTAACACATGATGTTTGATGCATGCCGTAAATTGTCGTTGAAAGTCGCTGATAGTGACGTTCAGCGACGTTTTTTGCCTCCTTCATAGATCTTACAAAACAATAATCTCTTTTCCAAATAATAATGCATGCCATAAACTGGCGTTTCTATTCTCATCGCCAATATGGCTTATTTTGGTAGTAATTTGGCCTAACGAATGCCCATGCCTCCTTCATGGATCGTATGAATCGGGTGTTTTGTCCGTTCCTCGACAAATTTATAGTAGTCTTCATAGACGATATTCTTATCTATTCGAAGGACAGAGTGCAACATGCACAGCATCTGGTGACCATGCTTCAGACCCTTCATGACAACCAGTTATATGCGAAGCAGAGCAAACATGAATTCTTGCTAGACTGTATAACATTTCTTGGGCACATCATCTCTCTCGAAGGGATATCAATATCTATAGAAAGTTGAAGCCATTGTTGATTGGGCACATCATCTCTCTCGAAGGGATATCAATATCTTAGTGGGATCCTACAGCCGCTTCGTGAAAGACTTCGCGAAGATCAAATCGCCGTTGACTCACCTCACTCAAAAAGGAGTCGCATTTGAATGGTCAGACGACTGTGAAGCTTCCTTCCGGAAGCTAAAGCAGCGTCTCGTCTGGGCCCTGATACTCGCACTTCTATAAGGGACTGAGGGATTTCAGATCTTCAATGATGCTTCCAGCCAGGACTTGGAGAATGTTCTCATACAGCGGAATAAGGTGATATCTTTTGCTTTCCGACAGCTGAAGCCACACAAGAAGAACTACCCCACCCATGACTTGGAATTGGAGGCAATTGTATTCGCGTTAAAACTGTGGCATCACTATCTTTATGATATGGCGTACAGTATTTTCACAGATCACAAGGGCGTCAAGTATCTCTTTACCTAAAAGGAGCTGAACTTGCGACAGAGGCGTTGACTAGAACTGATTGAGGACTATGACTTGACGATCAACTACACGCCTGGCAAAAGAAATGTAGTTGCCGATGCATTGAGCAAAAAATATATAGCCTCGCTATCCATCAATAAAATTCTATTACGATACTTAGAGAAAATGGGCATTGAACTCTAGGTTCGATTCATGGGAGCTAAATTGACACCTGGGGCTAGAGTCGTGCTTGGTTGAAAAGATCAAGTTCGTTCGAAAGGAAGATCCATACCTGAAGAAAATGCGGGAGCTTGTTTCAACGGGTAAGGCGACCGACATTGCGTCCAGGAGGACTTAGAACTGAGAAAGAAAATATTGTCGGAGGCACATTACACAAAATATTCCTTACATCTTGGTAGCACGAAGATGTACAAGGACCTTCGCATAATCTTTTGGTGGCACAACATGAAGAAGGACGTGAGACTCTTCGTGTCGTAGTGTATGACCTGTCAACAAGTTAAAGCGAAACCGTAGAGGCCGGGCGGAGAGAAGCAGAACCTCGCCATACCAGAGTGGAAATGGGAGCACATAACCAAGGACTTTATTATTGGCCTGCCGAAGATGTCGTTGGGAACGATGCCATCTGGGTCATCGTCGACCAACTAACCAAGTCTGTGCACTTCATCGCCATCAAAGTTACTTGGAGCGTCGATTTACTGGCTCAGATTTACCTTGACGAGGTAGTACGGCTGCAGAAGTTCCAGTATCTATCATCTCTAATCAAGATGGACGGTCCTTGTCCTGCTTATGTGAAAGCCTTTAGTCGGCCATAGGGACTAAGTTGAAGATTAGCACTGTTTATTATCCTCAAACCGATGGCCAAATAGAGCGAATGAACCAGATTCTCAAAGACATGCTACGGTTCTGCACGATAGACTTGAAGTTAAACTGAGATGTTCACCTACCATTGGCCGAATTTGCATATAACAATAGCTATCAGTCCAGCATTCAAGTGGCACCGTATGAAGAATTGTACGGACGAAAGTACAAATCACCTATTTATTGGGATGAAGTAGGAGAGCGATAGATTCTTGGTCCGAAGATGGTGGAGAAAACTATGGAAAAGGTCAAACTAATAAGAAAAATATTGAAGATAGCTCAGAATCGGCATTGAAGATAGCTCAGAATCGGCAAAAGAGCTACGCAGACACCCATCGACGGTCACTCAAGTTTCTGGAGGTCGATCATATGTTTTTCAAGGTGACACCTATGCGAGGAGTCACCAGGTTTGGAGTTAAATGCAAGCTTAGTCCAAGATTTGTGTCACGCCCCGATCTCGCTAGGGTCGTCCGTCTTGCTTGGATCCCTGCGGGATCGATCGTCCTCGCTAAGGCGTGATGCCGTGCAAGCCTAAGTTGCGCTTGCACAAGGCCATGTACCTGCACAAAAACAACTAGTCAAGCAAAAACACACGCACGCACCCATTAGTCAAGCAAAACACACGCACGCACCCATTGCAGAAAACCAAATATTGGACGCAGAGATTTGAAATGGAAATACTCATTTTATTCATAGCTTGATAGGAATACAAGTACAAAGCTTTGTAACTCAGATTTGCCTTATAATTTGGCTACAAGATTCTCTTTGAAATACTCTTTTGAAATTAGCCACAATGCCCATACATGATATCCTTTATTACAAGCTGGAATTGAAAGACACCTTCAAAGGAAATGAAAACTGGAAACTTGCAATTGACTGAAAGTAAACTTCGAGGCGATCCACGAGCTCTACTGGGCTAGACGAGCTTCGGTGCCTCACTTGAAATCCCCCTGTCTCCTTTTGCTTTCTGAAAAGGATGCCCACAACGTGGGTCAGCACACATCATGTACTGGCGAGCGGCTCTTCGCCAAAACTCACAAATATCTGCACTAATTCAACATGTGAAGCTACACATTTACTAGTGCTCTTTCTACTTGTCTAGGTTCTTTTTATCAATTCATAAGAAACATGACAGCAGAATATTTATAGCCAACTTACCAACGCCGACAGCCATCCCTGCACAAAACCACGTTAGCACAATTTGCATATATAAAACATTCTCATTTCCGTCCCTGCATGTTAGGCTTGCAATAAATCTCTGTCTATATGCATGAGCCTAACTATTGTGGTCCATGGGTATTCCCATTACTAGCAATCGGAACTTCTTGCCCAACTACTAATAGACTAACACCCTTTTTCTGCGGGGACTTCTAGCCCCAAGTGTCCTGTTCTCTCCTAGGCCGATCGACTCCAGGTGCCCCCAGAATCGATCGAGAGATTACCTCCTTGTGCACAAGTTGTCTAGACCAATGTGAATGCAGCTATCAGATAATTCTACTATGCACGAGTCTAGGCAACATGTAAACATTTCCATTCTCTTCTTCTTGCACGGTCAAGCCGTGATTTCCATACCGAGCTATCTCTTTTAGGCAATTCATGAAAGCATACAGTTCATATTGAAGCAAGCAAGCGACAGTTCCATTTTACATATGATCCATTCATTATCTTCTCTTATCTTTTGTTATTGAGGCATCGTTGATCACAGGGACAAGGCAACAGAGTAGGCTAGAGATCAATTTTATTAGGGCGTACAAATAAATGCAAGCCCGGTTCGAGCAACTCACCGAGATGAATCTTAGTTGAGAGAAGGAGGGACTTCACGCGCCGTTCACGAACAATTCACGCGGCCTATAATGGCACCAACAGTTGATTAGCATACTTCGTCTCTTTCTCTCAAGATTCGGAATGAATGCGAAATGCGATGAAAGCGAACAATGAAAACCAATCATCGAAAACCAACACGAAAACGCATTCATCAAAACCAAGCAGCGAAGAGAAAACATTCAGCAAAACTCTTGGATTCATTTCAATAGAAGTCAATCCATCAATTGGAAAGGTTCATTGCATTTCATCCGTGATCAATCGATACCGGCAAAGGTTTCACCAAGTACTCAGTTCAAGACTGAGTCAGCAAGCCGTAGGTATTACATAGTGGACCGCGAGGAGCGGGGCACTACATAATAACCCACCGAGAAAAAGTTTTGTCCTCAAAACTTAAGAAACAAAACTCACCTCCACTAGTGTTGCATTCTGGGTCAAGCAACGTGGAGAGATTGTAGACGCGCGCATTAGTCCGCTGTGGCTGGTTCTTCGGGTGCTCTCGAAGGGGCGGTGGGCCTGGCAGCTGCCCACGCTCTTCAGTGTCGTTGTTGTTCAGCGGCCGAACTCTCTTATTCTGGCAATTTATAGCACGGTGGCCCTTTTGACCACAGTTGAAACACTCTCCGTTGGCAGAACGACAAACTTCCTTTGTGTGTCCATGCCTACCGCAGAAAGCGCACACGGGCTTATTATATTGTTCCCCGCCAGTCTTCTTTTCTCCGTCCGTCTTTTTCTCCCCGTTATGATATCTCTTGGCGGGCTGATTCCGACTGTTCTGCGCTTTGTTGGACGTTTTCTTCTGCTGGAACTGTTCCACCTGTAGCGCCGCCTCAAAGGCTTGAGAATAGGACCCGCATTCTCGATTCAGCACACTTAACTGGATGTCGTAATTCAGACCATCAACGAATCGATTTATGCGAGACTGTTCCGTAGGGAGCAAGGCAGCGGCAAAATTTGCTAGCTTAGCAAATTCGGATTCATAGTCCTCCACGGACATATCTTCCTGTTTCAGTGTGATGAAGTCATCCTCCATCTTCTTGCTCATGGCTGGAGGCAGATATTGATCCAGAAACGCCTTCTTGAAGGAGGCCCATGAGATCTTCCCATTCCTAGCCGTTGCGAGTAGCACCGGCTTCTTCGTCTTCCACCAATCCTTCGCCCGCAGCCGTAGGAGCATAACGGCACAAACTACCTTTTTGCTACTTGGAACTCCTATGAACGCGAACAGAGTCTCTATTTTATCAATCCAGTCCATCACCTTGTCGGATGACGTCCTGCCTTGAAATTCCGGAGGTTTCGCGTCCAAGAAGTCCTTTGGCCTAAAGACAGTGTGCCTTTGCGCTGGCTGGGGCTCTTCACCCTCTACGGGCTCGATCTCGGGCGTTCCCGTCTGTTCCGTCGCTGCGGTGGCATCTCGATTTGCCGCAAGCGCCGTGACAAGCTGGGTCAGGGCATCCAACTGCTTTTGTTGGGCAGCCGCTCGGGCCTGGTGTATTTGGTTGTTTTCCTTACTATCCTGTCTTTGCAGCTCTAACATTCTCATGATCCGTTCTACCGGATCGGTCGAGCTAGATGCACGAGGAGGAGCCATTTCTCTACAAAATAGTGTAACTTCTGTCAGTCTCATAAAATATTATGGACTTATTGTATGGGGCATTGGTTTTCATAACTCAAAATCCGAACACTTTTGAAAGCCGTCAAAGTACTTTATATACTTTTTGAAAACAATATTTGCAAGAGGCCAAGGACGTAAAACCGTGCTCTGATACCACTTTGTCACGCCCCGATCCCGCTAGGGTCGTCCGTCTTGCTTGGATCCCTGCGGGATCGATCGTCCTCGCTAAGGCGTGATGCCGTGCAAGCCTAAGTTGCGCTTGCACAAGGCCATGTACCTGCACAAAAACAACTAGTCAAGCAAAAACACACGCACGCACCCATTAGTCAAGCAAAACACACGCACGCACCCATTGCAGAAAACCAAATATTGGACGCAGAGATTTGAAATGGAAATACTCATTTTATTCATAGCTTGATAGGAATACAAGTACAAAGCTTTGTAACTCAGATTTGCCTTATAATTTGGCTACAAGATTCTCTTTGAAATACTCTTTTGAAATTAGCCACAATGCCCATACATGATATCCTTTATTACAAGCTGGAATTGAAAGACACCTTCAAAGGAAATGAAAACTGGAAACTTGCAATTGACTGAAAGTAAACTTCGAGGCGATCCACGAGCTCTACTGGGCTAGACGAGCTTCGGTGCCTCACTTGAAATCCCCCTGTCTCCTTTTGCTTTCTGAAAAGGATGCCCACAACGTGGGTCAGCACACATCATGTACTGGCGAGCGGCTCTTCGCCGAAACTCACAAATATCTGCACTAATTCAACATGTGAAGCTACACATTTACTAGTGCTCTTTCTACTTGTCTAGGTTCTTTTTATCAATTCATAAGAAACATGACAGCAGAATATTTATAGCCAACTTACCAACGCCGACAGCCATCCCTGCACAAAACCACGTTAGCACAATTTGCATATATAAAATATTCTCATTTCCGTCCCTGCATGTTAGGCTTGCAATAAATCTCTGTCTATATGCATGAGCCTAACTATTGTGGTCCATGGGTATTCCCATTACTAGCAATCGGAACTTCTTGCCCAACTACTAATAGACTAACACCCTTTTTCTGCGGGGACTTCTAGCCCCAAGTGTCCTGTTCTCTCCTAGGCCGATCGACTCCAGGTGCCCCCAGAATCGATCGAGAGATTACCTCCTTGTGTACAAGTTATCTAGACCAATGCGAATACAGCTATCAGATAATTCTACTATGCACGAGTCTAGGCAACATGTAAACATTTCCATTCTCTTCTTCTTGCATGGTCAAGCCGTGATTTCCATACCGAGCTATCTCTTTTAGGCAATTCATGAAAGCATACAGTTCATATTGAAGCAAGCAAGCGACAGTTCCATTTTACATATGATCCATTCATTATCTTCTCTTATCTTTTGTTATTGAGGCATCGTTGATCACAGGGACAAGGCAACAGAGTAGGCTAGAGATCAATTTTATTAGGGCGTACAAATAAATGCAAGCCCGGTTCGAGCAACTCACCGAGATGAATCTTAGTTGAGAGAAGGAGGGACTTCACGCGCCGTTCACGAACAATTCACGCGGCCTACAATGGCACCAACAGTTGATTAGCATACTTCGTCTCTTTCTCTCAAGATTCGGAATGAATGCGAAATGCGATGAAAGCGAACAATGAAAACCAATCATCGAAAACCAACACGAAAACGCATTCATCAAAACCAAGCAGCGAAGAGAAAACATTCAGCAAAACTCTTGGATTCATTTCAATAGAAGTCAATCCATCAATTGGAAAGGTTCATTGCATTTCATCCGTGATCAATCGATACCGGCAAAGGTTTCACCAAGTACTCAGTTCAAGACTGAGTCAGCAAGCCGTAGGTATTACATAGTGGACCGCGAGGAGCGGGGCACTACAATTTGTGGGTTATTTCTAAATATTGAAGCGAGTCGCCCTAGTAGCTTACCAAATTGCCTTGCCACCAGCGCTATCGGGTGTACACGATATCTTCTATGTCTCACAACTAAGGAAATACGTACATGATCCAAGCCACATGGTAAATATTGGTCAGCTGGAGCTGAAGGCGGACTTATCATTGTAGACGCATAAAAAAGTGCAGACATATTAAAAGCACAGGTGGTGTCCCTACTACACATGGCTTCATAAAAGCGCAGGTACCGCAAAAGTGTAGACAGATAATCAAAGTCACAAGACATACAATAGATAGTTCAGAAAGAGTTCTTTATTAAAATCATCTCTACAAGGATCTATTATAGATTCGTCATGATTATATGAGAACTTCTTTATTAAAATCATGTCTACAAGGATCTATTACAGATTCGTCATAAAAAGAACTAAAGCACCTAAAAATCTACAAGGGGGTAATCTTCACAGACACACAGCCCTCCAGATGTGCAGTACTATCAGAGTGAGCCACTTCCTGAAGTGGCTATTGGCCCAAGCAAGAACTCAGTCCACAACACAGGCTATGCCACTAACATTGAGCAGGGTACAACATAACCTGTGGCTCTTCGGATTGGCAATCAATCCAAACACAAAAGCTTGGATCTCGAAGACCTCCAAGATGTTGTTCAGGTTCGAACTCCTTTTGCCAAACGCTCAAGTGCATCTCAAAACTCAGCAACAGTCCTTCTACAAGGACACAACTTCTTAGAATAAAGAGATCCATAACCAATAGTTGACTTGTGCAAGGCCAACGGCCATTCGAAGCTAAGTCGGGATCGAACATGACGGTAGGAATGTTAAGAGATAGAAGACACAACCCTTCAGAAAAACTTTCCTTTATACAAGGTGAGTGCGGTCCCACTAACATGTCCTGTGCCCATTGGTCAAAGATCCCAAATTAAGGAGATGAACCAAAGACTCAGCACAATGAATCTCATTTAATAGGCTTATTCGACTGAATCCTAGGCCACAAAATTTTTGAATTCCCCAAATGATGGCGGTAATTAAAGAAGAGGATGACCGACTCGTCCATAAAAAGAGCAGTCATTAATTGCTCTTATAACTTCGACAGAAACTAGCTCTTTCGACTCAAAAGTGAAGCCAGTTCACTACGCCCTTATTTTAACCCAGAAGTGTAGCACCCTCCATCCCATCCAAAAGCGCAGCCCATTCAAAGGCTCATTCATTTGACATTTTTTTGTTCAAAGCACAAGTCTGTTCGATGCCCTCAAGCACATTAACTCCATTGCCCAAAGCACAAGTCCACTCGTCGCTCTAAAAGCACAGTGACTCCGTTGTCTAAAGTACAAGTCTACTCATCGCTCTAAAAGTGCGGTGACTTCGTTGCCTAAAGTACAAGTCCACTCGTCGCTCAAAAAGCGCAGTGACTCCGTTGCCTAAAACACAAGTTCACTCGTCACTCTAAAACCATAGTATATCCGTTATCTGAAGCACATGTCCACTTGTCATTATAAAAGTGTAGTGACTCTATTTTCTGAAACACTTGTCCACTTGTCGCTCTAAAAGCGCAGCGACTCTATCACCTGAAGCACAGTCTACTTATCGCCTAGAAGCGCAGTGATCTCAAAGCTTCGCCAGAAGCGTAGCTCACATAGAAGTGCATTCTTATGGGGTGACATGGTTTCACGTGGCCAGACGGGTGTTTGTCCTTTTTAGATTGGTTTATTTTAAAACCATCGCTCTTAAGGTAGGATAGATTTTGATTCTTTTGATAAGAGCAATATCCTATCAGTTTATTTAAACCCACATATAAGGACATAATTTGTTCTTATAGACGAGGGCCATATCTAATTGGTTTATTTAAACCAATGGCACCTAAGATGAGACAAAATCTAACTTCAGGTATAGGAACATAATCTGCTCAGATTCATTCGATCAACAGTAAACATACGCCACGTATTGTTTGTTCGATCATGTTGATCATTCCCGCTAAGACCTTGATAAAAGAGAATCCCAGTATCCACCATGTATCAGCTCAGTAGAAGCCCTCACCGTACAAATTTGAGATTCTCTCATATCTCTACGTGCAGCATTCCTGCATAATCCTTATACACATTGTATATGTGCTCCCCTATAAATAGACGGAGTTTTCCTTCGATAAAGAGGCTTCGAAATCTTCACAAATTTGGCATCCTCCTGATTGGTAACCCCAGAGTTCCAATCATAGCGCCAAAATGCTAGAGCAAGTTCAACTCGTCGTCAGATTGTCAACAGAGTAAAGGAGACATTGTAGTGTTCGATCTCCACCGTCACACTTCCCTAGAAAACTTTGTACTTAGATCTCCAGTTTAGGAATCGATTATAGTCTTTTTTACATTTAATATACAAAAAATTCGTATAACCTTTTGTCATGGCAAACAAGATGGCGACTCTGCTAGGGACTTCCTTCTCCTCCAACGAGAATGTGGTGGCACAATTTGATGACAACTTGCTGGAATCTTCTCATAAGATGTTGGTCGTATGTTTCGACCAACAAGCTTTCAAAGATCTCCTTTTTGAGGAGAAGTCAAATCCTTCGAAGCGGTTCAGAAAACCGAAGAAGACTCGACGCACCTAGGTATCGAAGGTGGCTGCAACGAGTAGCACGACGGAGGGGACTGCGCTCCAGAACCCCCTGAACGACGAAGCCCAGAAGAAGATTTTGGCTGTTGTTGATAGACTTCCTCGGTCAGTTCCCACTTCGGGAAAATGTAGCAAGGAGTACGGCTCCCCTACGACGGGTCTGACAAAGACTTAATGTCGAAAGAAGCGCAGCATGGTCCACCCACAGGCAGAGGAGGCTACATAAGCAAAAAATTCTGTCTTTGACAGAATTGCCTACCCATCGGGTAGTGCTATGTTGGATTTTTGAATGTTACACACCATATAGGGCTAACGCAAAGAAGTCTAAGGCGACGCATTCCTTACACGGTCAAAGTGCTATGCCAACCACTCTGTTGGACTCTAAATACTATGCACCTTCTAGGGGTAGTAGGAAGAAATCCAAGGCAGCACATGCTTCGCACTATCAAAGTGCTATGACAACGGCAGACCAAAGGCCTACATTGACGGTCATGCACGCAACCAATAAGAAGCTATAGAAAACTGGTCCGAGTGCTTTAAGGCCTCGACCGGTGAAACCCTGCTGTCACTTGAGCACTCATACGTACGATTCAAGCTAGAGGGTACCTACTACCGAGATAGATTCCTGCGAACAGTATTCCTGTAAGCATGAAATGAGTCTACCTCATCAACAACTCTCTAATCAGGACCTAAGCGTGCCTCACGCATAGGAACTAAGAAGAGAGAAGCTATCTCCATATCCTCACTCCTGCGTGCAGCTGCCCTGTCGTACAAAAGGAGTGCAGGTGTGGAGACCTCAATAATTACCCACAAACGTAAAGTGAGGGAGGTATCTGCGACGCAAGGCATGTCTAAACCAAGGTAAAACTGCACCCCGATCACCATCAACTGTTGTTGTTTCTAAACGGCTGTGTCACCACCAAAGAGGCGGTTTGTCTTCCAAAGACCGCAACCGAGGTATTTGGTGAAAAAGAAGATGAACTTTGCGTTGTTTCATGCAACCCGACGCGGGGTTCTCCGTCTCTCAAGAAGCTCTCCATGAATCCTCCTGTGTCGGCCAATAAGTCTAAAAATTGGCCTGGGGGTAGCAAGACGCATTACTCAGTACGGGAGTGTTCTAAGGCACACGGGCCAAATCTGGATCCTTGGCGCAAGGAAATAACGTTGTTAATACAACATTAGCTGGGGGTGGCCAGCCCTCCACCATTCATGACAATCCCGCCTTTCAAACCAACGAGAGACAGTATGACACAGATATCTCCGCAGGCACAGGTAGCCAAAAAGCTGGGGGTAGCAATTGCAACGAATCTGAGGATGATTGTAACCTCCCGAATTATCCTCAAGACGACAGGACTCAGGCGTCTGAGCCAAAGAGTGAAAGATTCACTGTCCCTTTTACTTATCCACACATGATATCCGTGTTCATGGCCGAAGGCAACAATGTGGACAGCAACGAAGGATCTAGTCAGCAGAAACGTATAGAAGCCCTTGAGACGGGCCTAAATATGTTGAACGATACTATTAAGTCCATGGCTTCCTTGGTCTTAGAGATCAAAGAGAAATTGACAACTGTTGTCTCCACTCCTACGAACCAAGACCTAGGGACTAACAGCGGGTCCAATACGCCTCACATCCTGAGCCAAGAAGTGCCCCCGTTATCTACTCCATAAACAATATGACCCGCAATATCTAGTGAAGTACAGCAGGTCTACAAAGAGTTATACACTCGCCACGATACCAAAAAAAGTGAGAATCACTCCAAAAGATAGAGATTCGACAAACATATCCTGTCGAATGGGATAATGTGTTCTATCATCCCAAATACAATCCGCAGACGCTCACTTTGTTCGATGCAAAGGAGTCTTCCTGTCGATACTTGAGGTACTTTGCCTCAGTAATAAGACATCTACGAAAAGACGATGCTCTCCTTACTAATATATTCCTAGGGGACATGCAGGGGGTAGCCTATGAATGATTTTGTAGCCTTCCGAACAACTATATTTCGTCGTTCGAAGACTTGAAGCACCTATTTCTCAAACGATTCTACGAAGGGGAATGGACATGACAATGTCGACTCTTATGGACATTGTCCAAAAGGAGAAGGAACTCGTATGTGCATACATTAAGCATTTCTACCAGGTCGTTATGAGATTATCCCCTGGTATACCAGAGCCTATGCTTATGGACTCATGTCACAAAAACATGCTTCCCTTAATCAAATTGCGGCACAGTGCCCCTTATATAGAGTGGACGCCCTTCATTATAGAGGAAGACGTGGCAGAAAGGAAAGCTCGAAACATGCAACTATTGGGACTGAGTTTTCCATCGCTCGAAAAAAAGTAAGGCGCTCATCTAGCAACAATCTTGCTCCCAAGGACGGTAAAGGGAAACAAGCCATGAACGTCAAATCTCCAAGGTTCAGTAACAATGAACCCTAAGATGGCCGAAGCACGGAGGCCGAAAGAGACCTACTCCTTTAACGATGAAGGCACACTGGAACTCTTCGATATGCTGACGAAGGGTGGCAAGCTTCAGCTCTCGCCTCCTAAGCGTTCCGATGAGTGGAAAAGGTGAAAAATCTAAAATACTACCACTACTACCAGTATGTTCACCATTCGACACGTGACTGCTACGTATTGAAAAGACAGAACTAGCGCCTCATCAATGCCAAGGTCATTTCGCTTGACTATGAGGAAAAGACTATTACTGCCAGCATAGTCACTCTCCAGTTTAGAAGTTTTTCGAGAATAGAGGCTCAAGATGGCGTAGTCCCCATACCGAAAGCAACGATGGAAATAGTCAATCTTCCACCGGCCCGTGACAACGCCAAGGCCTCATCCCATTTACAACATCGTAAGGCAAAATGATGTGGATTCATCCTGATCTCGCCCCAAACATGATGGTGCCTGCAACGTTGTAACGTCCCGATCCCAAAATACGTAGGATTATGAACGTGTCATGCCAGCTGCATACATACGAGTAAATATACTGCTCATATTATACATAAGCAGTAAATATAGAAAGCCAAGACACTAAATCACATCCACGAAGATAAATAATAATATAAAAGCAACTTGGAGTTTGTCATGTATACAATCATTGGATGGAGACAAATACACTACCAACTAAATTAAATATGAAAAAATACACAAGAAAAGAACTGAGCAAGCGAGAGCAAGTGACGAGTCCAAGAGCAATCATTACGAAGGAAGGAATGGCCTTAGCTAGAGCACCTGCAGGAATCATGAAAAACACACACACCTGGAGAGATCACCAGGTCCTTAGAGGGATGTAACAAGACACATAATATCATGCCAAAAAACTAAATAATAAAAGCTCAACAGAAAAGTATGCATGGGTAAAGGTTCCTAACCATTCTATATGATATGCACTTTGAGAAGACAACTTTCTACGCAGGAGCTTAGGTGTTCAGCATAGATGGAGAGAGAGTGGTAGTAGGTAGCGCTCATAAGAGACACTATCGACCATGGGCAGAAAGTAGCTCTCATACGAGAACTATCGATCCCGGGGCAGTAAGTAGCGCTCATACGAGACACTATCGGCCCAAATCTATGGGTGTACTAAACATGTAGCCCCTACGCTAATAACTGTCTCCTCCCTCCCTATGATACTATATGTGTCGACTCCATGACAATGTTTAATCCTTAATAACTGCCAAGTCTTCTACATAATCTATTAGCAGTTATATCCTAACACACGGCTTGTACGCACCAATGATCAGTCAGCACGCAAGTCCGTATCTATATGTGACTCACAACTCACACACAACCCGTGGCACATCGTGACAGTTTATGAGATGCTCTAGACATATGGTTGTCACTTAACACTAAGCCAATTTCATAAATATAGTAATTTTCATCTACATATAGTTTTGAAAGAACAATTTTGATAAGAAATAAAACATGCATGATTTTGAGTAAGAAATTTAAACAGTAAAGGCAAGGTGTCTTGCCTAGTGTTATGCCTGATGTGGTGCAATGATCCAACAAGTCCTCTTTGGTCCAATAGCCGGTGTCGATGTGTAAGGGTCCAAAATTCATGAGAAGTAGAAACGCACAATCAGTCGTGATCAATGATGATAATCGAGGGGAGTTTGTGGGAAAAATCACTCATAATACTTTTTAGGAAATATTTATACGATTTTTGAAACTAGTTGTTATTAGTCTAAAATATACTTTCGCAAATATTTGTATATACTAGAAATCCGTATATAAATTTGGTAACTACTTTTATTTAGAAAAATATATAAAAATCATAATCTAAAAAAAATATTTGTGGTCAAAACTATAATTAAATTTTATTTTTGAAATAAATAAATAAAACTCAATTTTAGAATACCATAAAATATTTTGGTAATACACTTTAGGCCAAGACAAATATTATATTTGTTATACTAATAATTTGAAAACTATTATCTAAATCTCTTTTCCCTATCAATAACCATAATAAAATTTATAATCTAATAATAATACTATACAAATATTTATACCGTAAACTCAGTAGAATAACATAATAATAATAATAATAATAATAATAATAATAATAATAATAATAATAATAATAATAAAATAATTATCCTTAAAACTAACAATAATGACAGCATACTAATAATAATAATAATAATGATAATAATAATAATAATAATAATAACTTTTTATTACTTATACTGTTCCTTTCTATTTGAGTAAGAGAAAGAATAGTTGAGAAAGAAGAGGAAAGAGGGAATAGAAAGAGGGGTTATCAGAGGGGTTCACCGGCGTCGGCGGGAGGAGAATCCGGCGTCGTGGCAGCGCACGGAGGCGACACGACGACCGGGGATGGGTGAAGGCGCACCGACGATCTCGGCGAGGCCGGAGTGGGAAGTCGATGGAAGCGGTGGCTTCACCAGCGGTACGGAGGGGAGACCAGGCACGGGGCGGCTGCACGGAAAGGCGGAGAGGCTCCCGGTGGACGGATCCGTGGCGGAGATCAGAAAGGGCGCGGCCAGGGGAAGGCGTCGCAGCTAGATGGTTGTCGGAGCGGATCTGGGCTAGGCGAGGCCGGGGTGGCACGCTAGCGCTCTGGTGCTCAAGCCTGTGGCCGGCTCAGCTGGGCCCGGCGGAGGGGTGCAACGCCGGAAGATATGGGAGCTGTGGCGGACTGTGGTAGGGCCATGGCGGCGAGGCGGCGAAGGCTGCAGTTCTCCGCCTCAGATCTTGTGGAGACCCGTCGCAAGCAGGTACGGAGACAAGGACCTGGTGGCGGCCGTGGCTTCGACGTCCGCGTAGAAGGCTCATGTGAGGGTGGTTTCTTTTGGTTGTTCTCTTATGTGTTGAGGCGATTGGGTGGTTTGGAGGTGACAACGACGGTGATGGTGGTTGGGAGTACGAGGACAGGGGAAAGGTGTTGAGAGGAATTTCGGATGCTAGTGTTGGTGTTGGCTGCGACGGGGTGTCGGGGAGATGAGGATGATGATGGGGTATAGCGGGATTGGATTGTTGGTGATCGTCGTGGTGGTGGTTGCAATGTTGGTGACGGTGATGGAGCGAAGGAGAGGAGAAGGTGGTGGTAATGGCCGGGTTTGGCCGGAGTCGGAGTGGGTTCTGGGGTGCTGAAGATGGTGGCTGAGTTTGAACAGGTCAGGGGCTGAGGGTTTTTCGGCGACGGATAGAGATGGGGAGGCACTGCGGGCAGTTAGGTTAGTGTGTCGTGTTGGGGGTGTTCGATACGGCTGGGTGAACGTCTGGGAACGTCGGACGGGACAAAAATATTGTATTTTGTAATAGAAAAAAAATATAGTGGATGGAAATTGGCACGGACACGATGCACATCTGGGTTGTGGATGGAAAATTTCTGGAGGAGTACCTCTCCTTTTATAGGAGGTGGGAGTTCCCAGTTGGATAGGAATTAGGTGGGTTTAAATCCCAATTAGTTAATCATCTATTATTTCAAATTGATTTAAAAATAATTCAATTCAAATCAAATCCAATCTAAATAAATTCTGTACTTAATTTAAAATATTTTTAATAAAGTCAATAAAATCCTTTCCAATTTAAATTACCATATTTAATCAAATATTAAAATTAACAAAATCCCAAATATCATTTTCCTAATTAAATAAATATATTAATAATTAATTTCAAAAATCATGATAGATACTTAAATATTAATTCATGAACTAGCTTTTATAAATAACAAAATATATTAGTAAGCAAATTTCACATTTCGCAAAACATTTGGAAACATTTCATATAAACCACAAATTTTCAAATCACCACTTATATTTTAAACGACGAACAAAATAACGCTTTTTAGAAATAAAAATATTTATTACATATTATTTTGAAATTAAATTATTCTATATATATAAAATCTCTAATAAAATATTTTACAAAAATATGTACCTCGCACATATTCGCATTCGACGAGCAATTACGAAACGCAAATCTCGCACGCTACAACAATGTGAATTTGTATGCGACGTATAAATACGAAGTACAATAATAAAATAAAAATATATTTAAAAATCGTTGTAGAAATTTAGGGGGTTTTACATCCTATCCAACTTAAAAGAATTTCGTCCTCGAAATTTAGGAATAGTTAGGATTGGTAGGTTTGAGGAGTTCATAGATCGAAATTTAAGCAATGATTTGAAAACGAAAACCCAAATCAAGCAATTTGAATAACGGCTATTTAGATAACTAGACAAATATAATTTGGATTTAGTTTAGAAGATGATCATATGACAAGCTATCAGTATCCAAATCACACCACCATCAAATATCATGTAATGTGTAATCTAAAAATAGGTAATAACTTCCTCGACCTATAAATATCTCTATCCTTTGAAACCCACATTCATGCTGTCACAATCTTTTAAGTTTGTGATTTATCAAAAATCATCAATGTCTTTCGATACTCCACTCTTCATCTATTACCCTTTAAATTCATATTCCATAAAAAAATTTCCTTGTACATGTTTCCTTTTTCTATATTTGAGATCTACTCAAAAGAAATACCCGCAAAATTTAAATAAAAAAATAATAATTGAATCCATTATCTCATGATAAAATTATAATTCAATAAATATCTAGTCCTCTCCTTCCAATTTTTTTTTTACTAAATTCATTTTCCATAATCTCTTTTGAAATTGAATTCCAATACATCTTCGATTTATTTCATCAATTCATATTCGTAACTATCATAAAAAGAAATTTTATCCTCATAGTATCAGAATTTACAAATCACCTTGAAGTGACCTTGAAATCTAATAATATTAAACAACCTATTTATCATCTCAAAAAAATTTCAAAAATGAAGAATCAATTTGTCAATCGAGGTGCCTACTCTCCTTTGATCATATCTTCCTGACACCATCTTTTATCATAAAATGTTATTTTTCTTCAATCCTTTATTTATTAGTGTCTTTCTAAAAAAAATCTTAATTTATGATGGCAAAATGACTCATCTTCCATTCATATCAATAATCATCCTTGAACGGACTCCTTAAACATCAAAATTAAAAGTACTCGCACTCAAGGTTTGACTAACTAATTATTGCCAACCTTGGTGTCTATTTACCTTTGCTCTGCATTATATCCCTCCATTTATCTAGTAAAGTTGACCATGTATCTCAATTTATGACCAATCTACATATTTCTCGATATATTCTATCCATTAATCTCCTTTATGGATTTTTCTAATCTGGACAGGTATAACTGAAGAGCGTCATGACAAATTTCTATTCTTCGAGCAAAGAATCATACAAGAAACAAGGTTGCCTACACTACGGAGGAATCATAGTGAAATATGGGTGAAGAAATTTAATCGAAAAGAAGAAAAGTAAGGGTTGTTAATATTGCATGGGGAGTAGAAGGGTGTTATGCGTGACTAAATCAAGATAAGGCGTGAAAATAAAATAACAAGGTTAAGCAATCAAGTTAACACAAAAAATTTGATGCATAATAAGGAATTAAGCAGGTCACAATCATATATCGGTTTGAAGGAATTGAGTCGAGGTTCATGGTCGATAAATGTATCGGTATCATGGTATAGGTTATAGTTAGTCTTTTCGACTCGAAAGTTGCATCATAAAAATAGAGTACAAGGGGACGTGTTTTAGTGGGACATTATATACCTACATAAAGGTGGGCTCGTCTAGGTCTTGCATATGGAATTTGTGGGATGGAAATGTCTAGTGTTGTGCTCTAAATGTCCAAGTCACGGTAAGGATACAAAAGAATTTAAAATAGATAGTAAGAGTTTATGAGATAATGATCAATCACCAAGCTAAGGCGTAAAATAATGATAATTTAGATTCGAGTAAATCAAGGTAAAATAAGTTAGAAATACAGTTTCTAAGGATATGATAGCCACTTAGATGGAGAATGATTAAGGAATAATCTAATCATTTCTCAAGTTTCAAATGGTTAGAAAGTCGTGATCAATCTAGGTTTGAGGGAATGTCGAATGAGTCAAGATTGAGATATCTTCACATAGTTTGGCAGATGACTTAACTACACTCGAGTACATATAACTATCATGGCAATTAATGAGGAATACTTGTATCCCATTAGGGTGACTTGCTTGCTTCTTGGTCCTCTACCAATATATGATCAAATTTCAAATTTCAAGTTCCTCAACAGTTTCGAAATAAAATCTCAAGATACTCCATCAAGTATTTAATCATAACTTAAAGTTTAATTTCCTTTAAATAATTCCAAATAACCTTCATCATATCTAATACGGTACAACTAAATTTTTATAATAAGCCATCACTTTTAAAATTTTCCAATTCTCAAATGTACCTCGAGATAAACTCTTAGCCCGTTTCATCAATCGCAAATCATGTAACTCAAATTAAATCTTTCTTTTTTTTACCAAAATTTAAATATCCATAATCAAGGCTTTAGACTTGAAATCTAATTAAATTTTTAAATCATAGATCATATGACACAATTTAAAATTTAAATTTTTCCTTAAAAGTTGCTTTCATATCCTCCAAATATTTAAACAAAAGTTTACCATCATTTCTTTAACTCAAAATTAAATAAACTTATAAATCGTACGACTCAATTTTAAACCTCAAACTAAACTTTTGTCTTCTCTAGTTGTCTAAAATCATAATTAAAACTCCTTAAAAATCTCGAGATAAACTTTATAATATTATAATCCAAACTTTCAAAGTTAACCGTAAATCATGCGTCACAATATAAAAACTTAAGTTATTTCTCAATCGATTTCATATCCCTAATAAATCATAACTATTTCACCACTTCAAAAAATTCGTAAATCAAAAATTTGTTTTATCGCTCCAGCTATCCTTTTGTGTATACCACCTTGTAATATCAAAATAATATTCTCACCATCCCTTGAAGGCGGTAATATGCTACTACCCAACTTGGAATTAACTAATCCTTAAGATCATATTTCTAGGAAAATAAATGCCTCTATAATTCAAATAAAATCTCAATGCATATTAATTGTCCATGTAATCTTCCTAGCCATGTGTTTGACCTATGAGCATATAATAGTGTATTCATCTTCCTCACTGTCACTAAGCATGAAAGATAAGAATTTACGAAAGAAAGAGTTCAAGCAGGAGGCGAATCAAGGATGGTAACGAGAGTTCGGAATTTGATGTCAAGAAGGATGTCAAGTATAAGGATGAGATTCTAGACTCTAATCCTATATTACAGGCCCATTCGGTATAGTCATGTAACCGAAACGGCAAACTAGACCTGTATGGGCTACCACAAAAACATGTAACGCCCCAGTCCCAAAATACGTAGGACGACAAACGTGTCATGCCAGCTGTATACATACGAGTAAATGTACGGCTCGTATATATGTATATATAAGCTATAAATGTAGAAAGCTAAGACCCTAAATCTCATCCATGAAGATAAATAATAATATAAAAGCAAATTGGAGTTTGTCATGTATACAATCGTTGGGCGGAGACAAATCCACTACCAACTAAATTGAATATGGAAAAATACACAAGAAAAGTATTGAGCAAGCGAGAGCAAGTGACGAGTCCAAGAGCAATCATCACGAAGGAAGGAATGACCTTAGCTAGAGCACCTGCAAGAATCACGAAAAATACACACACCCGGAGAGATCACCAGGTCCTCAGAGCAACGTAACAAGACACATAATATCATGCCAATAAACTGAATAATAAAAGCTCAACAGAAAAGTATGCATGGGTAATGGTTCCAAACCATTCTATGTGATATGCACTTTGAGAAGACAACGTTCTACGCCCGAGCTTAGGTGTTCAGCATAGATGGAGAGAGAGTGGTAGTAGGTAGCGCTCATAAGAGAGGCTATCGACCATGGGCAGAAAGTAGCTCTCATACGAGAACTATCGGCCCCGGGGCAGTAAGTAGCACTCATACGAGACACTACCGGCCTAAATCTATGTGTGTACTGAACATGTAGCCCCTATGCTAATAACTGTGTCCCCTTCCTATGATACTATATATGTGTCGACTCCACGACACTGTTTAATTCTTAATAACTGCCAAGTCTTCTAAATAATCTATTAGCAGTTATATCCTAATGCACTGCCTATATGCACTAATGATTAGTCATCACGCAAGTCCGTATCTATATGCGACTCACAACTCACACACAACCCGTGGCACATCGTGATAGTTTATGAGATGCTCCAGACATATGGTTGTCACTTAACTCTAAGCCAATTTCATAAATATAGTAATTTGCATCTATATATAGTTTTGAAAGAACAATTTTGATAAGAAATAAAACATGTATGATATTGAGCAAGAAATTTAAACAGTAAAGGCAAGGTGTCTTGTCTGGTGTTATGCCTGATGTGGTGCAATGATCCAACAAGTCCTCTTTGGTCCAATAGCCGGTGTCGATGTGTAAGGGTCCAAAATTCATGAGAAGTAGAAACGCACAATCAGTCGTGATCAATGATTATAATCGAGGGGAGTTTGTAAGAAAAATCACGCATAATACTTTTTAGAAAATATTTATACGATTTTTGAAACTAGTTGTTATTAGTCTAAAATATACTTTCGCAAATATTTGTAAATACTAGAAATCCGTATATAAATTTGGTAACTACTTTTATTTAGAAAAATATATAAAAATAATAATCTAGAAAAATTATTTGTGGTCAAAACTATAATTAAATTTTATTTTAGAAATAAATAAATAAAACTCAATTTTAGAATACCATAAAATATTTTGGTAATACACTTTAGGCCAAGACAAATATTATATTTTTTATACTAATAATTTGAAAACTATTATCTAAATCTCTTTTCCTTATCAATAACCATAATAAAATTTATAATCTAATAATAATACTATACAAATATTTATACCGTAAACCTAGTAGAATAATAATAATAATAATAATAATAATAATAATAATAATAATAATAATAATAATAATTATTATTATTATACTTAATACTAACAATAATGACAGCATAATAATAAAAATAATAATAATAATGATAATGATAATAATAATGATAATAATAATAATAACTTTTTATTACTTATATTGTTCCTTTCCATTTGAGTAAGAGAGAGAATATTGAGAAAGAAGAGAAAAGGGGGAATAGAAAGAGGGGTTACCAGAGGGGTTCACCGGCGTCGGTGGGAGAAGAATCCGGCGTCGTGGTAGCGCGCGGAGGTGGCGCGGCGACCGGGGATGGGTGGAGGCGCACCGACGATCTCGACGAGGCCGGAGCGGGAAGTCGGTTGAAGCGGAGGCTTCACCAGCGGCGCAGAGGGGAGACCCGGCGCAGGACGGCTGCGCGGAAAGGCGGAGAGGCTCCCGGTAGGCGGATCCGTGGCGGAGATCGGAAAGGGCGCGGCCAGTGGAAGATGTCACGGCTAGATGGTTGGTTGTCGGAGCGGATCTGTGCCAGGCGAGGCCGGGGTGGCGCGCCATCGCTCCGGTGCTCAAGCCAGTGGCCGGCTCAGCTGGGCCCGGCCGAGGGGTGCAGCACCGGAAGATGTGGGAGCTGCGGCGGACTGTGGCAGGTCCGAGGCGGCGAAGGCTGCGGTTCTCCGCCTCAGATCTGGTAGAGACCCGTCGGCCAGCGGGTGCCGAGACAAGGATCTGGTGGAGACCCGTGGCTTCGACGTTGGCGTCGAAGGCTCAGGTGAGGGTGGTTTCTTTTGGTTGTTCTCTTATGCGTTGAGGCGATTGGGTGGTTTGGAGGGGACGACGATGGTGATGGTGGTCAGGAGTACGAGGACAGAGGAAAGGTGTTGAGAGGAATTTTGGATGCTGGTGTTGGTGTTGGCTGCGACGGGGTGTTGGAGAGATGAGGATGATGATGGGGTATAGCGGGATTGGATTGTTGGTGATCGTCGTGGTGGTGGTTGCGATGTTGGTGACGGTGATGGGGCTGAGGAGAGGAGGAGGTGGTAGTAATGGCCGGGTTTGGCCGGAGTCGGAGTGGGTTCTGGGGTGCTGAAGGTGGTGGCTGAGTTTGAACGGGTCAGGGGCTAAGGGTTTTTCGGCGACGGAGAGAGATGGGGAGGCGCTGCGGGCAGTTAGGTTAGTATGTCGTGTTGGGGGTGTCCGATACGGCTGGGTGAACGTCCGGGGACGTCGGACGGGGCAAAAATATTGTATTTTGTAATGGAGAAAAATATAGTGGATGGGAAGTGGCACGGACACGATGCACATCTGGGTTGTGGATGGAAAATTTCTGAGGAGTACCTCTCCTTTTATAGGAGGTGGAAATTCCAAGTTTGATAGGGATTGGGAGGATTTAAATCCCAATTAGGTAATCATCTATTAATTCAAATTGATTTAAAAATAATTCAATTCAAATCAAATCCAATCTAAATAAATTCTATACTTAATTTAAAATATTTTAAATAAAGTCAATAAAATCCTTTCCAATTTAAATTACCATATTTAATCAAATATTAAAATTAACAAAATTCCAAATATCATTTTTCTAATTAAAGAAATATAGTTATAATTAATTTCGAAAATCATGATAAATACTTAAATATTAATTCATGAACTAGCTTTTATAAATAACAAAATATATTAGTAAGCAAATTTCATATTTCACAAAACATTTGGAAACATTTCATATAAACCAAAATTTTTCAAATCACCACTTATATTTTAAACGACGAACAAAATAACTCTTTATAGAAATAAAAATATTTATTACATATTATTTTGAAATTAAATTCTTCTATATATATAAAATCTCTAATATAATATTTTACAAAAATATGTACCTCGCACATATTCGCATTCGACGAGCAATTACGAAACGCAAATCTCGCACGCTACAACAATGTGAATTCGTATGCGACGTGTAAATACGAAGTACAATAATAAAATAAAAAAATATTTAAAAATCATAGTAGAAATTTAGGGGGTTTTACATCCTATCCAACTTAAAAGAATTTCGTCCTCGAAATTTAGGAATAGTTAGGATTGGTAGACAACTAGAAAAATAGAATTTGGATTTAGTTTAGAAGATGTTCATATGACAACCTATCAGTATCCAAATCACACCACCATTAAATATCATATAATGTGTAATCTAAAAATAAGTAATAACTTCCTAGACCTATAAATATCTCCATCCTTCGAAACCCACATTCATGCCGTCACGGTCTTTTAAGTTTGTGATTTATCAAAAATCATCAATGTCTTTCGATACTCCACTCTCCATCTATTACCCTTTGAATTCATATTCCATAAAAAAAATTCCTTGTACATGTTTCCTTTTTCTATATTTGAGATCTACTCAAAAGAAAAACCAGCAGAATTTAAATAAAAAATAATAATTGAATCCATTATCTCATGATAAAATTTCAATTCAATAAATATCTAATCCTCTCCTTCCAAATTTTTTCTACTAAATTCATCTTCCTTAATCTCTTTTGAAATTGAATTCAAAAACATCTTCGATTTATTTCATCAATTCTTATTTGTAACTATCATAAAAAGAAATTTTATCGTCATAGTATCAGAATTTACAAATCACCTTGAAGTGACCTTGAAATCTAATAATATTAAACACCCTATTTATCATCTCAAAAATTTCTCAACAATGAAGAATCAATTTGTCAATCGAGGTGCCTACTCTCCTTTGATCATATCTTCCTAACACCATCTTTTATCATAAAAGATTATTTTTCTTCAATCCTTTATTTATTAGTGTCTTTCTAAAAAAAAATCTTAATTTATGATGGCAAAATGACTCATCTTCCATTCATATCAATAATCATCCTTGAACGGACTCCTTAAATATCAAAATTAAAAGTACTCTCACTCAAGGTTTGACTAACTAATTATTGCCAACCTTGGTGTCTATTTACCTTTGCTCCGTATTACATCCCTCCATTTATCTAGTAGGATTGACCATGTATTTCAATTTATGACCAATCTACATATTTCTCGATATAATCTATCCATTAATCTCCTTTATAGATTTTTCTAATATGGACAGGCATAACTGAAGAGCGTCATGACCAATTTCTATTCTTCGAGCAAAGAATCATACAAGGAATAAGGTTGCCTACACTACGGAGGAATCATAGTGAAATATGGGTGAAGAAATTTAATCGGAAGGAAGAAAAGTAAGGGTTGTTAATATTGCATAGGGAGTAGAAGGGTTTTATGCGTGAGTAAATCAAGTTAAGGCACGAAAATACAATGACAAGGTTAAGCAATCAAGTTAACACACAAAATTTGATGCATAATAAGGAATTAAGCAGGTCACAATCATATATCGGTTTGAAGGAATTGAG
Source organism: Iris pallida (assembly GCA_029216955.1). Classification (NCBI taxonomy): domain Eukaryota; kingdom Viridiplantae; phylum Streptophyta; class Magnoliopsida; order Asparagales; family Iridaceae; genus Iris; species Iris pallida. The sequence goes on from JANAVB010028820.1 coordinate 18,083,540, forward strand.
TCGAGGTTCATGGTCGATAAATATATCGGTATCATGGTATAGGTTATAGTTAGTCTTTTCGACTCGAAAGTTGCATCATAAAAATAGAGTACAAGGGGGCGTGTTTTAGTTGGGACATTATATACCTACATGAAGGTGGGCTCGTCTAGGTCTTGCATATAGAATTTGTGGGATAGAAAAGTCTAGTATTGTGCTCCAAATATCCAAGTCACGGTAAGGACACAAAAGAATTTAAAATAGACAGTGGGAGTTCATGAGATAATGATCAATGACCAAGCTAAGGTGTGAAATAATGATAATTCAGACATGTTGCTGAAGACCCTGCTGCATGCCCACATTGTCACAATGTGGTGGACATGTTACTGAAAAACAATCGGCATAATAGGCCCTTGTACTACATAGGATATGTTGGTGCCATTAAGGCCGATCGCATCCACATCAACCATAGATTTTCTCTTAGCATCATCCCTCGAAGTTTACTCCAAGCTTTGGGGATCCCGATGCATCGACTAACTGCATCAAACATTACAATCAGTGGCTTCAATGCTAAAAAAAATAAGCCCCTAGACAAGATTTTCCTGAAATGCCAAATAGGTGATCTACAGACTGACATAACTTGCTACGTCATTAATGCCGATATAAACTACAATATGCTGTTAGGACAACCATGGATCCATGAGTACATGATCGTGCCCTCCACTCTCCATCAATGCATGAAGTATGTAGCTAGCGATAGGACCATCAAAATCGAGTTCGCTGATATTGACCCATTTCAAGGACTCGAAGCATACTGTACAGATGTTGAGCTGTAAGTCAGTCCCATGGGACGATGATGCCAATGATGTCGACGATGAGGCAGATACTATATAAGAAAGTGTAGTTGTCACGGAAGAACCATTGAAGGTTCGATTGAAGGAAAAACTTCCCAAAATATTAGCTCATCTCGTCATCAAGCTTTGAGGCAAGGCACCGGCTCGATCACCCTCGATAATATCAGCCATTAGCCAGGAGCCTAGGCAAATAAGGCTTCCCCGAAAGGCCCCAAGGCCAACTCTAAAGTTGTAAGAAACTCTAACTACACCCCCTTGGTAGTCATGTTGAAGGGAAAACTGTGTCCACCTTCTCCCATTGTAGCCCTAGTGCTCATAGATTAAGAGTTGGGAGACTACGTGTGTGCCGATACTGAGGCGCACTCTTTAGATAATGTAATCCCTCGTGATAAAATTTTGCATTTCACTAATAGAAAGTTGTCTTTGAATTACTCTTGTGCACGTTAGAATACTAGGTATATCCTAGACAACACTCTATATATGTTACAAACACAAGTGACAACCGCTAGCCTCACAAGCCGAGTTGTCCCTCCCCTAGGTGCCTAGTTCTTGGATCCAACAAGGAAGAAGAGAGATGAACCCGTCATCTTCGGTCGATTGGAGCATCCTCAGCGACTGGCTCTGGCAGAACCAGAACACGATAACGGCAAGATGCAACTCTACCAATATACTACTCAAGCCAAACATCTTATCCAGAAAATGTGCTACAACTTGAATAGCAATATAGGGCTAAAATATGGAAAAGGCCGACGCCTTCCCTTATGATTTCGTGCTCCAAAGAGAAAGTCCCAAAATTACTACCAAGGCACTCGTCGGGGGTTGGGTTACGTTATACCCACAACAACGTCAAAAAGTTTAGAGCCGAAGGTCTTGATGCATTCACACACTTTCGACTCCTCAACCGGGGACTCCGATACCAGTATCGGTCGAGCCTTCAAGAAGATATTATGTGTCAATATGGTCTCTGTAGATCCTCTAGTCGAGGAGAAAGACCAAATAATTGAATTCTTCGAAGATGAACCCTGGGCTCAATGCCTGGGATCCCAATAGGAATAGCGCTGTCACGACCCGTACCCAGTATAAGGGCACAAGAAATAGGTACGTCCAGCCTATGCTACAGTAGTAGAACGCTGTCCTAGGTCACAACATCTAACAATATAGGACTGTACCTGTACAATGATATACTCACCAAAAGGAGGACAACATAAAAGGTACAACTCAATTACTGAATCTAAGATAGAATAAAGGAATAAAAGATGGATAAAATCTCAACAGAGAACTACAACTGAAAGTTAATCAGTTTGGATGTTTAAACAACATCAAAATCCAAATAACTGAAGTATATCTCAAAGACAAACATCTAAACAAAGAAACTAGTCTAGAAGTCTAAACTAGACAATGGACAAGTCCTCAGCAACTGTTGGATCCTCCTGAGGATCCAAGTCACCGATGTCATCTAAGCCAGTACCATAATATGTAGGGCAGAACTACTTCTCATCACCGGTAATATTTTCAACAGTCCAATTAGGACAGGAACGAGCATAATATATCTCATGCAGTTCATATCATGACCAGAAATGTAAAGCATGCTATAGAATAAGATACGTGAAACGCTATAAGAAATAAACATGAGAAAAAGAGAGAAGGTTACACAACAGAGTTTATACATGATTACACTATTTTAGAATTGTTTACATGACTACTTCTGCTCCTCCGTACCCCAATTAATATACAAGGATCTAGACAGGTTATGTTATTGTACATGAAAGTTTATACATGAAGCTCATGAGATCATGAGAGTACATGAGAACACATGAGTGTACATGAATAATAAAAATCTATAAAATACATGATATTCGTAAAAAGCACATGACATGATGTATTAGATGCACCCGAGGGGGATAACATCTCATGTAAAAATCCCCATAGTACTAATCCAAGATAACATCATGTCAGCATCAAGTAAATTAGTCTATAACAAAAATATAATTCCTAGCAAGTATGAAACAGTCAGAGAATGTACTCGCCTGATATCTTGAATGTTTGATGAGAATATGAGTCCGAACTGGAGTATCTGAGTCCTATTTAGAATAACCATATGTTACAAAGTGTCTAATATGAAATAAGAGTAATCTATAATGCATTCTAAATGATTCTAGGTCCTTTTAGGTCAAAGTCAACCCTTGGTCAACTCTGGTCAACCATTCTGGTCAAACTAGGTCAACACAAAGTCAACTAGTCAATTATTCCAAGTTTAGGCTAAACTTAAGTTATCTAACCATTTCAAGTCCGGTTGAGTCAATTTGGATCAAGTTTGACCCAAAGTTGACTTTTGTCAACTTGGTTAACTTGCTAGTCAACTTGGTTAACTTGCTAGTCAACTTGGTCAAGTTAGGCCCATTGGGTCAATCCTAAACTGACTCACAAATCTATAGGCTAATATCCTATAGCAACAATAATATATATACACATTGAGACTCAAAATATTACATTAGGATATAAAATATATATATATATATATTTTTTTTACACATTGACACTCAAAATATATATATATATATACACATTGACACTCAATATATATATATATATATATATATATATATATATATATATATATATATATATATATATATATATATATATATATATATATATATATATATATATATATATATATATATATATATATATATATATATATATATATATATAATACAGAGATAGAAGAAAGCATGTGTGTGTGCTGTTGTGTAGGGGCGGCTGTGGTGCTAAATCTAAGAAAACTGAGATTAGCTAGAGGGCCAAGTAAAGCCTATGTATACACAAGCTATATTTGTATAACTCTAATGTATATGTATACTCTAATGTATAATTATATACATAGAAACTATATATACAACTATCACCTAAAACTCAGTCTAATCACAATGTAACATGTAAATCCACACCTATGTTCCATCTCAGGAAAACTAAGATACAAATCAATTTCAAACCTAAACTCAAAATCCATAAACCGAAACAAATACCTAACTAACATTCCATATCCAACCCCAACTTGAAAACCCAAAGCAAGGTCTAAATGGATTCAACTTGAGAAACCAAGTCAAACTAAGGAAAAACTGAGTTTAACTCATTCTCAGGGATTGAGTATGGAATCCATAAGAAGAATCTCAAGTATCAAACCTAAACTTAAAGTTCAAAACACAACTCAACACAAACAAAATCCCAAATCAATACCATATCATATAACCTATGCACAATACCTTGAAAGCCCCCAAACCAAACTCAATCCTTTCAAACATAATCTGGAACCAACTTAAGTCAATCTAAATAAACCAAAAACTTAGGAAATCTGAGTTTCAAACTCAACTAAATGTCTAAACTCATAATTCTAAAACCAACTCAATACTCAAGAACCCAACCCACATAGAAAAACCAAAATACAAAGCTATACTACATGAAATATGGCAAATACGAAGCTATACACGTGTGTGACATGCTTGGTTACTCACATGGTCGAACTCGTGTCCATATTGTGTCCAGTCAGTGCGTATCAGAAGAGTTCGTACATGCGTGAATGGAAACGTGCTCGTGGGCACGTGTCGCGCTCAATAGAACACCACACGCAACACGAGGAGCCTCGTGCTCGCGCACGTAGCTAGGCGGGGTCTAGGTCAAGGTATACAATATACTGACACATCACCATGTCGTGTCCACGTGTCGTTGGAATGCGTTTCACGCACAGCTGTGCGCGCGCGCTCGCGGCCTCGTAGGCGCGTGTCACGACCCGCATCCTGAAGAGGGGCACGAGCGCGTAGTTATGTCCAGCCTACATCGCAGAATTGGTAGTAGAATGCTGTATATAGGGTCTGTAAATACTTCGACTAAAACAGATAAATGTACCTGTACAGTATATACACTCCGAATGGAGGTTACATAGCAATACAGTCTCAATCACATATATCTAACTAAGGTAGATAGCAATAGAAAAGAGATATGCTAGATAAAATAGGAAATGAGTTCCAAAATTCACAAGTCAGAGCTAAACATGAACATCCAAGTCTCAGAGAATATATGAGATACTACAAAACTAAAATGTACTAGCTGGCTCGCAGGCCAGGCAAACCTAACTAAACTATGCTACTCAGGGTGAGCAAAGTCTAGTGGCTCTATCAATAAGCCACGGTCTAAATCTAGTCCATCAGACTCAATCCCATAGTAAGTCAGAAAATCAGCCTCTGAATCATCTGTAAAATTTGTTAACGTATCCTGTCCGAAAAATGAGCAAAGTACAAACACCAACAACAGTTCCATATGAATTGAGAAATACTATAAGAGACAACAATAATGAAATACAAGACAAAAGATATAGGCGCCTTGGGAACCATTTGAAAGCCGAGTTACAACCCCTGAACCAAACAAGGACCAGAGTTGTAACCCTTCTTTCAAACAGGACTTGGTCTCAAATCATGGTACAGTATAAAAGACAGATAGAGCATGTGAGAAATGGAAATCATAGCATGGTGAGAAGTACAGAAAGTAAAGCTGAACTGGAATATAAGATACGCTAAATAAATGTAAAAGTGATTTGAACTATTAGAGCGATACGTGATCGGCTAGGGAAACAAAAGATGGTTATCCACTTGGCCCGACAATCCGCGGTGTTCTCAACGGAGAGTCATGCCGTCCAACCTGGATAACTGGTATAGGGGTGTCTGCTACACCCTACGTGAGGTGAGGGTGGCGCTAGCAAAATATAGTTACAGAAAGGCTTTGATCACATAACCCCTAATAATTCCCCCATCCCCGAATAATATCACGGATCCGGACATGGCACGTCATGACACGGGGTTCGAGAGCAGGGGGCCAGCCCACTCCCAAATCAGAGTCTATATAAGTACAGGAACACAGAAATATCACATACTCATATACCAAGGGAGTCTAGGAATAACATCTCATGACAGGATCCGACGTATACTAGTTCGTGAAACGTCGTGTCAGGAATTATGTAAAATACTACAACTGAATCTGATATAGTTAATATCAAAATAATAAAAATTATCAGTGAACGTACTCGCCTGTGGTCCTGAGCTGATAGGGTGAACAGATGCTCATAGTGATCACAGACCTAAAATAAGATACTATGAGTCAAACAGGGCTTAATACTGAAAAAGAAAACTAATATAAGTCATAAATGCAAGTCTAAGTCAAAACTAGGTCAATCTAGGTTAAACTGAGTCATACTAGGTCATACTGGTTCATACTAGGTCACACTAGGTCACTGGAAGTCAATCCAAGTCAAACTACGTCAAACGGGGTCAAAGGTTGACTTATAGTTAATTTTTGGTCAAAAAGTCAACTCTGGTCAACTCTGGGTCAAACAAGTCTAATGTTGACCAACTGTTGACTTTCAGTCAACTGGTCAACTCTGGTTTGGTTTCGGTCAAATCGGGTCGCTTGAAGACTACGTTTGACTCTCGGTTGACTTTTGTTGACTTTTGGTCAAAAAGGTCAACCGACGTCAAAACTAGTCTATGAGCACCATATTTGATCGTTACCAAATCAAGGAATCAAGTTCTAACTCTATCTTAGACTCCTAACACTAATACCCTATTTTCCAGGTAAACTTACATTACCTTACCAAGGTAAATCCCGATACCTTGCCCAATCCCAAGGAAACCCCGCTAGTACTTAAGATACTAGCCTAGGCTCCTTAGGGTAGCTAGATATCAACCTATCTAAGGTTTACCTACCAAGAATTTGGGTATCCTAGGTATCTAGGCTATGTTAAGATACATGTATAGGTTTACCCTATTACCTACCGTACCCATATCATGAATTTACCCTCAACTCTATCACTCACCCATACCACTCATTCACACACAACACTTACATATATTTCTCACACTCATAGGCTTCTCCTATAGGTTTCCTATTGGTTTTGACATAGGCTAAACTATGGTTTACTTACTCATAGGCTCTCTCTCACACACACACAAACTCACAAAACACACTCACACACATTGGAAAAATGGGATAGGTTTTGTGGCATGTAAGGGGCTGATTTTGTGGTCTGAATATGACAGCATATAGGGGACTGGAGTGGGGTGTATTGGACTAAAATTTGGACTGCATGATGGGGATTTATGAGGGTATACATGGCAGGAATGTGGGAACTGAAATTTGGACTGTCAAGGGTGGTGAATGGGTTGAATTTGTGAAGCAATATAGACTGGTTTTGGAGTGTTTTAGGACAGCCATCAATAGGTATTTTAGGACTGAATTGGAGGCTAAATAGGGACTGATTTGTGGGGTTATAGGGACAGCCATCAAGGCAAAAAACTGGACTGAATGTAACCAAAAGGACAGCCAATATAGGACTGGTTCTTGACAGCAAAGTGGGGAGGGGGAAACTGAACTGTTAGGGGCTGGAAATGGGGCAATGTGGACTGTCATTGACAGTCACATGAGGGGAATTTTTGGACAGAAATTTGGGAGAAGTGTGGACTGTCATTGACAGCCACACACTGCTGAAATGTACAGCAGGAAATTGGTTTCCTCCTCCCTCTCTAACACTCCACTCTCAACCTAAATTAAACACTCACAACCATTTAATCAAATACCACCCATACACTCAAATCCCTCCCTAAACTACACACAAACACACACACTCAGCTCACTCTTGGCCGAACCTGTGCTTCCCCCCTTCCCATACCAACACAAACATCACACACATCACAACCATATATCCATATATATATATATAAGCCACCCTATATATATATATATATATATATATATATATATATATATATATATATATATTTATATATATATAAGCCACCCTATATATATATATATATATATATATATATATATATATATATATATATATATATATATATATATAATGATATATATAACCATATATATATATATGGAAAAAAAAATAAAAAAAAAATATATAACCATATATATATATACATATAGATTATAGGAATATAATACATTATGATACTATGGAAAAACTATTCCTAACACATAGTAAAATCTGGAATAAATATTAGAATAGCAACAAAACAATACACAAATAATTATACAAGTGTCCAAATAGGATTTTCCCTATTAGGACACGATCCTACTCCTAGGACACCTCTACAAATGTCCAAATGGACACGAAATGGTAAACCAATGGGCACTAAACCAAGAGGGTCATTCCTATATGTCAAAATGAATCTAATGCATGAGAGAAATAAGAGAGGAAAAGGATTTATACCTTCCGGTGATTTGATTCGATCTCGAAACGCCACCGACACGTAGGAATCCCAAACGGACACGAACAAGCTCCGAATCCTCTCAAACTTGAGGTGCTCGTCCCTTGGATTGAATGGAGAAGGAAGGATGAAGGTTTGTTGGAGAAATGGAAGGATTTGGTGGTGATTTGATTAGGGTTTGCTCTCTCGAAAAATTGGGGAAGAACAAGAGAGAGAAATGAAAGGGAAAAAATGATGAAGTGATGGAGCCTTATCCACCACCAAGTGGCCGGCCAAGAATAGAGTTTTGTCCTACTAAGGAAGTGCCTAAAAGCCCCTTACACTAATCTATGGGTTAATACATGGAAAGGGGTTTAAGTCGGGGGTAGTTTGGTCAATCCTAAATCACTAATCTCAATTAATACTAACCAAAATAATTAGTCTAGTCACTAATTAAAATACTAACATATGGGCCATGGCCAACTAGTGTATGGGCCTGCTAATGTCAACATTACCCCGAGTCCCCGATATAAGTCGGAATGAGTTAAAATTCGAATCTGACTCAAATAATCCCAAAATAATACAATAAATAAATAAATAATTCCAAAAAAAATTTAAAAGTGGAAACTTACCAAAATACCCCTATTCATGAAAACTGAGGGTGATAAATCTATCCACCTTAAAAGATTTTGTCCTCAAAATTAAAACAAACGTACACTGAATCACATGCAGAAACAAAATTATACCACAGGGCTCGAAGAGATAAGGGAAACGCTCCCGCATGTCGTCCTCTCTCTCCCAGGTAGACTCACCTGGAGAGTGATGCCTCCATGCAACAAGAACCAAAGGTATAACCTGGTTCCGGAGCACCTTCTCCCTACGATCCAGAATCTCCACCGGCTGTTCTGGATAGTGAAGAGTAGGCCCCACCTCGATCGCTGAATGATCCAATACTTGGCTGGGGTCCGCCACGTACCGTCTCAGCTGCGACACATGAAACACGTTGTGTACCCCCTCTAGCGTAGGTGGCAAGTCTAGCCGGTAAGCTACTGCACCGACCCTCTCAAGGATAGTGAAAGGTCCGATGTAGGGCGGACTAAGCTTCCCGCCTCCGCCAAAGTGAATCGTGCCCCGTGTCGGAGAAATCTTCAGGAACACCAAAGCACCAACCTAGATATAAAACAAACTCAGAACACAGGACAGACAAATCACAAACAATCACAAACAGGAACTGAAACTAACCTCGAACTCTAACGATCTCCGGTGGCTATCGGCCCAATGCCGCTGTCTATCCTGAGCCATCCGAAGTCTGTCTCTAATCAGCCTGACCTTCTCAGCTGCATCCACCACCATCTCCGGACCAAGCAGCACCCTCTCTCCAATATTGTCCCATGACTAGGGAGTACGACATCTCCATCCGTATAGAGCCTCGAATGGCGACATCTCTATACTGGCCTGGTAGCTATTGTTGTAAGCAAACTCTACCAGGTGAAGATGATCCTCCCAAGAACCCCCGAGATCTAGCACACACGTGCGAAGCATATCCTCCAAAGTCTGGATAGTCCACTCCGACCGCCCGTCTGTCTGGGGGTGATAAGCGGTACTAAACTTGAGTGAGGTGCCCAAGCTAGCCTGCAAACTCCTCCAGAAGTGGAAAGTGAAACAGCTATCCCGATCTGAAACTATGCTCACAGAAACCCCATGCAATTGCACGATCTGACGAACATACATCTCTGCCAACCTCTCCGTAGGCAATCCCACCTTGAGAGGCTAAAAGTGGGCCGATTTGGTCAATCTATCAACTATGACCCAAATCGCGTCTTTTCCTCCTGGAGATCGTGGAAGTCCGGACACAAAGTCCATGGTGATGTGCTCCCACTTCCACTCAGAAATGGGTAGTGGCTGTAGCAATCCACCAGGCCTCTGCCTCTCGGCCTTCACCTGCTGACAAACCAAGCAGCGAGATACAAACTGAGCTACCTCGCGCTTCATGCCGTACCACCAAACGTGCTCTTTCAGATCTCTGTACATCTTGTTGGCACCAGGATGCATAGAGTACTGAGAGCGATAAGCCTCCTAAAGAACCTCCTCCCAAAGCTCCCTACTCGGAACGCACAGTCTAGCACAGTGCCGCAGCGACCCATCTTCGGCAATAGAGAAATCATTAAGCAGCCCTGCCTGCACTTGCTCCCTGATGCACCTCATGGCAACATCATCATACTGCGCTGATATGACCATGTCCGTCAACTCAGACTGAATCTGTAAACACCACATCTGTACCTCCATGCCTGGAATAATCACCTCGATTCCTAAACTATCCAGGTCGGCCAAAAGACGACGGTCTGATGTCAGATACATAGCCACTGGATACCTGCTCAAGGCATCTACAACTACGTTGGCCTTCCCTGGATGGTACTACAAGGCGATATCGAAATCCTTTATCAGCTCAATCCATCGTCTCTGTCTCATGTTCAGCTCCTTCTGAGTGAACACGTACTTTAAGCTCTTGTGGTCAGTAAAGATCTCAACCCGCTCTCCATACATATAGTGTTTCCATAACTTCAGAGCAAAGATGACAGCGGCTAACTCCAGATCGTGATTCGGGTAGTTCTTCTCATGAGGACGTAACTACCTAGATGCATAGGCAATCACCTTCCCGTGCTGCTGAAGTACACAACCCAGACCCCGGCCAGAAGCGTCGCTGTAAATCAAGAAACCACCGGTCCCAGACGACAATGTCAAGATCGGAGCTTATATCAACCTCTTCTTCAGCTCATCAAAGGCGGCCTGACACTCCTCAGTCCAGACGAACTCCATGTCCTTCCTGGTGAGTCTAGTCATCGGCTTCACGATCCACGAAAAATCCTGGACGAACTTCCGATAGTAGCCCGCCAATCCCAGAAAGCTCTGAATCTCGGCAACTGTACTGGGCGTAGACCAAGACTCTACCGCATCAATCTTCCTCTGGTCTACTGAGATCCCGTGCTCGGTCATAACATGACCCAGGAACTCGATCTGGTCCAGAAAGAACTCACACTTCGACAACTTCCCATACAACTGCTCCTTTCTCAAAGTCTCGAGCACAATCCTCAGATGCTCCTCGTGCTTCTCCGGCGTCTTCGAGTAGACTAGGATGTCTTCTATGAAGACCACCACGAACTTGTCAAGGTACTGATGGAATACCTTGTTTATCAAGTTCATGAACACAGCTGGGGCATTGGTCAACCCAAATGGCATTACTGTGAACTCGTACTGGCCGTACCGAGTCTAAAAAGCTGTCTTCGGAATGTCTTCCTACTTCACCTTCAGCTTATGATAGCCGGACCTCAGATCTATCTTTGAAAAGACCCTGGCACCACTCAACTGATCGAACAAGTCATCGATCCTCGGCAATGGGTACTTATTCTTGATAGTAAGGTTGTTGAGCGCCCTGTAATCGATACACATACGCATCGTACCATCCTTCTTCAGTACAAACAGGACTGGCGCTCCCCAAGGCGATGAACTGGATCTAATGAATCCCTTGTCCTGCAGCTCGTCGACCTGCTTCTTCAGCTCTGCCAACTCGTTGTTGTTGACCCTATAGACGTGCTGTGAGATAGGCTCAGCGCCCGGCACTAAGTCTATAGAGAACTCAATGTCTCTATCCGGCGGCTTCCCAGGCAACTCCTCGGGAAAAACATCCATGAAGTCAGCTATCAATGGATGCGGCAATGTCTGCCCCACCAGTAAAGCTCCTCAGAACCCATCTCCCGGCTCAGCTGCTCCTCTAGTAAACACAATCTCTGGCTCTCCCGGCGGCCTAAACAAAATCCTACCTCCTCTGCAATCTATACTAGCATGGTGCATGCTCAACCAATCCATTTCGAGTACCACATCGTACCTCGAAAGGGGCATTACGAGCAAGCACGCATCCAAAACTCGGCCTCCTACAGTAACTCTCCGCCCCTTACAGATATTGTTGACCAGGATGATGCCTCCTCCAGTCAATATCTTGCAAGTCCTACCCAAAGGTTCAGCAATAATATTGTGTCTCAGAGCAAAGGAGACATACACAAAGCTATGAGAGGTACCAGAATCAAATAAGGTAAATGTAGGGAATGAATCGAAAAGAACGTGACCTGCCACTACATCGCCTACTGGCTCTGCCTCCTCCTCTGCTGTCAGGGTAAACACTCTGCCCGTAGGGGCTCCCCTATGGTGCTGCTGAAAATGCTGCTGCTGCGTCTGAAGTGGAGGACCTCTCTGCTGTACTGCTGGTCCTCTGGCCGGCTGTGCTCTGTCCTGGACTCCTCGGACTCCTCGAATACGGCAGTCCTTCAGCTGGTGATCGGGCACCCCACAGTATAAGCAGACGCACAACCTCTTCCTGCACACCTCTCTAGTGTGCCCTGTCTTCCTGCAGAAGTTATACTGTGTAGCCAGCCTCTGGCCCTGACCCTAACCCTGATGCTGCAGGACACGCACCGGTACCTGCTGGAACTGCAACAGAGGCTGCTGCTGCTGGAACTGCCTCTGCCGGAAATATGGGCGCTTCGTCGGCCCTGCACTCGAACTGGCTCCCAGAACGTCACTGCTCCTCTTCGGCTTGAGGCCGAAATCCTCCTCTGCAATCTGAGCCTCCATCAAGATCTGCTCAAGGGTCGCGTCTCGTCGCCCAGATGTGCGAGTACGTACTGCATGTATGAGACCCCTATAGAACTTTCGGGCCTTGCACCCCTCATCCTGGACCAAACTGGGTGCAAATCTACTCAGGCAAAAGAACTCCGCTGCATACTCGTCTACTGACGAGTTCCCCTGCACCAGACTGGCAAACTGCCCCTCCAAAGCTGTCAAGGCTACATCTGGGTAGAACTTCTCCTTAAAGAGTTTTCTGAAGTCCTCCCAAGATACACCTCTCACTAACGCACGCAAATCCGTGCGGTACCAAGTCAGCACTATGTTAAAGAACTGGCTCGCTGCAGAAGTCACCCACCGACCCGTCGGGACCTCTGCCAACTCCAGACTCTGCTGAATATCCTCTAGCCAGTCATCCGCGTATAGGATACCCTCCGTACCCTTGAACTCCCGCGGGTTCATCTTTCTGAAGTCGAGATGTGTACCGGGCCTCCCCTGACCCTGCTGCCGTGCTGGTGCTCCCTGAGCTGTAGTCGGTGCACCTCGCTCCACTGCTTCTATAGCTAGCTGATGTGAGTTCTCCATGGTCTGTCGCAGCACCTCTGCCTGACGGTGATGTGCCTCTGCCTGTGCTCTCTGTGTTTGCAGCATCTGCTGCAGAAGGGCCATCATCCCCTGAGTGTATGCCGGTAACTGAGGCGACGGTAGAAGAATGTCATGGATGACCAGGGGCGGTCCCGCTGCTGGAGGTGGAAGACCTGGAACCGTCTCTACTGCTGCTCCCGCTGGAAGGGCAGGAACTGAGGTGGCAGCTCCTTCAGCTGTAGCTCCCGCAGCCGGAGGTGGAAGACCTTCTGGGACTGCCACTACTACTCCCGCAGCCAGAGGTGGAAGACCAGCCGGATCGGGCCTCTCTGGAACAGCGCTAGAACTTGCTGCCTGAGAGCGAGTGATCGTCATCCTGAGGATAGAGTAAAACAAGGAATCAATATGGCACATGATAGGAATATCAAAGAAGGACAATTAAATTCAATGCAAGAGAATTTGTCATGGTAATCAAAAGATCAGAAATTTCCTAACATGTGATTGAGTAACCCTATCATACCCTAGATCCTATGTCCTAATTGCAGGCTCATAATTAGTACTCTAAGTCGAGCACCATTACGAGTTTGCACTAGTTGTGACACTGACCTGCACGGGCCACCACAAAAATGTGTCACGACCCGCACCCTGAAGAGGGGCACGAGCGCGTGGTTACGTCCAGCCTACGCCGCAGAATCGGCGGTAGAATGCTGTATAGGGTCTGTAAATACTACGACTAAAATAGATAAATGTACCTGTATAGTATATACACTCCGAATGGAGGTGACATAACAATACAGTCTCAATCACATATATCAAACTAAGGTAGATAGCAATGGAAAAGAGATATGATAGATAAAACAGGAAATGAGTTCCAAAATCCACAAGTCAGAGCTAAACATAAACATCCAAGTCTCAGAGAATATATGAGATACTACAAAACTGAAATGTACTAGCTGGATCGCAGGCCAGACAAACCTAACTAAACTATACTACTCAGGGTGAGCAAAGTCTAGTGGCTCTACCAACAAGCCACGGTCTAAATCTAGTCCATCAGACTCAACCCCATAGAAAGTCGGGCAATCAGCCTCTGAATCATCTGTAAAATTTGTCAACGTATCCTGTCAGGAAAATGAGCAAGTATAAGCACCAGCAACAGTTCAATATGAATTGAAAAATACTATAAGAGACAACAATAATGAAATATAAGACAAAAGATATAGGCGACTTGGTAACCATTTGAAAGCCGAGTTACAACCCCTGAAACAAACAAGGACCAGAGTTGTAACCCTTTTTTCAAACAGGACTTGGTCTCAAATCATGGTACAGTATAAAAGACAGATAGAGCATGTGAGAAATAGAAATCATAGCATGGTGAGAAGTACAGAACGTAAAGCTGAACTGGAATATAAGATATGCTAAATAAATATAAAAGTGATTTGAACTATTAGAGCGATACGTGATCGGCTAGGGAAGCAAGAGATGGTTATCCACTTGGCCCGACAATCTGCGGTGTCCTCAACGGAGTCATGTCGTCCAACCTGGATAACTAGTAAAGGGGTGTCTGCTACATCCTACGTGAGGTAAGGGTGGCGCTAGCAAAATATAGTTACAGGAAGGCTTTGATCACATTATCCCTAATAATTCCTCCATTCCCGAATAATATCACGGATTCGGACATGGCACGTCATGACACGGGGTTCGAGAGCAGGGGGCCAGTCTACTCCTAAATCAGTGTCTATATAAGTACAGGAACACAGAAATATCACATACTTATATACCAAGGGAGTCTAGGAATAACATCTCATGACAGGATCCGACGTATACTAGTCCGTGAAACGTCGTTTCAGGAATCATGTAAAACACTACGACTGAATCGGATATAGTAGATATCAAGACAATGAAAACTATCAGTGAATGTACTCGCCTGTGGTCCTGAGCTGATAGGGTGAACAGACACTCAGAGTGATCACAGACCTAAAATAAGATACTATGAGTCAAATAGGGCTTAATACTGAAAAAGGAAACTAATATAAGTCATGAATGCAAGTCTAAGTCAAAACTAGGTCAATCTAGGTCAAACTGAGTCATACTAGGTCATACTGGTTCATACTAGGTCACACTAGGTCACTGAAAGTCAATCCAAGTCAAACTAGGTCAAACGGGGTCAAAGGTTGACTTACAGTTGACTTTTGGTCAAAAAGTCAACTCTAGTCAACTCTGGTCAACTCTAGGTCAAACTAGTCTAATATTGACCAACTGTTGACTTTCAGTCAACTGGTCAACTCTGGTTTGGTTTCGGTCAAATCGGGTCGCTTAAAGACTACGTTTGACTCTCGGTTGACTTTTGTTGACTTTTGGTCAAAAAGGTCAACCGACGTCAGAACTAGTCTATGAGCACCATATTTGATCGTTACCAAATCAAAGAATCAAGTTCTAACTCTATCTTAGACTCCTAACACTAATATCCTATTTTTCAGGTAAACTTACATTACCTTACCAAGGTAAATCCCGATACCTTGCCCAATCCCAAGGAAACCCCGCTAGTACTTAACATACTAGCCTAGGCTCCTTAGGGTAGCTAGATATCAACCTATCTAAGGTTTACCTACCAAGAATTTGGGTATCCTAGGTATCTAGGCTATGTTAAGATATATGTATAGGTTTATCCTATTACCTACCTTACCCATATCATGAATTTACCCTCAACTCTATCACTCACCCATACCACTCATTCACACACAACACTCACATATATTTCTCACACTCATAGGCTTCTCCTATAGGTTTCCTATTGGTTTATACATAGGCTAAACTATGGTTTACTTAACTACACTCATAGGCTCTCACACACACACACAAACTCACATAACACACTCACACACATTGGTAAAATGGGACAGGTTTTGTGGCATGTAAGGGGGCTGATTTTGTGGTCTAAATATAATAGCATATAGGGGACTGGAGTGGGGTGTATTGGACTAAAATTTGGACTGCAAGATGGGGATTTAGGAGGGTGTACATGGCAGAAATGTGGGGACTGAAATTTGGACTGTCAAGGGTGGTGAATATATGGGTTGAATTTGTGAAGCAATGTGGACTGGTTTAGAGTGTTTTAGGACAGCCATTAATAGGTATTTTAGGACTGAATTGGAGGCTAAATAGGGACTGATTTGTGGGGTTATAGGGACAGCCATCAAGGCAAAAATCTGGACTGAATGTAACCAAAGGGACATCCAATATAGGACTGGTTCTTGACAGCAAAGTGGGGGGGGACTGAACTGTTAGGGGCTGGAAATTGGGCAATGTGGACTGTCATTGACAGCCACAAGAGGGGAATTTCTGGACAGAAATTTGGGAGAAGTGTGGACTGTCATTGACAGCCACACACTGCTGAAATGGACAGCAGGAAATTAGTTTCCTCCTCCCTCTCTAACACTCCACTCTCAACCTAAATCAAACACTCACAACCATTTAATCAAACACCACCCATACACTCAAATCCCTCCCTAAACTACACACAAACACACACACTCAGCTCACTCTTGGCCGAACCTGTGCTTGCCCCCTTCCCATACCAACACAAACATCACACACATTACAACCATATTACCATATATATATATATATATATATATTTATATATATATAAAATATATATATATATATATATATATATATATACATATAGAAAAATATATATATATATATACATATGGATTATAGGAATATAATACATTATGATACTATAGAAAAACTATTCCTAACACATAGTAAAATCTGGAATACATATTAGAATAGAATCAAAACAATACACAAATAATTATACAAGTGTCCAAATAGGATTTTCCCCATTAGGACACGATCCTACTCCTAGGACACCTCTACAAATGTCCAAATGGATACGAAATGGACACCAATGGGCACCAAACCAAGGGGTCATTCCTATATGTCAAAATGAATCTAATGCATGAGAGACATGAGAGAGGGAAAGGATTTATACTTTCCGGTGATTCGATTCGATCCCGAAACGCCACCGACACGTAGGAATCCCAAACGGACACAAACAAGCTCCGAATCCTCTCAAACTTGAGGAGCTCCTCCTTTGGATTGAATGGAGAAGGAAGGATGAAGGTTTGGTGGAGAAATGGAAGGATTTGGTAGTGATTTGATTAGGGTTTGTTCTCTAGAAAAATTGGGGAAGAACAAGA
The DNA here is from genome assembly GCA_029216955.1 of Iris pallida. NCBI lineage: Eukaryota > Viridiplantae > Streptophyta > Magnoliopsida > Asparagales > Iridaceae > Iris > Iris pallida. Next base: position 18,101,036 of record JANAVB010028820.1, read on the forward strand.
GAGAGAAATGAAAGGGGGAAAATAATGAAGTGATGGAGCCTTATCCACTACCACTTGGTCGGCCAAGAATAGAGTTTTGCCCTATTAGGGAAATGCCTAAAAGCCCCTTACACTAATCTATGGGTTAACACATGGAAAGGGGTTTAAGTCGGGGGTAGTTTGGTCAATCGTAAATCACTAATCTCAATTAATACTAACCAAAATAATTAGTCTAGTCACTAACTAAAATACTAACATGTGGGCCACGGCTAACTAGTGTGTGGTCCCGCTAAGGTCAACACTACCCCGGGTCCCCGATACAAGTCGAAATGAGTTAAAATTCGAACCCGACTCAAATAATCCCAAAATAATACAATAAATAAATAAATAATTCCAAAAAAATTTTAAAGTAGAAAATTACCAAAATACCCCTGTTCATGAAAACGGGGGGTGACAGCGCGTGTCGAGCCCCGTCGCTCACGACACGAGCAACGTCGTATCATGTGGTCAGGTCTAGGGCTAGCCTAGGTCTAGGGCTATGTTTCTATGCTTTTGGTTCGTATCCTTGTCACGTCGTGTCCGTGAACGAAGGCCGTGCCAGTGACGATTTTTGTGCACGTGCACAGTTCAGCCGAACCCGTGCGGGTTCAATTTCTCCGCGCACACTCCATGAAGTCCCATGAAATTTTAGGAGCACATGGGTAGAGGTTGCCCCCATTTTCCATCAAATTTCATATGAAACCGTGTCCTGCGCGTCGAGTTATGACACTCGAACAGCAGGACACGCACGGGGCTGTGCACGGGCCTCGTGCATGCATGTCCGTGTCCGATTTGGACACCAAAAATATGTCAAATTGAGATCCTTCTTCACGAAAGTTGTTTCAAATATACATAGCAACAAATTCATGAGAATTGAATAAAAAAAATATGAACTTTCAATTCTAAGCAGCAATTCGTCGAACACGTGTCCCAATACACCGACACGCGTTCGATACGCCTATCGAACGGCTACGAAAACCTACCAAACTTCTTATACAGGTTCGGGGTACCTATGTGGATGCATCTACAAAGAAAAATTGAAATTTACAGGTGTTTAGAGGGGTTTACCTATTGAGAGTCAATATCTCAATGAAACGAGCGTCCAAATGTGTCGATGCCGATTTTCTCCGATCCAACACCTACGATTCCTTGCTAGAAAGTCTCTAGTAGGTTTCTCTTCTCTCAACGATCACAACGCACTTCGTTTGGATGGATTTGCATGAGAATTGAGAAAGTTGGACTTTTGGAGGAGAAGAAAGAATTTTAGGGTTTGAGAAACTTGACGGCTACAAGTTTTTCACATAAAAGAGGGGGAAGATCTGCTGTTTGACCGGCCATAGGGGTTAGCTAGGGTTAGGTTAGGGTTTAGGATGGGCTACCATGCAATTAAAATCCATGTGAAGTCCATTAGCAAAAAGGCCAAAAGCCACAAGTAAAAATAGCCAAAAAATTGATTTAATTGTTTCCTAATATGGACTACAGCTCTAATTTTAAATCTAATTAGCTAAAAATGATTCTAATCACATGGTTAGCCTTCTAATCAAGGTTGACTAAGGTTAAACTATTTGCTACTACCAAAAATACCAATCAAAGCTACACACCAATCAATTTAATAACAAAAATTCAAATTTCACATAATTACTAAAATACTCCTAATGAGAAAAGTGGGAGTGACAAATCTACCCTCATTAAAATAATTTTGTCCTTGAAATTAAGGATAAAACTGAACAAGTAAGAAGGAAAGAAACATCATACCTCAAGACTGAAAAAGATAAGGGTATTGCTCGTGCATCTCATCCTCCCTCTCCCAAGTAGACTCACCTGGAGAGTGTTGCCTCCATGCTACACGAACCAAGGGTATCGTTTGGTTCCTCAATACCTTCTCCCGTCGATCGAGAATCTACATCGGCTGTTCTGGATAAATAAGAGTAGGGCCTAACTCAATCTCGGAATCATCCAGTATATGGCAGGGATCTGCCACATACCATCTCAATTGCGACATGCGAAATATGTTATGGACTCCCTCTAACGCAAGTGACAAGTCCAGTCCGTATGACACGTCACCGACTCTTCCGTTGATAATGAAAGGTCCGATGAAGCACGGGCTAAGCTTTCCACCTCCACTAAAGTAAATAGTACCTCGAGTCGGAGATATCAACAGGAACACCAGATCTCCAACCTAGCACAACATGGTCTCAAACTTAGCTATAACAACCACATGGTCAAACAATATCATAAAACAAACAAAATTCTAATCCTAAGTCTAAGCTGTAACTTAAACTCCAAAGGTCTCCAGTGGCTATCGGTCCAATGCCGCTGTCTGTCCTACACCACGCAAAGTCGGTATCTGATGAGCTTCACCTTCTCGGTTGCGTCAACAACCATATCAGGTCCCAATAAAGCTTGCTCTCCAACGTCATCCCAAGATAAGGGAGTACGACATCTACATCCATACAACACCTTGAATGGTGACATCTCAATACTGGCCTGGAATCTGTTGTTGTATTCAAACTCTACTAAGTACAAATAATCCTCCCAGGAACCTACAAAATCTAAGACACAAATCTGCAGCATGTCTTCGAGTATCTGAATAGTCCTCTCCGACTGTCCGTCCGTCTAAGGGTTGTATGTAGTACTAAACTTGAGCTGAATGCCCAAACTAGTATGCAGACTCCGCCAGAAATGAGAAGTAAAGCAACTATCTTGATCCGAGACAATGCTCATCGGAACTCCATGAAGTCTGATAATCTGACGCACATATATCTCTGCTAGCTTCTCTGTAGACAAACTCACTTTGAATGGCAAAAAATGGGCTAATTTGGTCAATGGCTGTAACAATCCTCCTGGTCTCTGCCTTTCTGCCTTAACCTGCTGACAGACTAAACATCTGGCTATAAAGTGTGCTACCTCCCGCTTCATTCCATACCACCATACATGCTCCATCAGATCCCTATACATCTTGTTGGTACTGGATGCATTGAGTACTGAGAGCAGTAGGCCTCCTGCATAACCTGCTCCCGAAGGTCTCCACTAGGTAAACACAGTCTAGAACTGTGCCTCAATGTGCCATCCTCTGTAATGACAAACTCATCCGCAAGTCCCGTTCGAACCTGCTCTCGGATACACCACAGAGCAACATCGTCGAATTAAGTCAACTTGATCCTCTCCATCAAGTTCGACTGGATCTACAGTCCCCACATCTGGATATCAACTTCCGGTACTATCACCTCGATCCCCATGCTCTCCAGATCTGCTAACAAGTGACAATCCATCATCAAACACGTAGCTACAAGATACCTGCTCAAGGCATCGACAACCACGTTGGCCTTTCCTGGATGATACTACAACGAAATGTCAAAGTCCTTCATCAACTCCAACCATCTCCTCTGCCTCATGTTGAGCTCCTTCTGTGTAAACATATACTTCAAGCTCTTGTATTCTGTAAAGATATTCACACGCTCTTCGTATAGATAGTGCTTCCATAACTTAAGAGCAAAGATAACTGCCGCTAACTCCAACTCATGGGCATGGTAGTTCTTCTCATACGAACATAATTGCCTGGATGTATAGGCAATCACCTTTACATGCTGATGCAACACACAACCCAGACCCTTCCCTAAGGCGTCACTGTAGATAGTGAACCCGCCTGATTCTGATGGCAATATCAGAATCGGGACTGTCGTCAGCCGCTTCTTTAACTTATCAAAAACAACCTGACAATCCTTTGACCAGATAAACTCTTCTTTCTTTGGGGTCAGCCTAGTCAATGGTTCATCAACCCAGAAGAAATTCTGAATGAACCTCCTGTAATAGCCTGCCAATCCCAAGAAACTCCTGATCTCTGCAACTGAACTCGGAGCGGTCCATGCTGCAACTGCTCTGATCTTCTCCGGGTCGACTGAGAACCCATCGTCGGTTACAATATAACCTAGGAAATCAACTCGATCCAGAAAGAACTCATACTTCGAGAGCTTGCCATAAACCTTTTCCTTCCTGAGAGTCTCCAGAACCACTCTCAAGTGCTCCTAATGCTCCTCTGGGGTCTTCGAGTACACCAAGATGTCATCGATGAACACTACCATGAACTTATCTAATTACTGGTGGATCACCTTGTTCATCAGGTTAATGAACACCACCGGGACATTAGTTAACCCAAACGGTATCCCCATGAACTCAAACTGGCCATATCGTGTCCTGAATGCTGTCTTCGGAACGTCTTCCTTCTTCACCTTCACTTGATGGTAACTTGACCTCAGATCAATTTTGGAAAATACCTTGGCTCCACTCAACTGATCGAACAGATCATCGATCCTCGGCAGCGAGTACTTGTTCTTGATCATGAGATTGTTGATAGCCCTATAGTCGATACACATCCGTACCGATCCATCCTTCTTCGACACAAAGAATACCGGTGCATCCCACGATGAATAACTCGATCGGATGAAACCTTTTTTTGTAACTCATCCACCTACTTCTTCAACTCTACTAGTTCGATGTTGTTTACTCTATAGACGTGCTGAGATATCGGCTCTGTACCGGGCACCAAATCTATAAAAAACTCCACATCTCTGTCCGGAGGTAACCCTGGCAAATCCTCCAAAAATACATCCATGAACTCATCTATCAATGGATGTGGCACGCTCTTCTCCTCTACTGAAACTCCACAGAAAACTCTGTTGCTATGCTCTACCTTTCGTCTGGTGAACACAAACTCTGGCTCTCCTGGCACTTTGAAAAGAACTCTACCACCACAATAATCTATACTGGAATGGTGCCTGCTCAACCAATCCATCCCGAGTATAATTTCGTAGTTCGGTAATGATATTACAAGCAGACTCACATCCAGTTCTTGGCCTCCCAACGCTACTATCCGATCCTTGTAAATATCACTGATGAGGATAATACCACCCCTAGTCATGATCTTACAAGTCCTAGGCAACAATTCAGAAGAAAGATGGTGTCTTATAGCAAATGATACAGACACACAGCTTTGGGAAGACCCAGAATCAAACAAAGCGAATGCAGGAAAAGAGTCGGGAAGAACAAAACCTGCTATTAGATCTTCCACTACCTCTGCATCCTCAGCTGACAGGGCAAAAGCTCGTCCTACTGACCTTCTCTGGTCTGCTGTTGGTGCTGAATAAACTTCTGTTGCCGAGTCTGCAATGGTCCATTCTGCTGACCTGCCAGAGCCTTGTCTCCTGCTTTCTGAGTTACACACCACGAAGACATGGGACAGTCCCTCAATTGGTGCTCCGCTGAACCATAAAGTAGGCACTTGCCTAGACTCTTCCTACAGTCGTTCCACCCATGCCATGTCTTCTTGCAGAAGGTGCAACTGATGACTTGCTGCTGTCTAGGTACCTGCTGTATCTGCCTCTGCTGAAAAGGCGCACGACCTTCACTCTGGAACTGTTGCTGCTGGAACGGCTTCTGCTGATGTTGTTGCTGAAAAATGAGGCCTCTTGGCCGGGCCTCCACTGCCATCGGATCTATGTGAATCACGACCTCTCTTTATCTCAGATCGAGGTCGTCCTCCACTGCCATAGCTCCTGACAGAATCTCCTCAAAGGTAGAATTTTTGTCACTCTTGGTCAAGGACTTGACTTCCTTGACTAAGCCCTTCCTGAATCTTCTAGCCTTCGTCATCTCGCTAAGGCCCTTAACGAATCTGCCCTGGCGGCAGAACTCTTTGGCATACTCCTCTACTGTCTGGTTCCCTTGAACCAGGTTCTCGAACTTCGTCTCCAAGGTGCCAAGTGCTGTGTCAGGGAAGAACTTATCCTTGAAGAGCTTCTTAAAAGCCTCCCATGTCTGCCCCTCTATACCAAACCTGGGGTCGGTTTGGTACCATGTATGGGCAAGGTCCTGCATCTTGCTGCCCGCTGCCTCTATTTGAAGTCTAGCTGGTATCTCCGTGAGGCGAATGATCTCCTCTATATGCTTGATCCAGTCGTCGGCATACAGGATACCCTTAGTACGCTTGAAGTCTCGCGGTCGCATCTTGTGAAAGTCCTGAATATCCGGGGTCCTCGTCTAGTACGGCTGTATCTGCCCTCCCTGAGGCTTGGCAGTCACCTTCTCTACTGCTACTTTGGCTAGCTGATGGCCATTGTCAATGCTTTGCCTCATATCCTCCGACTGATGCCGCTGAGCCTCCATCATCTGCTGGAAGAAGGAAAAGAACTGCACCATATCAACTATCCCCGCAGGCAGTGGTAGTAGCATCTCCTGAATCCCCAGGGTAGTCCTCGGAACCGGTGGAGGAGTACCCCAAAAGCTGTAGATGCTCCCACCTGAGTAGGAACGAGAGGTGCTGCGGTCCCAGGGTCCTGCTGAATCAGGACGAGAAGTGGCAGACCTCTCAGTGGTATCCCTTAGGCCAGAGAGATACGATCATGTCTCCACCATCCTAAAGATAGAACAAACAAAGAATCGATTACTAAGAAGGAAGCGATGTAATCAAAGGAGGATAGTTTATTTCAAAAGAAGGCAATTTCTAGCAGGAATTGGATGAGAGTTTTTTCTAATGTGATTGAGTACCTTAAACTTATATCCTAGTGCAGGCTATAGTAATACTCTAGTTCGAGCACCACTACAAAATCATACTAGCAGCGACTCTCGACCTGTATGGGCCACCACTAAAAATGTGTCACGACCCACACACAGTGTAAGGACACGAGAAGTGGGTACGTCCAGCCTATGCCGCAGTATCGGCGATATAACGCTATCCTAGGTCACAACATCTAATAGTATATGACTGTACCTATACAATGATATACTCTCCAAAAGGAGGACAACATAAAAGGTACAACTCAATCACAGAATCTAAGATGGAATAAAGGAATAAAAGATAGGTAAAATCTCAACAGAGAACTAAAACTAAAACTTAATAAGTTTGGATGTCTAAACAACATCAAAATCCAAATAACTGAAGTACATATAAAAGACAAACATCTAAACAAAGAAACTAGTCTAGAAGTCAATACTAGAGGATCCTCCTGAGGGTCCAAGTCACCGGTATCATGTAAGCCAGTGCCATAATTGGTAGGACAGAACTCCTCATCACCTGTAATATTTTTAACAGTATAATCAGGACGGAAACGAGCACAATACATCTCATGCAGTTCATATCATGACAGGAAATGTAAAGCATGCTATAGAATAAGATACGTGAAACGCTGGAAGAAATAAACATGAAAGAAAAAGAGAATCTGATAAACAAAAGCTATCTATATATGATAATAGAGAACTGTAAGTGACTACGTGATTTAGAGTATAAGATAGTTATATGAACGGCTTGAGTTTATACATGATTATACTACTGAGTTTATACATGATTACACTACTTTGGAATTGTTCACATGACTACTTTTACTCTAAATGCTCTGTCTCATATCCTCCGACTGGTGCCGCTGAGCCTCCATCATCTGCTGGAAGAAGGAAAACAACTGCGCCATATCAACTATCCTATCATCTGCTGGAAGAAGGAAAAGAACTGCGCCATGTCAATGCTCTGCCTCATATCCTCCGACTGATGCCGCTGAGCCTCCATCATCTGCTGGAAGAAGGAAAAGAACTACGCCATATCAACTATCCCCTCAGGCGGTGGTAGTAGCATCTCCTTAATCCCCAGGGTAGTCCTCGGAATCGGTGGAGGAGTACCCCCAAAAGCTGTAGATGCTCCCATCTGAGCAGGAATGAGAGGTGCAGCGGTCCCAGGGTCCTGCTGAATCGGGGCGAGAAGTGGCAGACCTCTCAGTGGTATCCCTAGGCCAGAGCGATACGATCATGTCTCCACCATCCTAAAGATAAAAAAACATAGAATCGATTACTGAGAAGGAAACGATGTAATCAAAGGAGGACAGTTTATTTCAAAAGAAGGCAATTTCTAGCTGGAATTGGATAAGAGTTTTTCCTAAAGTGATTGAGTACCTTAAACTTATATCCTAGTGCAGGCTATAGTAATACTCTAGTTCGAGTACCACTACAAAATCATACTAGCAGCGACTCTCGACCTGTATGGGCCACCACTAAAAATGTGTCACGACCCACACACAGTGTAAGGACATAAGAAGTGGGTACGTCCAGCCTATGCCGCAGTGTCGGCGATATAACGCTATCCTAGGTCACAACATCTAACAATATATGACTGTACCTGTACAATAATATACTCTCCAAAAGGAGGACAACATAAAAGGTACAACTCAATCACAGAATCTAAGATGGAATAAAGGAATAAAAGATGGGTAAAATCTCAACAGAGAACTAAAACTAAAACTTAATAAGTTTGAATGTCTAAACAACATTAAAATCCAAATAATTGAAGTACATATTAAAGACAAATATCTAAACAAAGAAACTAGTCTTGAAGTCAATACTAGAGGATCCTCCTGAGGGTTCAAGTCACCGGTATCATCTAAGCCAGTTCCATAATAGGTAGGACAGAACTCCTCCTCATCACCTATAATATTTTCAACAATATAATCAAACGGAAACGAGCAAAATACATCTCATGCAGTTCATATCATGACAGGAAATGTAAAGCATGCTATAGAATAAGATACGTAAAATGCTGGAAGAAATAAACATGAGAGAAAGAGAGAATCTGATAAACAAAAGCTATCTATATATGATAATAGAGAACTGTAAGTGACTATGTGATTTAGAGTATAAGATAGTTATGTGAACGACTTGAGTTTATATATGATTACAGTACAGAGTTTATACATGATTACACTACTTTGGAATTGTTCACATGACTACTTTTACTTTCCCGTACCCCAATCAATACACAAGGATCTAGATAGGTTATGTTATTGTACGTGAAAGTTTATACATGAAGCTCATGAGATCATGAGATACATGAGGGCACATGAGCATACATGAATAATAAGAGTCCATGAAATACATGATGTTCGTGAAAAGCATATGACATGATGTATTCGATACACCCGAGGGGGATAACATCTCATGTAAAGATCTATATAGTACTAATCCATGATAACATCGTGTCAGCATCAAGTAAATTAGTCTATAACAAGAATATAATTCTTAGCAAGTATGAAACAGTCAGAGAATGTACTCGCCTGATATCCTAAATGTCTAATGAGAATATGAGTCCGAACCAGAGTATCAGAGTCGTATTTAGAACAACCATAGGTTACAAATTGTTTAATATGAAATAAGAGTAATCTACAATGCATTCTAAATGATTCTAGGTCCTTCTAGGTCAAAGTCAACCCTGGTCAACCATTCTGGTCAAACTAGGTCAACCTAAGTCAACTAGTCAATTATTCCAAATTTAGGTCAAACATAAGTTATCTAACCATTTCAAGTCCGTTTGAGTCAATTTGGATCAAGTTTGATCCAAAGTTGACTTTTGTTAACTTGGTTAACTTGCTAGTCAACTTGGCCATGTTAGGCCCATTGGGTCAGTCCTAAATTGACTCACAAATCTATAGGCTAATATCCTATAGCAACAATAATATATATACACATTTACATTCAAAATATTTACATTAGGATATATATATATATATATATATATATATAAATATTATATATGTATATTATATATATATATTATAAAAAAATATTATATATATATATGTCCTTCGATCGGAGGAGAAGATTGGGGGGCGGCCTGCTGAGGAACTCTCGATGCATGAGTTCGCAAACTTTCAGCTGGCAGCAGGAGTCACTGAATTGCCTTACACAGGGAGTGCCTTCACTTGGGTCAAGTCCAACAACAAGGACACCAGACGTGCGTCTCGTCTTGATCGGGTTTTTATAGATAATGCATGGCTGAACATGGCTCCATGTTCAGTGGAGGACTATCTTAATCGTACTTAATCTGATCATGCGCCAATCCTTGTCCGGCTGCTTGCTAATGATCCTGGTGGGGTTAAGCAATTCAGATTCTTAGATTTTTGGACTGCTCATGCGGATTTCAGTAGAATTGTTCAGGAGGTATGGCACTCCGTCGATCAACGTCATGGGATCACGAGGGTGGTTCTAAGACTTGACGAATGTCGTAAGCGGCTATCCAAATGGAGTAGGGCAACTTATGGTGACATTTTTCAGGTTGTTCGGAAGGCGGAAGATGATGTTCTTGCTGCTGAACTCCGGCTTGAGGAGGATAATTCAAATCATAATAGGAAGAAGCTTGCATTGGCCACTGCTCAGCTGAAACAGCGAGTTCGAATTGAAGAAGCTTTCTGGAAGCAAATGTCTCGGATCAAATGGGACTTAGAGGGGGATAAAAACACTGCATATTTTTATGACTGTGTAAATTTTAAGAAGAAGGCATTGAGGATTCATTCGATTACTACTAAAAATGAGGCGGTTCTCCTTGATAAGGCAAACATCAAAGCTTGTGCACTTGAATATTATGGGGCTTTGTTTGAGAGAGGAGACATTTTGGATGATGATGCATTATTCGATGTCATTTCGTGTCGGTGGAGGAGGACGAGAATGACCTGCTTATTGCTCTTCCGACGAAGAAGGAGCTGTTGGACACTATTAAGTCCCTGGACATGAATAGTGCTTCGGAACCCGATGGATTTACCCCCATGTTTTTTATTTCAGCATGGGACATTATCGGGGATGACATCACAGAGGCGGTTGGCATATTTTTTGATGGGTTCTCATTACCCCGATCTATTACAAATACTTCTCTGGTCCTCATTCCTAAGGTCAAGCAGCCCAAGTACTTCGCAGATTATAGGCCGATCAGTTTATGTTCAGTATTAAACAAAATTATCTCGAAGACTCTTGCTCTCAGGTTAGCGCCGCTCCTACCGAAACTGATCTCACCGAAACAGAGTGGTTTCGTTCAAGGTAGAAAAATAATTGATAATATTGTGCTTGCGCAAGAATTGGTTGCTAAAATGAACAAGAAAGATTGGGGTGGGAATATTGCTATTAAATTAGATATGATGAAGGCCTATGATCGTGTCGACTGGAGTTTCATACTGAAGGTGTTGCGCAAGTTCGGTTTCACAATAAATGGGTTGATGTGATGCTTCGTCTACAAAATAATGTGTGGTTTTCACCCCTGATCAATGGCAAAGCAGCGGGGTATTTTCAAGCGTTTAGAGGGGTGCGGCAAGGTGATCCTATCTCACCCGCTTTGTTTATCTTAGCTGCGGAGGTTTTATCTCGTAATTTGAAGCTGCTCCCTACGCCAGAGGGTTTTACTCCTTTCATAACTCCTAGGGGCTGTGTACCTATCACTCATCTATCATACGCGGATGATGTTTTGCTATTCTCGGCAGGAGACATTAGGTCGATCACCTTGATTCAGGAGCAGTTGAGGCGCTACGAGGGGGCTTCGGGTCAGAAGATTAATGTGGCCAAGACATCATTGTATGTCTCTACTAAGGCTCCGGCGGAGAGGGTGGCTGAACTGGCATCTAGGACAGGCTTCTCGATTGGGACTCCTCCTTTTACATACTTTGGTTGTCCAATAGTGGCTGGGTATCGTAATGCAAGCTTGTATGAAGACCTGATCCAAAAAATTCGGGCACGCGTCGAAGGCTGGCATAATATAATCCTTTCACCAGGAGGTAAATTAGTCTTACTTAAATCTGTTCTTTCATCTATTCTGGTCTATACTTTGGCTGCGTGAAATCCCCCAGTATCTGTGTTACGCCGCATTGAAGCCATTTGCAGTGAGTTCTTTTGGGGCTTGTTCCAATGGGCTCCGAAGCGTGCATGGTTGGGCTGGGATATATTACTCGAAAAAAGGAAGAAGGAGGGCTGGGGGTTAAAAGACTAGAAGATATGATGACAGCATTTACAATCAAGCTATGGTGGAAGTTTTCTACTCAGGAGAGTCTTTGGGTTGCGTTTTTTAAATCCAAATATTGTTCCCAGGCTCTTCCTAGTGAGGTAATGGTTAGATCAAATGCAACTCATGTTTGGAATAGATTGATAGAAGGAAGGAACTTAGCTAATCAGTCAACTGTTCGGGATGATTCAGGCTGGTGGTGGCGTAAAGTTTCGGGAAGGTTTACAGTGGCGTCGGCATGGGATCTAGCCCGCAGGCAATGGCCAATTATCCCTCATTTCGTTCACATCTGGGGAAAGTGCATTCCGTATAAGTGGTCGATTTTATTGTGGCGTGTTCTTCCCAATAAGGTGCCTACTGATGATAATATTGTGAAACTTGGTTTTATCATGGCATCGATGTCTCATTGATGTGTTCAAAGCCAGGAGGAGTCCATGAACCACATATTTCACGCAGGGGAGATGGCAACGGAGGTCTGGCGTTCATTACAAAAGGATTATAGGGTTCAAGCTCGAGGCTCTTCTTTATTGATGCAGAGGTTGAACAGATGGTGGCGGGGAAGGAGGCTACATCAGAAGCAAATTGCAGTCGGTGCTGCTATATGGGTTCTTTGGAAAAATCGTAACAAGTGGCGTTATAAAGGATACCGATATTCCACGAAGATGGTGATCAAGGAAATCCAGAGACAAATTTGTAAAGCTTCCATCAAGTATAAACATTAGGGGGAGTTCGAGTTGTTTTTTAGAGTTGTAATGTTTTGTTTGTTGATGATGAATAAAAAGTAGTTTCCTTTTAATATATATATATATATATATATATATATATATATATATATATATATACATATATGTATAGAATACATATATATACATATATGTATAAAAAATATATATATATATATATATACATATATGTATAGAATACACGTATATATAAAATAAATTTTTTGTCCATGTCTCCCCCGTTTCCAGTTCCCAGCTCTCTCCCCGCCCTTGCAGGATGGCCGTCCTGGCACCGGTGACTGTCCGGCGACCCCCCTCCCCCGTCCTCCACCATCTTCTCCATGACTCCCACTCGTCAGTCTCCTTCGTCGGTCGGGCAGCCGCTCAGAGCGTCTGCGGAGGCTGCCGTCGGCCGAATCCTTGCGTCACCGGGGCCCGACGACCGTCGGACCAGTGCCGGCCTCCTCCACCCTTGATTCTCTTTCCTCTCTTCCGGTCGGCAGCTGGACGGTGGACCAGCTTCTCCTTCAGTGCAGTATCGACGAGGTGGTCACGGCCACCGTCGGTAGGAGGTCGTCGGAGACTGGGGCTCCGTCCGCCGTGCTCGCGACTCCCGCCGACGTGTGGCGTCCGGCCCGGTCGTCGCGACAGTCCCCTCAACTGAGCCGATCCCCAGTCTTGATCTTTCCCGCATACCAGCTTTGGATTTTTAAATTTCAAATCCTCTGGAGCAACGGGAAGTCTCGGCATGCGCCCTCTCGGAGCACCCTATCAGGACATGAGCCCAATCTGCGGGCCATGCGCCTACGATGCCCTTTGCGGCCTCCTCCCTCACACTGGTATATGACAAGTCCAGAGAGCTCCCTATGCGCCCAGGCGGTGAGGACACTCATGCGCCCCCTCCAGGGGGTCATGGGATCTGGCCCTCGGGGGATTGGCTATGCGCTAGGGCGTCGACCCCGTCTATGCGCCCGACGCCGTTGCCCCTATGCCAGGCCGGTGGAGCCCATGGCAGGGGCTCAGACCACCCCTATGCGCCCGCCGGGTAGCTCATCTTATCCTCCTGGGTGGGTTCCTTCCCTCGAGCCCATTAATCTGCATTCTCCTCCAGGGCCTGGTCTAGTACTCGACGAGCCTTCGGGGCATCCTTCGTCGGTGACCGTCGGCCTCAACCTCTGTTCCCTGGGCATGGTCCCTTGCTACTCTGTGGGGCCTCCTCCACTAGGCTCACAACCCCCTAACCCCTTGCCAGCAGCGACTTCGGCAGGGTCTCCCGGTCAGCTGGGCCCTACAGGCCCCGGCACCTCCAGCCTCTCTCCCCCTGTGGGAGGACCCCAACACTCCCCTCCTCTCCGCGAGGTTTGTTGGCCCATTGGTCATATGGTCAACCTGATTTTAATAATTGATTAAACTCTGTTTGGATATGTGAAGCTAGTCAGGATATATCAGAATCTTGGACATGATCAAGAACAACTATCTACACAGTTCAAGACCGAAGCGACGTTTGCCTGTTCGAGTCTGTATTTCCTTTAAGCAATGTGTTTTTCATTTTATTGAGTCTAGGAATACGTTGTTCACCGAGTCGTACTGGCAAATAGGCTAATCTAAAATATTTTCAAAATACTTTTAAAACGTCCTTTGTTTTGAAAAACATTCTGTTAAACAAAAGCTTTAAAAAGTTTTTCAAAAAGGTTTTCAAAAGTCATCAAAAACTATTTTTTAAAACCTAACCTAACCCTGACAGAACTCGGCCAGAGTTCGGCCAGGGTTCGGCCAGAGTTCAGTTGGTGGCCGTTTGATTTTTGAATTCTTCTGAACTTGGTCCTCTTGCAGTTGCGATTTGACCGAGATTTCCTCATCGAGTTCTGTCCGAATTCTGTCCGAATTCTGTCTTTAGAATTCCTATAAATAGAGAAGGATTTCGATCATTTCAATTCACTCATTCACTTTCAATCTTCTCTCTATCTAAAGCTTTCAGTCTTCCAAAGAGTTTTCTTGAGCTTTAAATTTCAGATCCCAAGCTAATTACAATCCTCTAGTCGATTTGCCAGTACGGTGCGGTCTAGAAGTTTCTGAAAGATTGTAATCAAAAGGCTTGATTGAAGAATAACTCTTCACATTTGAAGTTGGACGAGTTCTTCGTATCAAAGCTCGCGTTGTAGAAGTTGCAAGGACTTCGTAAGAAAACTTGCAGTTTTTTCAATAGTGGATTCAACTGGTAGCAAGAGTTCTACCGACTGGATTAGTCCTCAACAGAGGGAAACAAGTATACATCGCTGTCTTTGCGTTTGCATTCTTATCTCTGCCTTTACATTACTTAGTTGTGATTATTATTATGTGATCTTGCTGCTAATATTTTTTAATTAGCATTATTCCACTGCCAACTCTATTCACCCCCCCCGCTAGAGTATTGTGCTTTACGATTTCGTTCCTATAATTGGTATCAGAGCGGGTGTTACAGGTAAAACAAGGTAACATTGCAATTATTTATTCATTTAATTAATTGTTATATAGATCACAACACAACACATGGCAACTGTGAAATTTACAAGTGAAGGCCAGGCCACAAACAGACCTCTACTGTTTGATGGTACGAACTATACCTATTGGAAAATACGGATGAGTTTCTTCTTGAAATCTTTTGACTTTGATTTATGGTCTATTGTTATTGATGGCTATCAAAAGCCACCTCGTATAAATATTGATGGAGTTTTAGTTGAAAAACCCCATAGCAGATATACAGAGGAGAAAAAAAGGCCAGTCTTGACGCACGTGCTATTAACGCTCTATTTTGTGCTTTAGATAGAACTGTATTTAACAGGGTGTCTATCTGCACAACGGCTAATGAAGTGTGGAAGCTACTTGAAGTCACACATGAAGGCACGACTCAAGTCAAAGAATCTAAAGTCAGCAGACTTACTCAAGAGTATGAGGTGTTCAAGATGAAGCCCAACGAAACAGTTACTCAAATGTTCGAAAGATTCTTGGATATTGTAAATCCTTTGTCCTCCCTAGGCAAAGAGTACAGTAACCATGAAAAGATTCGCAAACTCCTACGAGCACTTACCAAGAACTAGATTCCAAAGGCTACTGCAATCATTGAAGGGAACGACCTCACAACTATGTCCCTCGAAGTACTCATGGGTAAGCTACTCACTCATGAACTGGAGCTACAAGATTTTGAAGAACCTGCACCAAAGGAGAAGATAATCGCTTTCAAGGCTCAGCACAGAAAAGCTACTGAAGATGACTCAGACAGCAGTAAATCTGATACTGAAGATCAAGCACTCCTAGCAAGGAAATTCAAGAGATTCATGAGACATGAGAAGAGAGCCAAAGAAAACAACAGCAACAACTGGTATCAAGATGATGCTGTCTGCTATGGCTGCAAGAAGAAGGGACACATGAAGAAGGATTGTCCTACAAACTCATCATCAAGCAAGAAGAGCAACAGGTATGAAAAAGGGAACCTGAAGAGATCAACTTCTCGGAGATATGCCAACACCAGCATATGGCATGAAAGTGAAGCCAGCGACTCAGAAGACGAACAATCAGAAGACGCTGCAAACGTATGCTTTATGGCATCCGATCAGGTACCTACTGAACCTGTAGTTGATACTTATGATGACTTCACCTTTGAGCAATTAGGAGATGCCTTCAGTGAACTAATGACTGATTACAGGAAACTGCGTAGCAAATATCGGACCTCTAAGAAGGTACTCAAAGAGTACAAAGGAGAAATAGGAAGACTTACCGACCAACTAGCTGAGGTTAGAAATAATGTTAGTGAGTCTGGTGAGCTTTCCTCTATCAAGCTCTTATTACACGAGACTACCAAGTCATCTGAAGAGAAAGACAAAGTTATTGACCAACTCAAAGAAGAACTTTCTATTGAGAAGAAAAGTCTTCGATGTGCACAAATCAGAATGGAAACACTCACTTCTGATTATACTAAGTTGTATGACACTTCCAAAAGATTGGAAATTAGGTTAGGAAAACAGCCTGAGACTGCTGCTTCCCTAACACGTGTCACTTACCAAAAAATCGAAAAATTCCCAAGCCAAACACTGTCAGACCTAATCCTATCAAACCTTTACCCCAAAAGGTTAAGCCCAAACAGGTTTATAGGCAAGCTTTCTTCTATACTAGAAAACCTAAACCTACCAACCATGCACACCACTCAGCTTTCAACACTCGACATGCACAATGTCATTATTGTGGCCTCATTGGTCATATTTCATCTACATGTAGAATCAGAAAGCTTGTTGATTTAAATATTTATGCTTGGATACCAAAGGCTAACATTTCGGACCCCTACAAGAAATAGGTACCAAAAGTTTCATCAGCAAACTATTTTGTAGGTGGAACACCTTTCACATGCTAGAAGCAAATGGATCCTCAACAGCGGTTGTTCAGGCATATGACCGGTGACGCTACACTATTTACAATACTGTCGAAAAAAAAGAAGGCTATATCTCCTTCGGTAATAACTTGAAAGGGTATATTATTGGTATCGGTGATGTTGGTAGGTCTCCCTATCCTGTTATTAAAGATGTCTATCTGGTTACCGAGTTGAAACATAATCTACTCAGCGTAAGTCATCTAGCTGATCATGGTTATGGAATCAACTTTGGCAAAGACAAATGTATTATAGTTGATAGCTCAACTAGTAGTACTATCTTTGAAGGTATCAGGGAAGACAACATATATGTTTTCTATTTGTTGGAAGAAACTAACATTTCAGGTAAATGCTTAATGGCTAAAAGCGATGAGAGTCATCTGTGGCATATGAGACTCGGTCACGCAAATATGGACACAATATCAAGATTATCCACAAAGAAGCTAGTACGCGGTTTACCGGATATTACATTCAATAAGGATTCGATATGCAGCCAATGTGAAAAGAACAAAGCTACCAGATCCATATTCAAGTCAGTAAACGCAGTATGTACTACTAGACCTCTACAATTGCTTCATATGGACTTATTTGGTCCTAGCAGAGTTGCTAGCCTGGGAGGTAAGCTTTATGCTTTCGTAATTGAAGATGTTTTCTCTAGATACACGTGGGTATACTTCTTGACACGTAAGAATGATGCATTATCCGAATTTATCGCCTTTTACAAGAAAGTTCAGAATTAAAAAGGTTACATGATCACTCGTATAAGAAGCGATCATGGAGGCGAATTCGAGAATGCAGAGTTTGAGCATTTTTGTGACACACACGGTTTTGTACACGAGTTCTCCTGCCCTAGGACTCTACAACAAAATGGAGTTGTGGAACGTAAGAACAGAACTCTATCCGAAATGGCCAGAGTAATGTTAAACCAGTTTAGTCTACCCAAATATTTCTGGGCTGAAGCTGTCAATACAGCTTGTTTTGTTCTCAATAGAGTTCTAATTTGACCCAAATCGAAGAAGACTCCATTTGAGTTATGGTTTGATAGAATTCCATCTGTTTCATATTTTAGAATATTTGGTTGTAAATGTTTTATTCTTAATATAAAAGACAATTTGGGAAAGTTTGACGAAAAGGCCGATGAAGGTATATTTTTAGGTTATACGGCCAAGAGCAAAGGATACAGAGTCTTCAACAAACGAACCATGATCATCGAAGAGTCAATCAACGTCACTTTTGATGAATTGAATCAAATGACTTTCGATGACAATGACGAAGATCCAACTGTACCAAGCTCAACAACAGTTGATTTTCAACCAAGTTCGGCACTAGCTGATCCTCCTAGAGAAGATCCAGGAACCAGCTACCTTCAGAGTCTGCCGAAAAGATTAAAATTTACGGCTGATCATCCAAAGGATTTGGTAATTGGTGACATTACCAAAGGTGTAAGTACTTGTACATCCAGTAGAGATATTGTTTCTAGTATTGCAGTCATTTCACAGCTAGAACCCAAAACTATTGATGAAGCATGTAGTGATAGTTTTTAGATAGATGCTATGCAAGAGGAATTAAACCAATTTGAACGGAATCAAGTTTGGAAACTTGTTTCCAAGCCTATTGATCATCCGGTCATTGGCACCCGTTGGGTATTCCGAAATAAACTAAATGAGAATGGTTTAGTGACTCGTCATAAGGCTCGACTCGTAGCTCAAGGATACAATCAAGAAGAAGGTATCGACTACGATGAGACTTATGCCCCAGTTGCGAGATTAGAATCCATTCGCATGTTATGTGCATTTGCATGTTTTCATAATTTTAAATTATTTCAAATGGATGTCAAGAGTGCATTTTTAAATGGTTTTTTAAAAGAAGAAGTTTTTGTAGCACAACCTCTAGGTTTCACAGATTTTAAAAACCCTGATCATATTTTCAAGTTGAAGAAAGCTTTATACGGTTTGAAACAAGCCCCTCGTGCTTGGTATGATCGTCTAAGCTCTTTTATACTTGACAACGGTTTTTCAAAAGGTAAGGTTGACACTACACTTTTTATTAAGTCCTTTAATGGTAAACTTCTTTTAATATAAGTCTATGTAGATGATATCATATTTGGATCTACTGATGAATCTCTGTGTCAAGAATTTTCTAAGTGTATGCAGAATGAGTTTGAGATGAGCATGATGGGAGAGCTAAAATTCTTTCTCGGACTGCAAATCAAACAAACTGACAATGGGACGTTCATAAATCAAGCCAAATATACAAAAGATTTTCTAAAGAAGTTTGATCTGGACAATGTCAAACCTATTGGCACTCCGATGGCAACTTCAACAAAGCTTGATATTGATGAACAAGGAAAGCCGGTCGACACACGTAAGTATCGAGGTATGATCGGTAGTTTACTTTATTTAACTGCTAGTCGTCCAGATATAATGTTTAGTGTTTGCCTGTATGTACGTTTTCAAGCAAATCCAAAGGAATCACATCTGTGCGCAGTTAAGCGTATCTTTCGATACCTTAAGGGCACTTCTTCTGTTGGCTTATGGTATCCCAAAACTAAGTCCTTTGACCTTATCGGTTATTCGGATGCAGATTTTGTCGGATGCAAAGTTGATAGAAAAAGTACCAGTGGCACATGTCATTTCTTAGGCAAAGCTTTAGTCTCATGGTTTAGTAAAAAGCAAAATTCTGTAGCCGTATCAACAACAGAGGCTGAGTATATCGCCGCAGGACGTTGTTGTGCTCAAATTTTGTGGATGAAATAAACCTTGGAAGACTATGATTTATTTTATAAACATATTCCCATTTTCTGTGATAATACGAGCACTATTAATTTGACTAAGAATCCTGTATGTCATTCTCGTACAAAACATATCGAGATTCGACATCTTTTTCTTAGAGATCATCATCAAAATGGAGATATTGACCTTGTATACATAGATACTGAGAATCAATTAGCTGACATTTTCATAAAACCTCTAGCAGAAGATCGTTTCAATTATTTACGTCGAGAATTATGAATTTTGGACGTCAATAATATTAATTGATTTTATTTTATGATTTTATTTCAATATACAAAAGCTGTGTTAGAGACAAGCCAATAAAGAGTCTGTCTGTCACCACAACTATGGTTGAAGCGAAGCGGTACTTAAGAGTTCCCTGGTGAACCTCCGCCAGCTGGGATAGTACTCATACAGCTAATCTGAAACAGTCACTGTGTAATGATATTTAATCTATAAAATAATATTAATTATATTAATTGGAGGTTGAAATTACTAATCTTTGAATTAAATATTTGAAATGAGCCAATGAAAAAAAAAGTGTTCCAAACCAAACCCAGGCAAATTCGGCCAGACTTCGGACCGAATTCGGCCCAAGTTCGGTTGAAGGTATCAGGTTATATAACCAGAACCCGAGAGCCTTTCTTCCTCATTGCTTCCAAACCACATCAACAGCAGCAAGCAGCCGCGCGAGGAGAACCCCAAACCCTAGTTCTTCATCACTCCTTCTCCTCCAATCCAAGTGGTGAAATCAATCCAAACTTTGGATTCGTGTGGAGTTCTTCATTCTCTACAACATACTCCGATCTCAGGAGGTATAACTCCTTGTTTCCTCTTCGTTCAATTTCGTGTTATTTTCTTTATTTTTCACAAATGGCACCTAAGGGATTCAACCCCTTTAAGAGGAAGAAGACAACCAACCCAAGTGATGAAGGTTCATCTTCAGATCCACCCACTAATTTTCTATTTTCACCAGTCCAATCTAGCGACGGCACGTTCGACGGGTTTTACTTTCAAACCCTAGACCAAGCCTTACTGTGGTATGGAGACTTCTCCATGAGATCCATATGCACAGGCGCACCCATCAAGTGGACTGTATTTCCTGATCATCACCATTTTTTTGAGGCATTAGGGTTATAACATTTTGTTAAACTCTGTTTTCCCGTAGCAACTAATGCCATTAGACTGTTTTACTGCAATATCATATTAAACACACTTGATGTAAGCACATGTGTTGGAGGATTAGATATCAATTTCAATGATGTTCTCTTAGCGAAGATCCTTGGTATTCCCAATAAAGGTGAACCGCTTGTTGACATCACTGAGTTTGATTTTCCCGAAGGCACGACACTTACCAGTTTTAAAGCGGAACTCTGTGCACCTGATAGAGTTCGCTCTGGAAAGTTCAAGGCAAACAACCTGAACTTGTTTAATTATGAATTACACCGTATCATTTATTCCACTCTCCTTCCGAAATCTACTTCGAAGGATGATGTCACATCTGTTGAATTATCTGTTATGTATCACATTCTTAAGGGGATTCCATTTTCTGCCCCTAAGATCATTATTCAGATGATGGGACGTTGTCGTACAAGAGATAGAAATCTCTCTTATGCGATGATTCTTCCACGCATCTCCCAGCGTTTCGACATTGACTTATCTACTTGTGCTCAAGACCCTGAGCCCAAGGTTCTCAAGTTATCTCGTCGCAGTATGACTGTATCTGCTCCTCCTACTGCTCCTGCTACTGCTCCATCTCCTCCACCTCCTCAGCAGTATGTTATGACATTTGAGGGCATACACCAGCACCTTTCAGATTTACACGTCTCGATGACGGATATGGCTCGCGAGCGTGAGTTCCGCGACGTCATCCGTTATCAGGCGATTGTAAATTCATTAGCTGATCTTCGTTTCGCCCAGACTGGACATTCAGCCGGTTCCATCCCTAGAGATCCAGCTTTCTCTGGTTACCGCTGTGAGGATGAGGCTGTTCATGCCTACTTTCCGCCCGGTAACGCATATGATTGGTAACGTTCTGACCGTGCTCCTCCTCGTGATTATGTCGGTGAGTTTTACACTGGCGCTCCTCCTCACCCTTCTGGCACGGGTACCTCTGGAGTTGGTCCTTCTGGACATGCTGGTCATCATACTGATGATGATGAGGATTTGTGATATGTTAGTTGATATGAGACTTAGACATTATCTCCTGTATACTTGGAAATGCTCCGATATTCCAAGTTTTCTATTTTCAGACTTTATTATCAGTATTTTTTGAGGACTTGTACTGGATTTATTTTATTTGATGTCATCTGAACATCTTTATCTTTATCTTTATGAGATTCGTACTTTATGATTCACATCAGTTTATTTACTTAGCATTTTTATCTTCTTCTCTACTATAAACTGTCTGTGATATAATTCTTTGTTTATTATAAACTGCCTGCGTACAAATACATGCCTGTGATGTCATTCAAATTTTCTTTACTATCATTTATCATGTTTATTTTCATGTGTTTTTCCACTGTTTGTTATTTATGCATTGATTGCGGGGGAGTTTTTCCTCTTTTGCAATTATTTTTCTAAATGACAACAGGGGAGAAAAATAAAGATCTAACATTCTTTTGAGAAAAATAAAGATCTAATATTTCTTTTGAGAAAATGCAGGACATGAACTATTTTTGATTTTTTTTCAACTTTAAATGTTATATCATTCATAGTTTGTCAATTATCAAAATAGGGGAGATTGTTGGCCCATTGGTCATATGGTCAACCTGATTTTAATAATTGATCAAACTCTGTCTGGATATGTGAAGCTAGTCAGGATGTATCGGTCTCTTGGACATGATCAAGAACAGCTATCTACACAGTTCAAGACCGAAGCGACGTTTGCCTGTTCAAGTCTGTATTTCCTTTAAGCAATGTATTTTTCATTTTATTGAGTCTAGGAATACGTTGTACACCGAGTCGTACTGGCAAATAGGCTATTCTAAAATGTTTTCAAAATACTTTTAAAATGTCCTTTGTTTTGAAAAACATTCTGTTAAACAAAAGCTTTAAAAAGTATTTCAAAAAGGTTTTCAAAAATCATCAAAAACTATTTTTTAAAACCTAACCTAACCTTGACAGAACTCGGCCAGAGTTCGGTTGGTGGCCGTTTGATTTTTGAATTCTTCTGAACTTGGTCCTCCTACAGTTGCGGATTTGACCGAGATTTCCTCATCGAGTTCTGCCCGAATTCTGTCCGAATTCTGTCAGAATTCTGTCTTTGGAATTCCTATAAATAGAGAAGGATTTCGATCATTTCAATTCACTCATTCACTTTCAATCTTCTCTCTATCTAAAGCTTTCAGTCTTCCGAAGAGTTTTCTTGAGCTTTAAATTTCAAATCCCAAGCCAATTACAATCCTCTAGTCGATTTGCCAGTGCGGTACGGTCTAGAGGTTTCTGAGAGATTGTAAACAGAAGGCTTGATTGAACAATACCTCTTCACATTTGAAGTTGGACGAGTTCTTCGTATCAAAGCTCGCGTTGTAGAAGTTGCAAGGACTTCGTAAGAAAACTTGCAGTTTTTCCAATAGTGGATTCAACTGGTAGCAAGAGTTCTACCGACTGGATTAGTCCTCAACAGAGGGAAACAAGTATACATCGCTGTCTTTGCGTTTGCATTCTTATCTCTGCCCTTACATTACTTAGTTGTGATTATTATTCTGTGATCTTGCTGCTAACATTTTTTAATTAGCATGATTCCGCTGCCAACTCTATTAATCCCCCCTCTAGAGTATTGTGCTTTACGATTTCGTTCCTACAAGGTTGCCCCCTCCGGTCCCATCCCTCCGGTCTCTTTTGCCGACATGGTGAGACCGGACCGTGCTAGTCAGCAGCACCCGATCATCCCTGATGTCCTGCTCCCCGAGATCGAATACCACTCACCTGCTGAGGGGCAACCTTTGTCGATTCATTTTTCTGATGCAGATATGTCCTCTCTGTACCGTAGGTTCTTCTTCACCTTCGTTCTCCAGTTCTCCTATGGGTATCCTAAATTGGCCAAGGTCCAGGAACACATCGCTAAATGGAAGCTCACTTCAGCATACAGAGTGGCTCCCTTGGACCCAAAAATCATGTTGTTGCATCTGTCGGCGGCAGAAGATCAGAAAATTGCCCTAGTCCACGGCACCAGCAGAGTGGAATCCAAAACTATGACGGTCGTCAGATGGTCACATCCTTTCATCCACAAAGAAGACTCACCCACAGTGGCTGCCTGGGTCACTCTACCCAACCCACCCCTGATCTGCTTCATCCCCGCGACCCTCAAAAGGATTGTCAATTTGTTCGGCACCTTCTTCGCCATGGCAGAGGAAACCAAGAACCTAACCAGAACTAACTATGCTAAAGTCTACATGGAGCTCGACATATCCAAAGAACTCCCAAGATTCATTAACATTGAATTAGGGCAGCAAACCCACACCCAGCAGATTATCTATGACAACAATGTTCTGTTTTACAAACATTGCCACATCAGAGGACACCTCACCAAATTCTGCTTCAAAGCTCACCAGGAGTTTGAGACAAAAGAAGGAAATAAGTCGTAGGGAAACAAACACGCAGACACATCAAAAGGAATGATAACAATCTTAATCACCCCCAAATTCACACCTTATATTCGAAGAGAGCCCGGATCTATCCAGAGCGGTCACCTGTCCTCCTCCACTGCAAGACAGGCGCAACTCACCAAAACCTAACCCGATAGCCACCACCAACAGATTTGAAGCCCTAAACATTGATGACAACACAATCGAAGGAGAGACACAAGTGACCCTCCCCACGGAGGTCACCATCCTGAAGCACAAAAACCCGGCAGACAAGCCCAAGTCCACCTTCCCTTCCAGCAGTTCGTCCCCCGTAGACAGAGAGACTCCAATCACAAAGAATCAGAGCAACGAGGAGAAGCCCAAAACCCCAAGCATCCCAGAGATAGAGACAGGCGACACCCAATCAACCTCTCCAGACAATGCCAAAGCCACCCAACGCCCATCGCCAATGGACCAGGAAATCACAGACAGGACCATACAAGCTGAGGAAGCAAGATTCTTGGACCCCGACAACCTGATGAGTGCCATCGTAGATTCTAACGGATCCAAATTCGAGGCAGATCAAACGAGGATGGATGAACACAGGTATAGCCCAGATGCCCGTACCGAAAACACATCAAACCTCCAGAAAAAAGCAACAAAATTATAAACAAAACACACAAGAAGAAGGAAAAGAAGGGAAAGAACAAACAAGGACAACACCCAACAAGGACCACGAGGTCAGCTGCGAAGCTCCACAACCCAGACTCCCCTCACACACTTAATGCTTAACATCCTTTCATGGAATGTGAGAGGCCTGGCAAATAAACCAACGCTGAATAGAATTATCAGCCTCACTAAAACCAACAAAATCGATATCCTTGTTGTTATTGAACCAAAAATCCCTCAGAAAAGAATTAACGGGATTCGTCTCAGTCTCGGATTCGCGGATGCCATAGCTGGCTGCCACGACATCTGGATCTTTTTTACTGTTGGCATCAAGTTCGGCCTAGTTCAGTACTCCAGGCAGTCCCTCTCCTGCTGGATCGAACACCCGCAAATCCGATCCCGAGCCTTTCTCTCTGCGATTCACGGCAACTGCGACTTTATGGAGCGTCACAGGCTCTGGGACCAACTATTAATCGCGCACCTTCCCTCCAACAACCTTCCGTGGATCTGCCTCAGAGATTTCAACACCATTTCCTGCAGCTCTGAGAAGTCCTGGGGTCGCTCGCCTCCCCTCCCGGCCATGGAAGATTTTAACAACTTTATCTTCAACGCGCAACTCACCCAACTCCCATTTTTCGGTAATACATTCACTCGGTGCAACATACAGGAAGGCCATCGCCGACAATAATCTTGCCTGGATCGGGTGCTGATCAACGGTCCATGGGCAGATATGGAAAACATATCCAACCTCTCTCACCTTAACACCACTGAATCGGACCACTCCCCTTCCTCATCAAAATCAAAAGTAACTCCCAACACATCAAAAAACCTTTTCGCTTCTTGAACTTTTGGAGGCACCACCCTCAGTTCATCTCAGTCGTCACCGCTGCCTGGAACTCCTCTATCGCCCAGGGTGGCGTACAAGCTTGCCGCCACCAGCAAGTCCCTATCCTCTTGGAGCAAGGCAGCGTTCGACAACATATTCCAAGCGATCAGAACTGCTGAGGATGATGTCACCATAGCGGAAAGCAGGTTCGTGGCGGACCGATCCTCGATGGCTGGAGCCGCACTTAACCTAGCGAAAGCCATCCTCAATTCAAGACTGAAGATTGAGACTAAATTATGGAAACAAAAAGCCAGACTGGCTTGGGATCTTAAAGGGGATCGTAACTCTGGATTCTTTCACGCATGTGTCAAGGGTCGTAGACAACAACTTAACCTACACTATATCATTGACAATAATGGCACCCAGCTCCATGACCAGAAAAGCATTCAAGGGGCGGCGATGCGGTTCTTCTCATCCCTCTTCGCCAAAGAGGCAATCGTCAAAGACGACGACTTCCTTTCCAAGGTCCCCGCTACAATCTCCGACATGGACAACGACTTGTTCATGGCCACCCCATCTGCTGAGGAAGTTAAGGTGGCAGTCTGGATGCTTGATGAGCACAGCGCCCCTGGACTGGACGGATTCTCTGGGACTTTCTTCAGAGCTTGTTGGGACATCATCGCTGCAGATATTCTGGAAGCCAATATTGCTTTCTTCCAAGGTGTGAGATACCCGACAGCTATCTCCAGGGCGAATCCTATTCTCATTCCCAAAAGGGATAATCCAGAAACATTCAGAGACAGTAGGCCCATAAGCTTATGCAACTTCACTAATACGATTATCTCGAAAATTATAGCAAATTGCATGTCCAACCTACTACCCAAGATCATCTCCGAAGAGCAGAGCGGATTCGTAAAGGGGAGGAACATCATCGACAATATCCTTCTCGCCCAAGAAATGGTCACCTGCATGAAATTCTCGGATAGAGGAGGAAACGTCACGATCAAACTGGATAGAAAAAAGGCGTATGATCGCCTTGACTTCCAATTCATGATCTGGGTGTTTAGAGCATTCGGCTTCTCCGAAAATAGGATTGACATTGTATACAGGTCCATCAGTAATTCAAGATTCTCCACCGTCATCAACGGTCAAGCGGCATGATTTTTTCCTTCTAGTCGGGGAGTGCGCCAGGCCGACCCTCTCTCTTATACCATTTTTATCATCGCTGCCGAAGCGCTCAACAGAAACCTTAACAACATGACCAACAACAACCAATTCAATCACTATCACACCACTATCGGATGCCCTATTATTACTCACCTCGCCTACGCAGACAATGTTCTCATCTTCTCCTCAGACGACATCGGTTCAGTGGAAGTAGTCCACAAAATGCTGGAGAGATTCGCCAAATGCTCCGGGCAACGGGTCAACAAAAGTAAGAACGTCATCTACACCCACCACAAAGCGGATAGGATACACTCCAACAGGCTATCCAACCTAAATTCCTACACCACTGATTATCCTCCATTCTTCTACTTAGGCTGTCCGTTGGTGTATGGCAGGTCGAACGCCAACATTTTTGAGTATATCGTAAGCTCTATCAGAAAGAAGATCGAGGGCTGGCACAATGCCACCCTCTCACCTGGCGGCAAGATGATCCTAATCAGGTATGTCCTCTCCTCCGTACCCATATACTCTCTGGCAGTTTGTGGCCCCCCAAAAAAAGTTATCACTTCGATTGAATCCCTCTTCGCTAAATTATTTTGGGGTAGCAGCCATGGAGAAGACAAACACCACTGGGCCAGTTAGACCACTATGGCTAAACCCACCGGAGAGGGCAGGTTGGGGCTGAGCTATTTGGATCACCTAGTGGATGTATGCTCCATGAAGTTATGGTGGAAGATGCGAACGGGCAACTCTCTTTGGTCCAGGTTCATGAAGGACAGATATTTTAGACCCTCCCACCCGACGATCGCCTTAGTTACCAGCAGATCCTCCACCACCTAGCGTCGAATGGCCCGCGGTAAGGCGCTCGCTGAATCCCTTATCCGCCTGAAATGGGTAACGACCACGCTTCGATGAGCTTCAAACGATAGCTGGGCGACAAGCTTTACAATACCCAACCCCCCACATAGGAAAGATTCACGATCTGTGGGATACCGATCACGGTTGGAATTGGAAAAGAGTGCATATTTGGCTCAGCCAGGTAGCGGCTGAGAGACTTGCCGCCGCTCAGCTGCTCATCACCAACGAGCCAGATTCCATGCGGTGGAACCCGAGTACGACCGATGTTTTTTCCCTAGCGTCGGCTAGACTCATAGCGAAAGGGGCAGGCACTCTGTGTCCTCTCATCGCTCCTTTCTTGCAATCCTGCATTCCTATTAAATGGTCAATCCTGACCTGGAGAGCCTAGAGAAGGAAACTTTCGACAGACGACTCAATCACGTCTTTTGGTTTCAGCCTGGCATCGAGATGTCACTGTTGCCCCTCCCCTCAAGTCGA
The DNA here is from genome assembly GCA_029216955.1 of Iris pallida. Taxonomy (NCBI): domain Eukaryota; kingdom Viridiplantae; phylum Streptophyta; class Magnoliopsida; order Asparagales; family Iridaceae; genus Iris; species Iris pallida. The sequence continues at coordinate 18,129,305 of JANAVB010028820.1, forward strand.
ATCGGTGGAGCACATCCTCCTAGCGAGCGATCTTACGACGCCGATGTGGGACAACCTCAGCAATAGATGTGGCGTGCATCATCCTCCTAAGGGCTTCAATGATCTCCTGGCCAGAAGGGGATCATCCTACGGCCGACAGATCGTGGCAGCCGCCGCGATTTGGGTACTGTAGAAGAACCGTAATAAATTTAGGTACGAGGGGCGTTCCCTCCAACCTTTTCAGCTGATCTTTGAGGTCCAGCGATAGTTATGCAGAATACAAAGGCGTTGCTCCCACTCCGCAGACAGCTTCTGGACAGCCTGGAACTAGTCTCCACTGGTCCGGGATTTTGTTTTTGTTCTTGTCTCCGTTGCCCTTTCTTTTTAGTATTTTGCCTTTAGCGCGGGGCACTCTTACTTGTATAGGCATCGGCATTTTGCGTCTTATACATCACTAAATTCCTTTTCTGCAAGAAAAATAAAAAATAAAAAATAAATAAATAAATAAAAATATATATGTATATAATACAGAGATAGAAGAAAGCATGTGTATGTGTGTGTACTGTTGTGTAGGGGCTGCTGTGGTACTAAATCTTAGAAAATTGAGATTGGCTAGAGGGCCAAGTAAAGCCTATGTATACACAAGCAATATGTGTATAACTCTAATGTATATGTATACTCTAATGTATAATTATATACATTGAAACTATATATACAACTATCACCTAAAACTCAATCCCATCCTAATGTAACATGTAAACCCACACCAATGTTCCATCTCAGGAAAACTGTGATACAACTCAATTTCAAACCTAAACTCAAAATCGATAAACCAAAACAAATACCTAACTAACATTCCATATTCAACCCCAACTTGAAAACCCAAAGCAAGGTCTAAATGGATTCAACTTAAGAAACCAAGTCAAACTCAGGAAAAACTAAGTTTAACTCAATCCCAGGGATTGAGTATGGAATCCATAAGAAGAATCTCAAGTATCAAACCTAAACTTAAAGTTCAAAACACAACCTAATACAAACAAAATCCCAAATCAATACCATATCATATAACCTATGCACAATACCTTGAAAAACCCCAAACCAAACTCAATCCCTTCAAACTGAATCTGGAACCAACTTAGCTCAATCTAAATAACTTCAAAACTAAGGAAATCTGAGTTTCAAACTCAACTAAATATCTAAACTCATAACTCTAAAACCAACTCAATACTCAAGAACCCAACCCACATATCAAAAACCAAAATACAAAGGTATACCACGTAAAACATGGCAAATACGAAGGTATACATGTGTGTGGCATGCTCGGTTACTCACAGGGTCGAACGCGGGTCCATATCGTGTCCAGTCAGTACGTATCTGAAGAATCTGTACACGCGTTAATAGAAATATGAACGTGGGCACGTGCCGCGTTCAATAGAATTCCACACACAAAACGAGGAGCCTCGTGCTCGTGCACATAGCTAAGCGGGGTCTAGGTCTAGGTGTAAAACATACTGACATGTCACCACGTCGTGGCCACGTGTTGCTGGACACGCATTTCCTGCGCTACTGTGCGCGCACGCGGCCGCATGTCGAGCCATGTGGCTCACGACAATAGCCACATCGTGTCACATGGTCATGTCTAGGGCTAGCCTAGGTCTAGGGCTACGTGTCCATGCTCCTGGTTCATGTCCTCGTTGTGTCGTGTCTTCGAACGAAGGCCATGTCAGCGGCGACTTCCGTGCACGTGCACAATTCAGCCAAACCCGTACGGGTTCATTTTCTCCGTGCACACTCTACGAAACCCTTTGAAATTTTAGGAGCACCTGGGCAGAGGTTTTCCCCACGTGTCCATCAAATTTCACATGAAATCGTGTCCTGTGCATCGAGTTATGACACTCGAACAGCAGGACACATACGGGACTGTGCACGGGGCTCGTACATGCGTGTCCGTGACCGATTTGGACACCAAAAATGTGTAAAATCGAGATCCGTCTTCACAAAAGTTGTTTAAAATATACACAGCAACAAATTCATGAATAAGGAATCAAGAAATACGAAATTTCAATTCTAAGCAGCATTTTGTCGAATACGTGTCCCAATACACCGATATACGTTTGATACGCCTATCAAATGGCTACGAAAACCTACCAAACTTCATATATAGGTCCGGGGTACCTATATGGAAGCATGTAAGAAGAAAAATTGAAATTTACAGGTGTTTAGAGGGGTTTACCTATTGAGAGTCAATATCTCAATGAAACGAGCCTCCAAATGTGTCGATGCCAATTTCCTCCGATCCAACGCCTCTGATTTCTTGCTAGCAATTCTCCAGCAGGTTTCTCTTCTCCCAACAATCGCAATGCACTTTTTTTGGATGGATTTGGATGAGAATTGAGAAAGTTGGACTTTTAGAGAAGAAGGGAGAATCTTAGGGTTTGAGAAACTTGACGGCTACAAGTTTTTTACATAAAAGAAGGGGGAGCTGCTGTTTGGCTGGCCATAGGGGTTAGATAGGGTTATGTTAAGGTTTAGGATGGGCCACCATGCAATTAAAACCCATGTGAAGTCCATTAGCAAAAAGGCCAGAAAACCACAAGTAAAAATAGCCAAAAATTGATTTAATTGTTTCCTAATATGCACTAAAGCTCTAATTTAAAATCTAATTAGCTAAAAAGGATTCTAATCACATGGTTAGTCTTCTAATCAAGGTTGACTAAGGTTAAACCATTTGCTACTATCAAAAACACCAATCAAAGCTACACACCAATCAATTTAATAATAAAAATAATAAAAATTCAAATTTCTTACAATTACTAAAATACCGCTAATTAGAAAAGTGGGAGTGATAGGCGCTTCGAACTGTATGAACCTTCCACTGAAGATGAAGTCATCTAAGTCGAGCTAGAAGATAAGGCTTCCCCAAAACCCGTCTTTATCAGCAAAAGCTTGACGGGAGAAGACAAGGAATCTATGATAAAGCTTATCTGAAAATACATCGATGTCTTTGCTTAGAGCTATAAGGACATGTCAGGTTAGACCCGTAAGTTGCCATGCACCGTTTCAATATTTTACCCGACGCTAAGTCGGTCAAACAACAACAGCGTCATTTCTGCCCCAACATCATAGATGCTAATGAGAAAGAAGTCGACGAACTCATAAAGAGTGGCTTTATTCGTTAAGAGCAACAACCGGACAGGGTCGCCAACATTGTCCCAACCACGAAAAAGAACGGGAAAATTTAGGTCTGCATAGACTTCACGGATCTCAACTCGGCCAATCCAAAAGACAAGTTTTCCCTCCCGATCACCGACATGAAGATCGACAACACGTGTGGCTTCGAGTGAATGTCCTTCATGGATGGTTTTTCAGGCTACAACCAGATCAAAATGTTTCCCGAAGACGAGAATTATACTTCATTCCTAACTCCAAAAGGGGTATACTATTACATAGTGATGCCCTTCGGGTTGAAGAATGCGGAAGCAACATACCAGTAGGCTATGATCACCATATTCCGCGAGCACCTTCGAAAGACGGTAGATGCCGTCAAGAGAAAAAAGAAATCTAGTCATTTGGATGACCTCGACGGATTACCTCGACTTAATGCGGGCACATCGACTAAAGATTAATCTGACTATATCTTTCCTAGGGGTTTCCAGCGGCAAGTTCCTGGGCTTTATTGTCACAGCCAAGGGTATTCATATTGACCCTGAAAAGACTAAGGCGATCATGGACATAACACCCTCGAAGAATCTTTGTGAGCTTTGAGGCCTATAAGGATGCCTGGCGTACATCATAAGATTCATAGCAAATCACTCTGGTCCATGTTATTCCTTCACCAAACTGATAAAGAAATGGGTTTCTTATGTATGGACCGAAGAATGCCAATGCACGTTCGACGACTTCAAGAAGTACTTCACTAGTCCTCTAGTACTATTAGCACCGATTGTGGGGAGACCTTTCCTGCTATATGTCCGAGCTATGGACCATTCTCTCTGTGCTTTCCTAGCCCAGAAAAATAATAAAGGCCATGAACAGGCGATATACTATCTTAACAGGACCATAATTGGGGCCGAGCACCGGTATAATCCCGTAGAGAAGGAGTGTCTTGCTCTGTTTTTTGCCATCAAAAAGACACAATATTACGTAGTCAGACAGATAATCCATGTCATATCTCGAGTCAACCCCCTCAGGGTCCTCATGACCAAGCCCGGGGCCTTAAACTCACGATTGGCCACATGGGCAATACTTTTGACTCCTTATGTTATGGTATTTGTCCCACAAAAGGCAGTCAAAGCCAAGCATTGGCCGACTTCTTGGCGACACATCCTGTGCCAGAGACATCGAGGCTCTATGACGACATTTCCGACGAAGTCATAGAGTCCAATGCTATCTCAGATAACTCGGTTTGGCACATGTTCTTTGACGGCTCTTCAAGAATAGGACCAAAAGGCAAGATCATCGCATGGTGTCAGGGTAGTTCTCATCACCCCAATGGCCTGGTCATCCATCGTAGATATTCTTTCATGGAGTCGTGCACCAATAATGTTGCTGAGTATAACGCTCTCAGAATTGGACTCCATCTGGCTAAAAAGTTGGAGGTTGACTACATCGAGACCTATGGCGACTCAAAACTGAACATTAACTAGGTTCGAGAACAATGCGAGGTCCGTCATAAAGATCTGATTCCTTACCACAAGGCAGCAGTCGATATTATTTCTACCTTCACAGGGTTCTTTATGGAACATGTACCTCGATTACAAAACTTGGAGGTCGACGCACTCGCTGGCCTCACATATTCTCTGGCAGCTCCTGTTGGAACCCAATCTACCGTTACGGTAATGGGGCGAGAGCTAGTTTTCCCAAAGAATAATCTACATACGTGTCTGAGTTACTCAGTATAAACAGATACTAATATTTACGTTTAGGACTGGCAATTCCTGTTTATAGACTACACAGTCTATGAAATCCTGCCTGAACATCCGAAGGAATCTACTTTTGTCAAGAGACACTCTCTATGGTTCTTCTATGACACATCTACCAAAATGCTATAGCGTCGTTCATATGATGGGCTTCTACTGTGATGTTTATCCAAGATAGAAGCATAAGAGGCACATAGGGAGGCGCATGGTGGAACCTGCAGAGCCCATCAGCCTGGTCCAAAGTTACAGGATCGATTGCATTGCATGGGTTACTACTGGCCCACTATAATGGCAGAGGCCGTTGATTATGCAAAAAAGTGTCGAGTATGTCAGTTGCATGCTAACTTTATCCACCAACCTTCTGAGTTTCTATACCCCATAGTGGCCTCCTGGCCATTTGAAGCATAGGAAACGGATATTATCGGGCCGATCAGTCCACCGTCCTCCAAAGGATACTGATTCATACTTGCCATCACTGATTACTTTTCTAAGTGGATAGAAATAGTACCACTGGTCGAGGTAAAAATCTCGAACGTGATCAGTTTTGTCAAGCATCACGTCATATGTCGCTTTGGGGTTCCCAAAGGGTTATTCACGACAATGGTCCTCAGTTCGTGAGCCACGCATTCCATCGGTTCTGTGATAAGAATCAAATTTAGAATACAGCATCGACAACTTACAATCCTGCAGCAAATGGACTAGCTAAATCATTCAACAAGACTATTGTCAAGCCTACTCAAGAAAGTCGTATCTTATAATAAGTGCCACTGGAATAAGAAGTTGGGCGAATGTCTGTGGGCTTACCGCACGACAGATTGGACACCCACGGGAAATACACCATTTTTTATTATCTATGGGAGCGAGGCGGTGCTCCCTCTGGAGATCCATATCCCGTCTCTACGGGTAGCCATCACCAACCCGCTGACTGACGAAGACAATCAACGCCCACGGCTACAGGAGTTAGAGGCATTGGATGAAAAGTATCTGCTAGATCAACAACAAATCGAGCTTTACCAAGCTCGAATTTTTCGGTCCTTTTAAAAAAGTACATTCCAAGTGGATGACCTCATCTTATCAGTTCCAAGGCCGATGATGATGACTCACAAGACAGCTGGGAAGTTCGAACCCAAGTGGGAAGGACCGTTCGTCATAGAGACGGTCTACTTCAGTACGTCCTACCGACTGGGCAAACCTAACGGTGACTTGCTAATGATGCCAATAAATAGCAAGTTTCTGAAGAAATACTATGTCTGAAGTACAAATCGGCATAGGTTCCCACATCCCCCGCGGGTGTCCATGAGTTCTATTACTGAGTTCAGCTCTTTCATAAATCCCCCAGTAGAAAACCTTTTATGTCCATATTACCTCTGAAATGTTATTCTACACACTAATGAAGTTCGCATCTACTACGTATATATTACCTCTGAGTAGTCGTCCCTTCCACGATAATCTTGTGTTTTCACAACTATATAAAAAACTTTCACTACAACAAAAAGGCCTATTAATAACGCTCGACAAGACGTATTGACGCCTGATACCAAAGCGTTATCAAAGTTCTAAATACCTTTTTTCTATAACGGTTTGGGCTAATTCTGGACTTTTTATAACGTTTATAAAACAAAACGTTATTAATATTTTAGAGCGGTGGCAAGCTTGTAATATTTTTTAAGTTAAATTTTTGGCAAAATCCTTGCTGCACCCCGTACTTCAACAAATATTTTCCTCCACCAAAATCGTTCTGGTCGATCTTCTCCTTCTTCTCCTTTCTTCTCCCTCCTCTCCCCCAACTCCAAAATCCTAACCGTAGATCCAAAACCCAAACTCTAGCTAGTTCAACAACACCCTCCTCTCCTCCTCTTCTTCTTCTTCCTTTCCTCCAACTCTAAAACCCTAACCCTAGATCCAAAACCCTAAACCTAGTTAGAAAGGAAGGAGGAGATGGAGAGGGAGCTTGCGGCGCGGGCGGGCCGACGGCTCCGACAAGTTCTCCTGGCCCTCCGACGCCACCTTCGAGGGGGACTTGATTTTCTAGCGTGGATCGGACGTGCTATGGAGGATCTTGATTGGGAATAAAGTTGGACTGGTGGGAAGGCCGATTTTGTATATTAGGTTCAAGCCAAAGAACCGCTGCACTCGTCAGCAAACCGTACAGGGGTGTGGGAGTGCCTGAATTTCTATTTCTACGACAGAAAGTATGTGCTGAAGGTGAGTTTACAAGTAAATTGGGTTGATCACTATATGCTAGGAGGGTATGATGAGGAGAAGGATATGTTCGAGCCCAGCGAAGAGTTCGTATGTTATCGAAACTGGTAGAGATACGACCACGGGAAGTTGTACGCATCAAAGACATTCTTCGATAAGTTGAACGGGCAGAGGATCTCGTGGGCTTGGTTGAACGAATCGAACACCGTATCGGACGCTGTGGAGAAAGGCTGGGCTGGCATTCAGGTGAATTAATACTTAGAATTTTATACTTAGAATTAAAATTATGAGCTAGCTGGTCTAGCTAGATATGCTGATATTATAATTATATAGTACAATAATACATGCAGACAACTCCAAGGGTCGTTACGCTCGACAGCAATGGAAGATAACTGGTGCGGTGGCCGGTAAAAGAGATTGAATCTCTCAAGAAGAAACAAGTCCAGTTGTACGACGCCGAGCTCAAAACTGGAGGGCTACATGAAATCAAAGGAATCAAAGCTTCACAGGCAAAACACGGACTACTAATTCATGCAATTGTTAGCTTTTTTATTTTTTCGACCACCTTAGCGTCTATATATGTTTGAAATAGGCTGATGTTGAAGTAGAATTTGAGGTGTCAGACTTGGAGGGGGCTGAGCATTTTGATCCAACTTGGCTGATGGACCCTCAGAAGCTCTGCACTGAGAAGGGGGCTTCTGTTCAAGGTGGGGTTGGGCCATTTGGTCTGCTTGTTTTGGCTTCAGAGGACAGAGAGGAACACACTGCAGTTTACTTCAGGGTCTTCAAAGACCACAATGGATCTAAGGTTCTCATGTGTTCTGACCAGACAAGGTATGGTACTCATTAGAGCTTTCCTCTGACTATGAAAATTAGGATGTTGTCTTGAGTATATTTCTATTCAAGTGCTTAATGTTTGGTAGAACAAATTAATTAACAGGTCATCCTTGAGAACAGAACTGGACAAACCAGCATATGGAGGCTTTGTTGACGTAGACATCAAGAAGAATGGCAAAATATCTCTAAGAACCTTGGTATGTCAAACAATTAAAAAAAATTATTCCAGCACTTGCTATTGATGAGGATGTTAAGCGTGTATATAATTGTTTGTCCTTTTTTGTTTCGGAACAGATCGATCACTCTGTTCCAGCACATGCTATTAATTAAAGTCTTCTTACTTGGGGCAATTTTCTTTTGTAGTAGTGGTATAATTTGAACCTCATATCGAGGAACAAGGCTCTGATGATGCAACCATGTTTGATAGCAAGCCATTAATGTAGTAACCAAATGCTGCTTAATAATTCGATAGCATGCTTACTTATTTATAGATGTTGTTCTAATTTCGAATATAAGTTTGTGTTTAATTAGTTGTGGAAATGCTTCATTTAGTTGTGGAAATGCTTCATTTCGAATATAAGTTTATGTTTAACCTATAGATAGGTACAACCTTGTTATGCTTCAAACCCTTGTTTATTTATTTTTTTCCTTCAATTTTCTTTGCCAAATTGATGGAAAAAGAGACCCCCAATGCCGGTATTGGTCAGTATCGGATATCGGTTGGTATCGGATTGGGACATGCCAAACCGTATCGGTGTCAGCCATATTGTATCGATATCGGCCGATACCTTAAACTTTGAGTTACAAATTATAATCCAAAAATTATGTTGCCAGCAAGATTTGCTTGATGACCATTATGTGGTTTTGTATTTATGATATAAAATAAAACAAGTTTTGATGGCCTTTACGTGCTTCACTATTTTTCAGGTTATGGAAGACGTTCAAAGTCTATTACATGGCATTGTTTCAGCTAGATAATATATTCTTAGCCATAACACAAGGTTTGATTCTTCTTACCAGTCATAATGATCTATTATATTCTTGGCCATAACACAAGGTTTGATTCTTCTTACCAGTCATCTTTGAACCTTGTTATATGGGGCACCAATGTAAAGTTTCATTTTCACATTATATTATAAAGTATATTGAACCTTATTTTTTATCTTTTTCAGGGTTTTGCTACATGTTCTGTGGACAGTTTTGATGTGGCCAAGTTTTGATGTGGACAATTTTGGTAGCTGTAAATATATATATATATATATGTATTTGGATATTCTATTTTGTGAATGTAATGAAGATGTTGATATGTACTCTATTTTGAGAAATGTAATAAAGATGGTGATATATAATGTTAAGTATTTGGAATGTAATATATATTGTGCAGTATAGAACGTTATAAATATGCTAATTTGAATAATATAAAGTATTATAAATGTGCTGCATTGAGCTTATATATTATCTATTCATAACGTTTTAAAAATATTCTGAATTGTGCACTATATATTAACTATTCATAATGCTTTTATAAAAACTATTAATGACGGTTTTTTTATAACGCTTCTAAAAAACATTTATAACACCCGTTTTCATAACAGTTGCTTTGAAAAAAAAGTGTCATGGTTTGCCATTAATGAAGCTTTTTAGCCGTCATTAAAAGGGTTTTTTTGTTGTAGTATTTTATGTCCATACTACCTCTAAATTGTTATTCTACACCCTAGCAAAGTTTGTGCCTACCATGTCCTTAACACCTCTGAGTAGACATCTCTTTCATGAGAATACCCTATGGTTGTCATAATTATTCACAGAACCTTTCACGTCCATACTACATCTGAATCATTCTATACACCCGTAGAGTCTATCCTTGCCATGTCCATATTACCTCTGAGTAAGGAAGATCCTACCACCAAAATGTCCATGTTTACTATATCCATATTACCTCTGAGTAAAATACCTTATCCCCAACAAAGTTATCTCCGTTCCCTCATGTCGTACCACCTCTGAGGAAATTCTTGCTTTTGTACAAGAAAAGCACACAACAAAAAGACAAAGAAAACCAAATTTTTATTTATAGAATGAAAGGGTTTTCTTTCTTTGCTTACAAAAATAGTCTCTCACAAACCAAACCGAGAGACAAGAAGACAAAAAGAAGATCAAAACTGAGAAGACCAATGCATAAGTCCTTCTAGTCGGCTCCTCAAAAGAGCAATATAGGGGCCAACCGATACTTGGGCTCGACGCTCGGCCTCCTGACGGCGAGCGGCTTCATCTTTAACCAGAGACATCCAGTTCCGCCTGGCGCACGCCAATACTTTCCTTCTCTCGGGCCAAGATCTCGGAGCACTGATGAAGGGCCTCCTCTTCATCCCTCAACTTCTCCAGAATGCTCTCCGTAAGAGACAAAGTCTTTTCCAGCCTCCGGATCTGCTCCTGGAGGGTCTTGTAATGCTCCTCCGCGGCTGTGCGATGAAAGATATGAGCCTTTTCGACGCCGGTCACCTCCTTAATTGCGACCTCAACCTCGGCAAGTCGGTTGCTTAAAGTCCGACATCTCTGTTCGTACTGGGACACTTTAGAGGTCGTCCTCTTTAACTCCACAGTAGCTAGAGTCGGGGACTATGCTCGAGATTTTGAAACTCTGAGGTGGAGACTTCTAACTTGACCAGTAGATCATCAATTGCGTTTGTCGTCGTCTCATACTCTGGATAGTTGCACAAGGCCACTAATTGGGACTCCACTATAGACCGAGCCCGTTTCAGCGATTGGCTGTCCCGTTAGACGCCCTCTATGTCATGCATCAAAGCTTGACGAATGGTGCCCAGAATCAGATTGATATAGTAAGTACTATCAGCCAAACTCATTGGGGTCACCGGAGATGCCATAATAGAAGGTCCCGAGGCGGCAACGACAGCAAACGTACATCTAGGTATGGCAGTCATAACAGGTGATGCCATGACTATAAAAGAAGCTATCGGCGGTACAACCAACATTGTCTGAGGTATAGCTGGTTCTTCAACAGGCTCCCACACTGGTGCTTCAATCACCTCCGTAACTAAACCCGTATGAACTAGAGTATGATCAACCTCAACGATCATTTTCTCAACGGTCAGTGTGATCAACTTTTCAGTGGTCTTCTCAACAGGCGCTTTTGCAATTGCCTCATCAGCAATCTTCTCGAACGAATCATCCAAAGTCCCCTTGGTCGGACTCCTGGTAGTTACGCCGGTAGGCTCATCAGCAGTACTATCGACCACCGTCTCAATGGCGCCCTTAACTGGAACCTCATTTATCGGCTCATTAGCAGCCGCGTCGACTTATTCTATGATGGTCTCCTTGGTCATCTCTCCGAGGACTATATCAGTCAACTTCTGAATCGTTTCTTCGATGACTTTTAGAATGACCTCGTCAACCAGTTGTTCGACAGTCATTCTTGCCGGCCCTTCAACAGTTCAGCTGGCCAACGCTTTGACAGCCTTCATTATCAACCCTTCTATGGGATCTTCAACCACCGATGAGACAAGTCCCCAAAATTTACCGAAGATAGCTCCTCGGTCGGACGATCTTCCTCACCTCCCAGTGCATTGGGATTATCCTCAACCCTTCTCCCGACATCAGAGGAGGTACGGTAGAAAGGTTCTGGGTAATGTCCTTAGCATCCATGTCCACCTGGTCTATTACGGGTACATACACTGGAATACCGCCCTCGGCTACCACCACGTCGACCTCGGGGACCTTCACGGGCTTCTCCTTAATCGGCCGCATGAAAGTTTCCTGCTGGAGCGAAGCTAATGACTCCGAAGTGCCTCGAGTCTTATATTCGAAAGGAGTAGGAGGAGAGACACCTTCCGAGTCGGTAGTTTTATCAGCTATAGTCTCCTTCGCAGTCCTTACGACTCGGGACACCTCTTGGACAGGTTCCTCAGGAAGATCCCTGAGTCTTTCAGACCATGTGGGCCCCGCCTACACAAGAAAAGTAGTAATAAACAGAGAGTATGGAATGAAACCCTGAAAAGAAAACACTAAGGCTTACCCATAAAGGAGACCCAACGGGTAGGGCACTCGGTTCCAATGAAGAGTGTTGAGAGGGTCAACCCCGAAGAGACACAGCTATTCTTGTTATCTTAACAGAAGGAGGGCTCGCTGCTAAAAAAACCCGACGCTTCCGTAGTTTACTCAGGAGGACTTCCTCCTCTCTCCCCTCCCGTGATGAGCTGGAGCCATCGACGGATCTGCTCTCCGATGATGCAGGCTCCTGAAAATGCTTTGACGCCAATCAAGGATTCTCAAACTTTGTCCCCTCAAGTAAACTTCACTCTCGATCATACTCCAGAGAGAAGTTGTTCGCAATACAGTAAAATTTTACAGCGGAATACAAGATATAAGTCTCCTTATGCATAGAGGAGATCGTAAATTTTGCTCCAGTACCACCAGTATTATAGTAACACCAAGCCCTTGCACCATCTAGTAGATGCCCCTCATAACCAAGATAGGAGCTTGGATTGCCTATCATGGTCTGACTATAGCAAAACAGATGGGCGAATCGGCTCAGAAAACAAGGCTCCAAGTACACCCGATTCTGGTTTCGATATACCAAATGGGAAGGACGGATGTACTACAACCAGTGGAAGGCATCAAAAGTTAGATCACTATCCATTAGATCACTATCCACTAACTCATCATCCACTAGAAAACCCTTGTATGTAGGCAAAAACTTGTTGAAAGCATATTCGTCTAAACGGCCCAACATCTACATATAGACGGGGACCTCCTGATGGAGCCATTTCGTACGATCATAGTTACGCAGTGCCGCATCCCCTTCCTCGTAACCCTTAAGAGTGCTGGAGACTATCAAACCAGGGCGGCGTAAAGCCAACCAACCCATCAAGTAGTGGTAAGGGAGTCCAACCCAAGGAAACTCATCGTTTCCCCCGCGATACTCTATTATCCTCTTGAAGAACTCCCGCATACCACGTAGGATGTCACATACCATAGACGACAGCAGAGCCAAAGAATGTTTGAAGGCTATCCTCACAGAAGGCAGAATAAGTTCCTGACTAATAGGCCCTGCATGCCTAGAGCCACCTGGAACCATGGCCTTCCGCAACCATATCATCAAAAAAGTGTCTATGGTTGCTTTCGGACTTAAAGCAGTCAAATTCTGATAGAAATAGTAGTAAACAGTAGAGGTGGGATTTCCGTTGGCATCTACGGAGGGTGCAAAGACCCCCGTTTCAGCCATCAAATCGTCCACTTCGTCAGCAGTATATGCTCGGTGCGCTGCAAAATGAACCTGCTCCGGCATCGATGGATGCTTTATGAAGATATAATTCGTCTAGGCCTTTATGTATGGAGTATTAGCCCATTGGTCATGGTCGAACCTATTTTAATAATTGATCAAACTTGTCTCGGTGTAAGGGCTACTTAGACATTTGCTGAGAACCTCTACCACTTTGTTCAAGACTGAAGCTGATTTTTCGTATGAGTCTGTATTTCAATATTCAATATAATTTCATATTAATTGAGTCTATGAATACTTTGAACACCAAGTTGTACTAGTAAATAGGCTACCCTAAAAATATTTTAAAATGTCTTATGTTTTGAAAATAGCCTATTTTACAAAAAGCTCCTAAATGTTCAAACTTTTCAAAAAGCCAAAACTCAAAATCCGATTTACAAAATTCCTAAAAACCATACTCTGGAAACCAACAGAGTTCGGCCCGAGTTCGGAATGAACTTGCCCTGAGTTCGGACCGAACTTGCCCTGAGTTCGTTTGATGTTGCTGGATTTTTGAATTTGGTCATCCTGCTGTTACGGATGCAACAACTATTTACCAAAATTCTCTTAAAGAATTCTGTCCGAATTATGACTTTAGAAAACCTATAAATAGAGAAGAATTTCACTCATTCAAACATACCTCTCTTCTCTCTAAGCTTAAGCATCTTCCAAAGTGTTCTAAAATCTTTCATTTTCAAATCCCAAGCCAGTTACAATCCTCTAGTCAATTTGCCAGTACGTACAGTCTAGAAGTTTCAAAGGAATTGTAATCAGAGGCTTGATTAAAGAAGGACATTTCACAATTGAAGTTGGCCGAGTACTTCGTATCAAAGCTCGCATTGTAGAAGTTACAAGGACTTCTTATGAAAACTTCCAATAGTGAATTCAACGGGAAGCTAGAGTTCTTCCAACTAGAATAGTCATCACAAGAGGGAAACCAGTATACATCGTCATATTTACGTTTGCTTTCTGATCTCTTCTTTTTATTTACTTATTTTTGATATATGTGATCTAGTTGCTAACATTTTTAATTACCTAAATTCCGCTGCCTACTCTATTTACCCCCTTCTAGAGTATTTTGCTTTATAATTCGATCCTACAATTGGTATCAGAGCGGGTTATACAGGTAAAATGAGTTAACACTGCTATTATATTCTTTATTATTATAGTTGTTATATAGATCATAGTATAATACATGGCAAGTGTGATATTCACAAGTGAAGGCCAAGCCACAAACATAGCTCTATCGTTCGATGGTACAAATTATATATATTGAAAAATACGGATGAGTTTCTTCTTAATATCTCTAGATTTTGACTTATGGTCTATTGTTATTGATGGCTATAAGAAGCCAGCACGTATTCTTGTTGAAGGAGAGTTGGTTGAGAAGCCCCATAACAAGTATACTGAAGCTGAAAAAAACAAGCAAGTATTGATGCACGTGCTATTAATGCCTTAGACAGGACTCAATTTAATAGGGTATCTACGTGCACAACATTAAGTGAAGTGTGAAAACTTCTCGAAGTGACTCACGAAGGCACGACACAAGTCAAAGAGTCAAAAATCAAAACTTACTCAGAAGTATGAGGCATTCAAGATAAAGCCAAATGAATTTGTCACTCAGATGTTTACAAGATTCATGGATATTATAAACCCTCTGTCATCATTAGGCAAGGAATACAATAACCATGAGAACATTCGTAAACTTCTACGAGCTCTCACGAAGAACCGAATTTCAAAGGCTACCACAATTATTGAAGGAAACAACCTCACAACTATGTCTCTTGAAATACTCATGGGTAAGCTACTCACTAACGAGCTGGAACTTAAAGACTTTGAAGATGTTGCACTGCAGGAGAAGTCCATCGCTTTCATAGCTCATTAAAGAAGAACTGTAGAAGATAATTTCGACAACAGTGACTCTGACTCTGAAGATCAAGCTCTCATAGTAAGAAAGTTCAAGAAGTTCATGAGATTCAATAGAAAAACAAAGGAACACAAAAGCAACAACAACGAAGAAGATCCTATCTGCTACGGTTGCAAGAAGAATGGACATATAAAGAAGGACTATCCAACAACGTCATCATCAACCAGGAAAAGCAACAAGAATAAAAAAGGTTACCTGAAGAAATCTACATCCAAAAGGTATGCCAACACAAGCATATGGCATGAAAATGAAGCCAGCGACTCAGAAGATGAACAATCATATGACGCTACAAATGTTTGTTTAATGGCATTCGATCAGGTAAATACTAACCCCATGTTTGATACATATGATGATTTTACCGTTGAGCAATTAGGTGAAGCCTTTAGTGACCTTTTAGGTGATCACAAAAAATGCATAGCAAATACCAAAACTCTAAGAAGGTACTCAAAAAGTGCAAATGTGAAATAGGACGACTTACTGACCTACTAGCTGAGGTTAGAAGTAATAATAATTCTAGTGAGGTAGGTGAGCTCTCTTCTGTTAAGCTGCAGTTACACGAGACCACAAGACAATCCGAAGAGAAAGACAATACCATTACCCAATTAGAGGAAGACCTACTCAAAGAGAAGAAGAGTCTTCAACAAGCACTAATCAGAAATGACGCACTTACTACTGATTATAGTTAATTGTATGACACTTCCAAAAAGTTGAAAATTAGGTTAGGAAAATAGACTGAAGTTGCTGCTTCCTATCCTAGCACGTGTCACTTACCTAAATATCAGAACACTGTCAAACCCAATACTGTCCGACCAAAGCAAACCAAACCTTTGTCTAAGAAGACTAATAGGCATGCATTCTATTATACTCGAAAACCAAGACCTACCAATCATACACAACACACTGTATCCAACACTCAACAAGCTAGATGTTATTATTGTGGCACCATTGGTCATATCTCTCCTGCATTTAGAGTTAGAAAGCTTGTTGATTTAAAGATATGTGCATGGATACCAAAAACTAACACTTCAAGACCCTATAAGAAATGGGTACCAAAAGTTTCATCTGCAAATTTTTTTGTAGGTGGAACACCCTTCACATGCTAGAAGCAAATGGATCCTCGACAGCGGTTGGTCACGGTACATGACCGGTGACGCTTCATTATTTGCAACACTGTCGAAGAAGATTCGGTAATAATCTTAAAGGATATATAGTAGGTATCGGTGATATTGGTAAGGCTCCCTATCCTGTGATTAAAGATGTCTGTCTATTTACTGAGTTGAAACTTAACCTACTCAGCATAAGCCATTTAAATGACCATGGTTATGGTATTAACTTTGTCAAAGACAATTGTACTATAGTTGATAGCTCAACTAGTAGTACTATCATTAAAGGTATCAAGGAAGATAATATATATGTTTTCTATTTGTTGGAAGATGCTAACAAAGCAAGTAGATACTTAATTGCCAAGAGTGATAAGAGTAAAATATGACATATGAGACTCGGTCATGCAAACATGGACATAATTTCAAGATGATCCACAAAAAAGTTGGTACGAGGCTTATCGGACATAACTTTGAAGAAGGATACAGTATGTAACGAATGTAAAAAGACCAAACTAACTGATCTGCTTTTAAGTCCAAGAACATTGTAAGTACCACTAGATCTCTACAATCACTGTATATGGATTTATTTGGACCTAGTAGAATTGCTAGTCTAGGTGGTAAACTATATGCTTTTATAATAGTAGATGACTTTTTTAGATACACGTGGGTATATTTTCTCGCACGCAAAAATAATGCATTGTCTGAATTTGTCTCCTTTTAAAAAAAGTTCAAAATGAGAAAGGATTCATGATCACTCGTATTCGAAGTGATCATAGCGACAAATTTGAGAATACGAATTTTAAGCAATTCTGTAACACACACGGTTATCTGTATGAGTTTTCTTGCCCAAGGACTCCACAACAAAATGGAGTTGTGGAACGTAAGAACAGGACTCTATCCAAAATTGCCAGAGTAATATTAAACCAGTTTAATCTACATATATACTTTTGGCCTGCAGCTATCAATACAGCTTACTATGTTATCAATAGGTTTCTAATTCGACCTATATCGAAGAAGACTCCCTATGAGTTATGGTTTGATAGGACATCATTAGTTTTATATTTTAATATATTTTGTTGCAAATATTTTATTCTCAATACTAAAGATAATTTGGGAAAGTTTGATAAAAAGATCGCTGAAGATATCTTTTTAGGTTATGCGACGAAAAGCAAAGGGTACCGAGTCTTCAACAAAAGAACCATGATCATCGAAGAGTCAATAAATGTTATATTTGACGAACTGAAACAACAGACAATCGAAGATGACGACGAAGACATCAGTACACCAAGTATAGCCCTACAGAACCTTCAAGCACAACACCAGCTGGTCCTTCAGGAAAATCATGTACAAAAATAGAAGCCGGAACCAACTACCTTGAGAGTCTGCCAAAAAGAATGAAATTTTTGGCTAACCATCCCAAGGACTTGGTAATAGATGAGATTACCAAAGGTGTAAATACTCGTTCCTTTAGCAAAGATATAGTTTTCTGTGTTGTATTTATTTCACAGCTGGAACCCAAAACTATTGAAGAAGCATGTAGCGATACTTTTTGTTTAGATGCTATGCAAGAGGAATTAAACCAATTTGAAAGGAATCAAGTTTGGAAACTTGGTCCCAAGCCCATTGATCATCCGATTATTGGCTTCCGCTGGTTATTCCGAAATAAACTTAATGATAATGGTTTAGTTACTCGTAACAAGGATCGACTCTTAGCTCAAAGATACAACCAAAAGGAAGGTATCGACTACGATGAGATCTATGCCCCAGTTCCGAGATTAGAATTCATTCGTATGTTATGTGCATTTGCTTATTTTTATAATTTTAAACTATTTCAAATATATGTTAAGAGTGCATTTTTGAACGATTTTATAAAAGAAGAAGTTTATGTAGCTCAACCTTCAGGTTTTACTGATTTCACAAATCCTGATTATATTTTCAAGTTGAAGAAAGCCTTATACGGTTTGAAATAAGCCCCTCGTGCTTGGTATGATCGGTTAAGTTCTTTTCTACTTGATAACAGTTTTACAAAATACAAGGTTGATACTACACTGTTTATAAAGTCTTTTAATGGAAATCTTCTTTTAAATCAAATTTACATAGATTATATTATCTTTGTATCTACTGATGAATCTCTTTGTCAAGAATTTTCAAAGTATATGCAGAATGAGTTTGAGATGAGCAAGATGAGAGAACTAAAATTCTTTTTCGCACTGGAAGTCAAACAAACCAACAATGGAACGTTCATTAATCAAGCAAAGTACATAAAAGACTTATTAAAGATGTTCGACCTAGAAATTGTCAAACAACTTGGCACTCCAATGGCGACTTCAACCAAGCTTGATATTGATGAATAAGACAAACCGGTCGATATACGTAAGTATCGAGGTATGATTGATAGTTTACCTTATTTAACTGCTATTCATACTGATATAATATTTAGCATTTGCTTGTGTGCACATTTTTAAGCTAACCCTAAGGAATCACATTTGTGCGTGGTTAAACGTATCTTTTGATACCTTAAAGGCACTTCTTCTGTCGGCTTGTGGTATCCTAAAACCACGTCCTTTGACCTAACCGGTTACTCGGTCTGATTTTCATGGATGCAAAGTAGATAGAAAAAGTATAAACGACACATGTAATTTCCTAGATAAGGCTTTAGTCCCTCGGTTTAGCAAAAATAAATTCTGTTGCATTATCAACTATTGAGGCTGAGTATATCGTCGCAGGACGTTGTTGTGCTCAAATTTTGTGGATGCAGCAAACCATAGAAGACTTTGGCTTACTTTACACACACATACCAATTTTCTGTGATAATACTAGCACTATTAATTTGACTAAAAATCCTATATGTCACTCTCGCACTAAGCAAATCGAGTTTCGACATCATTTTCTTAGAGACCATCAAATAAATGGAGATATAGACCTTGTATATGTAGACATAGAGAACCAACTGGGTGTATCTTTGCAAAACCATTAGTGGAAGTTCATTTCAATTATTTACGTCGAGAATTAGGAATTTTAGATGTCAATATAACCAATTAATTTCATTTTATTGATTATCTTTCAATATGCAAACACTGTTTTCGATACAAGCCTATAAAGGGTCTGTCTATCACCACGGCTACGGCTAAAGTAAAACGATATTTAAGTATTCCCTAGTGAACCTTCGTTAGCTAGGATAATACCCCTACAGCTAATCTTAGACAGTCATTGTGTAACAAAAGTTAATTTATAAGATAATATTAATAATATTAATTGAAATTTAAAATAACTAAACTTGAAATTAAATAACTGAAAAGGGATTGATGAATAGAGAGTGGCCAGCATTTTTTTTAAAAAACACCTCTACAGAACCCCAAGCGAACTAGCACCGAGTTTGGCCCGAGTTCTGTTGTTGGTATGTGGTTTTAAGTCAGAAATGAGTGTCCCCGCTCTTATTCATCTTCTCCAAATCCTCTATCACGGTAGCAGTCGCGCCCGAGCCCTTGAAACCCTAGCTTTTCACCAAGCCATTGCTTCCAATCCACTTAGAGAAATCAATCCAAACTTTGGATTAGTGCGGAGTTTCTCGTCCTCTACAAAATACTCAATTCTTGGAAGGTATAAACTCCTTCTTTCCTATCTTTCAAAGTAATAGTTTTTCATTCTTTCATAGAGACAATGTCTAGGTTTTTGAACCCATTTAAGAGGAAAAAGCCGACACCTAGTGAAGAGGCATCGTCTTCGGATCCTATCCAAGGATCACTCTTTTCTCCGGTTCAATTGGTCGATGGAACATATAATGAGTTTTACTTTGAAACTCATAACCAATCATTATTGTGGTACACAGATTTTTCTGTTCGTAAAATATACACCAGCATACCGATTAAATGGACCACTTTTCCTGAGCATCGTCCATTTTTTGAGGATTTAGGGTTGCACAAGCTTGTCACCTACCAATATTCTATTGCAACCAATGTTATTCGTTTGTTCTACTGCAATTTCACTTTGAATACTTTTACTGTTAAAAGTCGTGTCAGTAGATTTAAAATCCAATTTAATGATGTCCGCTTAGCAAAAATCTTTGGTATACCTAACGAAGGTGCTCCTCTTGATGATATCAAAAAAATTAAATTTTTTGCAGGCACAACCTTGAGCAGTTTCAAGAATGAACTCTGTACTCTTGATCGTGTTCATTCTACTAAGTTCAAAGCTGCTAATATGAACCTATTCAACTATGAATTGCATCGTATTATCTATTCCACTATTTTGCCTAAATCTACTTCAAAAGACGATGATACCAATCTTGAATTGTCTGTCCTTTATCATATTCGTAAGGGTATTCGTTTTTCTGTCCTCAAGCCTATTATCCAGATGATGGGATGTTGTCGCGAAAGGTATAGAAACCTTGCTTACGCGATGATTATTTCAATCATCTTTCAGTATTTTGAGATTGATTTATCCACTTGCGCACTTTATTCTGATCCCAAGTATCTTCATCTGTCTCGTCGTAGCACAGCCATCCCTCCTGCTCCTCCTTCTGTACCTCCTCCAGCTCCTCAGACCTAATCTATGACTTATGAGGGTATCCACCAACATCTTTTTGATTTGTGAGCTTTTATTACTGACTCATCTAGGAAACACGAGTTTCGTGATGCCAACCGATTTCAGGCTCTCGTAAATTCCTTTGCGGATCTACGTTTTGCTTAGACTGGTCATTCTGCCAGTTCTCTTCCCCGAGATCCAGCTGTATCGGGCTATCGCTATGAGGATGAGTTTGTTTGTCATTTCTTTCAGCCTGGTAAAGCATGTGACTGGTACCGTGGTTCTGGTGCTACTCCAGACCCTTCTAGAGCTGGCACTTCTGGAGCTGGTCCATCTAGAAATGGTGGCACTACTGACGCTGATGATGATGATGACTCTGAGGATTTTTTGATCTAGACGTGATGCATTTTGTCTAGATGTGATCTTGTTAGACTCTTATTTGTCTATGTTTATAGGGAAATGCTCCGACATTCCAAGATAGCACTTTATCATTATTTTTTAGCACTGAGACTTTATTTGCTGAGATGATGTATTTTAGAACATCTTTTATGGTTTTCTCAGCATGTTTTCTATTTCAGTTTGGACTGTTCTCAATCTTTATGTTTTATGCATTATCTTTTTTAGCTTATGCTTTTACATATAAACTGTTTGCGAAATACATGTTTATTCTTTTTTTTTGTATTTCTTCAACGCTTGTTTCTTGTGCATAATTTGTGGGGGAGCTTCTCTCTTTGCAATTATTTTTCTAAGTGACAACTGGAGATAAATAAGGTCTAACATCTTTTGCAGGATACAAAAAATATTTTTTGAGGATACAGTACAGTACCATTGCTGAAAAAGTACAATCGAACAAGTATAATTTTGATTTCTTGTCAATCGAGATGTTATATCGGTCAAGGTTTGTCAATTATCAAAATGGGGGAGATTGTTGGACCATTGGTCATGGTCGAACCTAATTTTAATAATTGATCAAACTTTGTCTCGATATAGGGGCTACTTGGACATTTGCTGAGAACCTCTACCACTTTGTTCAAGACTGAAGTTGATTTACCGTATGAGTCTGCATTTCAATATTCAATATAATTTTCATATTTATTGAGTCTAGAAAAACTTTGTACACCGAGTCGTACTGGCAAATAGGCTGCCCTAAAAATATTTTCAAATATCCTATGTTTTGAAAATATCCCATTTTACAAAAAGCTCCTAACTGTTTAAACTTTTCAAAAAGCCAAAACTCAAAATCCGATTTACAAAATACCCTAAAAACTATACTCTGGACACCAACAGAGTTCGGCCCAAGTTCGAACCGAACTCGCCCCGAGTTCGTTTGGTGTTGTTGGATTTTTGAATTTGGTCATCCTGCTATTAAGGATGCAATGGCTTTTTGTCGAGATTCTCTCAAAAAAATTTGTCTAAATTCTGTCCGGGTTCTGACTTTGGAAAACCTATAAATAGAGAAGAATTTCACTCATCTCAACACACCTCTCTCCTCTCTTCTCTATTCTCTCTAAGCTTAAACGTCTTCCAAAATGTTTTAAAAGTTTTCATTTTCAAATCCCAAGCCAGTTACAATCCTTAAGTCAATTTGCCAGTCTAGAAGTTCCAAATAAATAGTAATCAGAAGCTTGATTGAAGAAAGATACTTCACAATTGAAGTTGGTCGAGTTTCGTATTAAATCTCGCGTTGTAGAAGCTGCAAGACTTCGTATGAAAACTTGCGGTATTTTCTAATAGTGGATTCAACTGGAAGCTAGAGTTCTTCCGACTAGAATAGTCCTCACAAGAGGAAAACCAGTATAAATCGCTGTATTTCTGTTTGCTTTCTAATCTCCGCTTTACTTATTTCTGATATATATGATCTAGTTGATAACAATTTTATTAGCTAAATTCCGCTGCCTACTCTATTCCACCCCCTTAGAGTATTGCGCTTTACCATTCGTTCCTATAAGGAGGAGCCTCCGTCCTACCCAAGCGTGTGCATACTTGGTGATAGCAAAGCAATTCCTTAAACACAGCCATCATCTCGGGACATTTGTTCTCCAGTACTAGAAACTCCACCTTACAAAGGGTATATGCTCATATGGTACGTCCCCTTACAACAACTTCAAATTTGCACGCATCTCATGGAAGGCTAAACCCATCTCTCCACGAAATGTGAAGAAAGTCCCGGTGTGGTGATTAAACAGTTCCAACAAAGCCATGAACAGTGGCCGATTGATCTCTACACCATGCTCGGTGGCCTTGATGGCATGACGCTAGCCTATACCTAGCAAATCTTTCTTGAATCCACCCACCACCTATTGGGCCAGTTCGCACCATTTCACCTTAGGATAAATCCAACCTTCGACTCGAAAGATATCCTTCGAATATGTATAGCCCTGTGGCCAGAAGCCTGTTAGCAAAAAGAGAGGCTAAGAATGGATGCACCTCCGTGGTAAAGACTATAAGCAGACGACCAGGGAGAAACACCCACGGCGTACAGGATGGACCATCAGGAGCAGTCTTAAAAGAATCTCTCTGATTAGAGTACCCTTCCACTTGGATATTGCCAGTCATTAAACTCCCTCGTTTCGGGGTTAGATCCCATTTTATAAGATGCTTCTCAGCCATGCAGAAGAAAATTGAGAGTGGGATGTGTCGGTTGATCGACAAAATGTACAAAGAGAGACCATCATTCCCAAAATACCAGTTTTTGTTTATCTCCAAAAGCTTGGTATGTTCCAAAACCAGCTGATCGCCAAAAAGAAACAAAGGTTTCAACATCTTAAAATGATCAGAAGGGAGAGACAACTTGCCTCGATCCATCATACGACGAAAGTATATGAGCTGTTGATCCCGTATTATGGCTAGTCGCCCTTTTAGTTGACCATGGGCAATCAACTGCCTGACGGGAGTGGTGAGTGCCTCGTCAATGTTCATGCCAAAGGCAGAGACCGTCGCGTTCAAATGGATATCCCCTTGGTGGGAATTCGAGAGGGTCATGTGGGGTTTCTAAAGCATTTCATAGAAACAAAAATAATTGAGGATTGACGAAGAAAATGAAGTAGGAAGGTGAGTACCTTGCTGTCGTCTAAACAGAGTTGTCCTTATTCCTATCGAATTCGACGACGTCCACGGCGGTCAGTCGAACACCAACGACTTGCAGGTGGTGAGTGGTGTTTGTGTGGATGTAAGGGTGGCAATGGTCTTCGGTTTTAGAGTTCACAGGAGGATTTGGTAGGTCTCCTTTGAACGCTTCGTTCGATACCAATCTATATAACCGCACGCATATCCGATTTTATTTCAAATTTTTCTATGGGTTTAAACTAGGATATTAGGCGAATTCGGGTGAAGAATCAACTTAGGATTATACAGAAAAAATTTAAAATAAATCTATCATAATTTTATGGGGATTTAATTCCTCCCGATTTCTTCACTCAAGCTCCTGTTACCTACTCGACTGAGTATATGGGCCAGGTGGAGAAATCCCCTTTTTCCATCAAGCGAGATATTGCTATCTCACAAGAAATTGAAGAAAACCTTTTTTTGTCTTCTCTTGTACAGTATAGCTACATATATATGCTGTTATATAAATCTTATATTTATAAGTGGATATATATATATATATATATATATATATATATATATATAAATGGATGGCTTGGGTATGGTTCCTCTCGAAGGAGCTCTCCAGCTCCTCGGGTTCCCCCAACCTTGGCTCCGGCCGGCGGTCGACCGCCCCTGGGCACCCGCCCCCCCCTCCGCCGGGCATCTTCATCCTTCTCTGGACTCCTTGGCGGTCGGCCGAGCTCCCACTGGGCGCTCCCCCGTGGGGATCCCCCCCGTTCCTCCGACCAGCGTTTGCCCGTCATGCAGCGGCTCCACCCTCTCTCCCCCTCTCTCTCGGCGCAGTCGCCGCCCCCGGTGCCTTAGGAATCGCCATTCTCGGCGCCCTCGGCCGTCCCAGGCTACTTCCATCCTCGGACCCCCGCCGGTTCCCAGGGTGCCTCGCGCGCTGTGCCCGAGTTCCGGCCAGGCCGTCATCCCTGTCGATGCGCCGCCTCTCCCCTCGACAGGTCAGCAGCGCTTCTTGGCCTTCGTCCCCTCCGGCGTGCCGCCCTCCCTTTCAGATGCAGCTCCTACCCCTGCTCCCTCCGGCCAGAGCCGGCCCGCCGGGTCTCTGGCAGCGCTCGCCCCGGAGCCTCCCCCTCCCTCGGCTCTCGGCGTCCTTGCGGCTCTGGGTCCCCGTCCCGCTCCGACGGATTTATCTCCTTTGTATCATTCGGATCCTCCGTCGGGTCCGGATCCTGCGGCTCCTCCGGCCGAGGAGTCCCTCGCCCAGTCTGCCGCCCCCTCCCGTCCCCTCCAGCCCCTCTCCCCGCCGCGGCTGAGGACCTCCCTTCCGTCTCTGCGTCGTTTCCCTCCGTCTCGGTCGCAGACCCCCTTCCCCCGCCCGCCGCCTATTCTTCGCTTTTCTCCTCCTCGGTCGGGGCCTACTGGCAGGACCCCTCCATCCAGCGGTGGTACTAGGTCCCCGTCCCTTCCCAGGCGGCCGAGGAGCCCCCCGCCCAGTCAGCCACCCGCTCCTGGCGCCTTCCTCTCTACCCCTCTCCCCGTCTTCGCCTCTTCTCCGCATCCCTCCTCCTCGGCCGGAGCTAACTGGCAAGATCCCTCCACCCTGTGGTAGTTCTTGGTCTCCGCCCCACACCAGGCTCCGGCCCACGACGGCAGTTCGGGTCCTCCCGCGGCCTCGTCGTGGTGCCGCTGTGGCCGCTGCCATCCCTCTTGGAAGTAATGGCCCCCGCGGCCCCTCCGTACCCTGACAGATTTTGGTCGCCCCCCCCTCCGCCTAGGTCCGGCGGGCTCCATCCCCCCTGCGCTGGGTCTCGAGCCCCCTTCGGGCCGCACCCTCATTGCAACGGGTCAACCCATCTCCCCCGTTGTACCTCCCTCCCCCGGCGGGCCTCCCGTACCTCTTCCGGCGGTTCTGAGCCCCCTTTCTTCAGTCGGACTGAGCCGGCGGTCCCCCTTCTGGCTCCCCGACGATCGGCCTCTCCCTTCCATCCGTCCCCGTCGTGGCCCCCTCCGCCTTAGTCGCCGACGTCGAGCCCACCTGTCGGCTCCCTAGCGGACAACCCCCCACTTTGGCCTCGGGCTCCACGTTGTGGGGTCCCGAGCCAGCTCGGGACGCGTGCTCCCCTGGGACGTGTGTTCCCCCTCGGGTGGCATGCGACCCCTGGAAAAGCACGGACGGCCGGGGTTTTGGTTTTTGAATTTCAAATTCTCTTTTGTCTTCTTGTGTGCTGTGTTTGCTCCTCGAGAGCTTTTCGATTCAATAAAAGTTTATGTTCAAAATATATATATATATATATATATATATATATATATATATATATATATATATATATATATATATTTATATATATATATATATATATATATATTTTTTATATATATATATATATATATATTTATATATATATATATATATTTTTTTATATATATATATATATATATATATATATATATTTATATATATATATATATATATATATATATTTATATATATATATATATATATATATATTTTATATATATATATTTATATATATATATATATTTTTTATATTTTATATATATATATATATATATATATATATATATATATATATATATGTATATGCAAGGATTCTACTAGTTATGTACAATTTTATGTACACTTAGATATACCTCTTATATATATGAATATATCTATATTAGTACAAAAATATAATACTTGCTAAAGTATTACTAAAATGTAAGTATTTAATATACTATAGCATGTAACATATGTATAGATGTAATAAACCAAATAATCTTTTAAGTATTACATAAAAATAAACTAGGTATCATTTGCTATTTATTAAATTAGAATATACTATAAAATTTAAAATAAATCAATAAAAATTATAAAAAAATTTAGGAGATTTACATCCTACCCAACTTATAAAAATTTTGTCCTCGAAATTATAACTAACGATGGAGGAGGGGGTATGCGATGCAATGCGAACGAAAAAGGAAACTAACACATGCAAGTCATACCTTAGTTTCCGAAAGGATGGAGGGGTAGTTTAAAAAAGAATCCATATTGTCTATATACCAAACAAGATAAGGTATTCTTGGTTTAGGGCCCTACCCAACTTATAGAAGTTGACTACCGTGATAAACGTCGTTACAAGACTTTTGAGAAGGACAATTTCTAAGAGTGGTACGAGAATATTGGGCCTTTCTAAACGTAGTCACAAACTCTAAGGATCAAGGTATCCCTATGTTGTACTCGGTTAATAATACTATAGAGAAAGTTTTACCGATTTAACATTGCTCAAATATAGTCATATTCCAGCAAGCCCATAAGAATTTTTATTGGTCGAAATATAAATGGGATAAAAAGGTACAGAGGGATTTCATATTGAACGAACCAATCTTGGATTTAATCTATATTGGCAGGACAAAATCTTGTAGAATCAATCTATACCATCCCTATTAGGATAGGGTAGCCTAGAACAGGTTCTAACTTGAGTGGTTGGGCTGGTTTTGAATCGGATTGGTTAGATAGGTGTCGTAACTCTGAAAATGTGCCTTCCGTGACTTTTGTGTACAAGTGGCACACGGGAACTCAATTGAGTGGCATACTAGTGACATGTACGTTATGGGCTTCGAGTAGATCACAAATATATATTGGGTCAATAGATTTGAGTCGAGTTTGGATCTCTAAAACAAGTCAGAAAGGGCAATAGTATTATGGTAGGGGTTATAGCAAGCTTTTTGACTCGAAAGTCGCATCATAAAAATATAGTGCAAGGGATATGTTTTAGTGGGACATGATATGTCTACATGAAGGTGGAGTCGTCTATGTCTTGTATGTAAAATTCGTTGGAAGGTAACATCCGGTCTCGTGCTCCGAATATTAATGCCACGGTCAGGGACACCAAATGATATAAATGGAAAGTGGGAATTCATGGGAAACTAAGTTTCATCCTAATGGAAATCAACTTATCGTGATCAATCGATAAACTAGTAACTCATAAAAGTCTAGAAGGCTTAGAATCTATTCACTCCAAAAAAAATTTGTTAAATTAAAACTAAGGCACGGTTTTAGGATTAATGATGTTAGAAAATTTCAAAGTTGTGATATCGTGCTTGGGCTTTGAGTATAAAGGAATACTACACAATGTGATAGATAACGTGATATGGTAGATATGAATCAATTGGAAGGTGGTTCTCGGTTTTGAATAGATAGAGCGATTGTGTATATATAGCCTTCATGGCCATAGGTGGTATGGCAAAATAAGGGGGACATTCTGGGTTTATCTTCCCTTAATTTGAGCATTTGTTTTTCTGCAGTAAGTAAAAGTGAGAAACAATAAAGAGTTCAACGGAGAGGGAATCAAATACAAATACGGGGCTCAAAAGACGATGGAATATTTCAATAAGAGATTTCAAAGCAGTGGTGGATGAGATCCTAGAGACATCTACATCTCAATCTATGTGGAATAATCACAAAAACAGCAAACCAAGTGTATTAAGGTTGATTAGACCATAATACACTGATTCTGATTAGACAATATGTTAGTGGACATCCCCAATAATCACATGTCATGAACAAGCTCGATAAATAATAAGCTTGCAAAAACTAGGCTATAATTGTGGCGTTAGTCAAGTTAATCAAAAATATATGTACGCGGGAATTGTGCTTGAATGAAAACACAAGTAGTTCAAGTTTCTTAAGAATATAAGCCGTGTCCGATGTTCGTCCTTATATAGTCGTCCTACTGTCTGATTTTCTCTGGCCTTGGCTAAACTCATGAGGCATGGATCTTGTGTCAAAAAAAATCATAATAACAGAAAATGTGGCAACTAAAACCATACTTGCTATGACTTCCCCTTCTGTTTCCACATTCTCCGCTACTAGCGAGAAGGTATATCCGTAATGCTGACCAGGGTCCTGAGCTCTTGTCCTGTTGTATTACACTGGCTGGGGTGGTAATGGTGGGCAAGGAACTCCTACTATTGGTGCCATAAGTCCTAACACTTGTTGTCCTAATCGGGGTGTTGGAAGTGCAGGAGCTGTTGACCTCGGGGTCCGTCGAGCATCTACTGCTGCCTGCTACTCCAGACAATCCTTGACCATATACTGGCTAGATCCATATCTCAAGCACCATCCATGACAGATCCGACAGTCATTTTTGATATGTCCTTCCTTTCCGTAGTAATGGAAAATGGGCTTCTAATAAGGTGTAGATCTTTGCTGGGGATATCCTATGGGCCTCCTGATAGGTCTACCATAAGTCGCTCCAGCTGGTACAAGTACGGGTGTATGGCATCTCTAAGTTTGATATTCTTTGCGAAGAAGCTCCTGGGCACGTGCTTCCTCCAAGACAGCTGAATGGGAGACTCGAGACTATGTAGTAGTGTAAGCCTTGACCTCTGGTGCAAGCCCCTGATGGAATCTCCTTGCCTTTTCCAACTCTGTCGGGATCAATACAGCACCAAATCTATTCAGGCGGTTGAACTCTGCGTCGTACTCATCTATCGACATGTTCCCTTGCTTCAGATGAAGGAACTGTTCGTAGAGAGTGTCTCGAACGTGAATAGGAAATAATCTCTCATAGAAAAGGTCGTAGAACTGCTTCCATGTGATCCCAGTACCTAATCGCCTTTTTCAGCCTTTCACCAGTGGTAAGCATTATCTTCTAAGAGTAGGTCCACTGTTGTTATCCAATCATGTGCTGGCAATTGGGATGCCTTCAGTAGCTTTTTTGTGCCTATAAGCCATACATAAATCTCTTTCTCAGTACCTCTGAAGGCCTTGGGATTCATGTCTGTGAAGTTTTTGATAGAGCCTTCATAGGGATGTAGAGTTGGTGCTGGTGTTGGTACCGGAGGTAGAGATGGGGGCCTAGTTAGTGCTGCCATCATGCACTGCCTTATCAGCTTAGTCTGCTGCCATTAAGCTTGCATCATAGCATACGTGAACTGAGTAGTGGGGTTCCTATCAGCTGGTGGTAGAGGAATATGAGGTCTCGACTGTGGTAGAAACTACTGAGGGAATGGTGGTGGTGGAGGTAGTGGCACGTTCCCTTCTGGTGGCATTATAGTGGTCTGCCCAGCCTGGCTGACTAGGTGCTTCGACCTCTTGGTGCACCGTTGACGGGGTCGTGGTAGGCTACGACTGTCCTGGCTGATACGGGATCACCAGGGTCACTGGATGATTTTGGTCCTCCTGGGTAGCCGCTTCACCAGATATGAGGGCCAAGGCAGAGGTGCATTCGCTTCGCAGATTCATACTGCTGGCACGAAGATAGGATAATGATAGGAAGGGTTAGATATGAGTCAATTCAAGTAATCAAAGGAAATTTGAAAATTTTGGAAGTCAAAGGAGATAATAATCAAGGATTATATACTATTTCTATTCCTATTCCTATTCTTATTCTTATTCCTATTCCTATATGCATGCTTGTTGGGCCCAGTCATGTAACCCAATAATATTTTCTAACCTGCGTGGGCCACCACATAAACATGTAACGCTCCAGTCCAAAAATACTTGGGACCAAGTACGTAGACATGCCAGCTGCACATATACGAAGAATACTCTAATATTTGAAATCCTCGTATATGTACATAAGCTGTAATAATGTAAATCTTGGGCCAGAATATAATAAATCTATATCTCATCCATAGCTCAACACAGAAGATATAAGAAGTTCAGATAGAATAAATAAACGAGTCCAAGAAATAGTCGGGTGGACATACCCACTCCAAACAGCTGTGAAAAACAGTCTCAAATAAATGGAGTCCAACCTCCAAATTTAGAAAGAAAAGAAATATAAAGATATCCACTACGTAGTCTCAAACAGTCTCAAAGTAAAGATAGAGAACTAAATATCGGAAGGGTATGCCTCATCGTCCACGAATGATGGATCCAACGTCGCGTCGTACTCCTGTGGAAGATCGTCTAACCCTGGAGAGATCACCAGGTCCTAAGAGGGACGTAACAAGATACAAGAAAATAATATGCCATATAGACTGTGAAATATAATAAATAAAACAAGGATGCATGCAATAGGGTGCCTAACATTCTATAGTAAATATGCAATTAAGAACAACCTTCACATATGGTGTTATGACCCGCACCCAATATTCGGGCATGAGCCATGGGTACGTCCAGCCTACGCCGTAGTGTACGCGGTAGAACGCTATCCAATTATCTCCATATTTTATCAAATACAACCATACAGTTTATAGATTTTCCATAGCACAACCAAAATCCACAGATCAGTCCACAACAACAAGATATACACAAATAACTGTAGTGAGAGTGAAGATAATAACTGATCTGAATAACCTCCAAGATAGAGATCAAAATGTGATAGAAAAAATAATCTCAAGAGAACAAAATGTGCTAAAAGGGATCTCCTACTCAACTCTCATAATCCACAAAATAAAAGATGAAGTACAATAAATAAAAGAGTTTCTGAGGCAACTCATGCTCCATAGTATAATATCTAGCTATATGTCTCCTACGGAGGGTAGCCCCACATCCAAGTCCTCCTGTATGCTCAGATCCGGGTCCTCAGTCTGCTCGTAATATGTAGTACATAACTCCTCTAACTCATCACCTAAAATATTAGTTTTCTAGTCAGGAATGGAACAAGTACACATATGACGGCTATCTGAGACATAATAGAGTCACCAAACATGTATATAACATATGAGAATGAAACGAGAAAGTAACTAGCATTATGGTACAAAGGAAATTCATGAAACTATATCAATGAGAATATAGCTACTAGAAAGCAATACGTAAATCATGGTGACATGGCAAGTGGTGAAGAACATGATGAAATAATGGGAATATTAACTATCTACGTGCATTGTAATATCGATTCGACGTGTGAACAGCAAAAGGGTAAATCCGATACCCTGCACGTGTCGTGTACAGCTGCTATCAGTCAAGAATAGACATTTTGGAGATAGATTGGGTAGTTCATACGTCTACTAAGATATTTCTCTGCCCAACTAGTACTCATGGAAGCAACGACAAGTAAGGTAAGCGTGTAAAAGACAATCAAGATGTATAATAAATCCATGATACTATCTCCGTGTGACGAGCGTGTCAACATGCAGCAAGACATATGTATAACATGTAAAAGAAATAATCAAAAACGGTAACAATCAGTATATGCACTTGCCTATGGTCCTGAGCTGCGGATACTGGCCGAGTGTTGAGTCAAAGTCCACAGGACCTGTTTTATAAATTTACTAAATCAACAGATGAACTGAAATAAAAATGAGCCTATCTACTTGGTCTTTGATCATTACTTAGCTAATTTGGATTTCTTACCTTATATTATGTTATAGATCTCTAACCTTACTGATACATTGGTTAGACACTTACCCCAATACCTCAACTACACATAGATACCACACTACATAGATAAATCCTACTGCCTATGTTAAATTCCTGCACATAGTGTACATACATGAGGTTACACTTAGCCCTTCGAAACTGAACCTACTTCACAAGACACTCACTGCACTTGGTTATCTATCATACATGGGTAAGTCCTTTATACTGCTGACACTTATCAACTGAGTCCTACTGTCTAAAACCCCCTTAAGTTTCCTACACAACACACACACACTCTCTCAAACCCATATATTAGACACTGATAATCCCCTAAACTCTCACACATACAAATTACCTAGTACACATTGCAGCTGTTGTATTCTATTATACAAGCCACTCCTGTACACCTATCCAGTGCTGATGTTACAATAGTAACTAATTTCCTGCTATGATTGATACCACACCTAGCACACACATACCTTAGTGACATAGACTCCTACACATGTTCCTTCTATTTGCTACAAAAATGTGAAATTATCTTTCCATTGCCCACCACTAATATCAGATACCTATTTTATGTCAGGCACCTTTTATCTGTTATAGAAATTTTGTATTCCTGCTACACTAACCTAAACCCACCATACGGTGTTTGATAGACAGCGTTTGCAACTATCTGCAGGTTGCGGTTTGCCAATTGGGAACACATACCTGAGTACATAACACACTCATATCTCTTGCACACCTAAACATTACACACGGATGTGCAAGGTTCAGTCTACACTGAGACCTATGTTTTCCCATTACTAGATGCCCATATCCGCATGGATTTTCTATTAGACCTTTACTTGCTCCCTGCTCTATGATACTCCACTTGATAAGGGCATACTCTGGACACCTAACAAAGGTCACATGCATTTGGTAACCCACAATCTACTCTATAATTTAATCCACAATATAACTGCCCAATGCAGTTTCAACTGCAACAGAAATCTTGATTCCTGCACCCACATATGTCACCTTATTCATCAATGGTTCCCATTAAATAGGCTACTAGCCTCTGTCATGATGGTAGCCCAAACCTTTACTATTTCATATAACTCCTGCAACCTGATACCAATACATATCCTAAGGGAACAAATAAACAGACCCCTATGTGGCAGGACACAACTTGTAGGTAATTTCCTACAAGCGACTCGTACAGGTTTGTTGCAAGAAACCAAGAAGTCCACTTGGCCGTTCATATGTCAGAATCTAATAGGGATCAAATCTAGGTCATCATGAAATCAAATGTCTTCATGCTAGAATCTGATGGATAACAAATGGGAAGTTCATGTCAGTATCAAAGGAGGCAAAAGATAGCCCATATGTCAGTATTAACTTGGAGGTTCACATGTTAGTACCAATCTGTTTACAAAGGGAAGGTCGTACCTTAGTATCTAATGAATGACAAAGAAGCTCATGTCAGTATCTAATCTAACAGATGGTTGCAAGTCTTGCTCGACTAGTGGATACCTATACCTTACCGTCCCTCATAGGTACTCTATAGGATTTGAGCAATATATATCAAACAAGCAATGTACCAGAGGTAGGTACGTTATATCTAGCCTTCAATTTGTAGGGGTCGACTAAGCTATTCACGAACTCTGATACACAGTGGTGAGTGTTACTGATACCCTTGCATCTAACATCCTACAACAATAGCCACATCTAATTTGGATCTTTATAAATACAAGACTTCTTGTTAACTCTTTCTTCTTAGGTACAATGTCGTTTACCAATGTAAGGTATGAATTATATAACTAAGAGATGAGATCCTCATGAACTGATACTAAGTAATCAAGACTGAGTATAGCATAAAGGAAGACTGAAACACTAATATTGTGACTGAGCATGTACAGGGCCTCATCGAGTATTTAGATGCACCTTCAAGGATGCAGGAGAAGGTGTCAACCGTGCAGTGAACAATGGGATAGGATTGACTGAATGGCTTAAGGTCTTTTCCCTCTGTAATCTAGAGTTTCCTGGATATCCTAATACCCTTTCCTGCTTTACTCTATGATACTTGCATTACCCCTAGGCCTCGTTTGGTTCACGGATTCAAGGAAGTAGGAAAGGAAAGTTGTTCCTTTCCTTTGTTTGGTAACCATAAACTTGGGAATCAATTTCCTCACAAGGGGGAAAATTGGAGGGAATATGGTTCCACTCATGACCCATGGGATTGATTTTCCCTCCTCCTTTCCCAACATTTATTACAAAAGCTATGCCAAAAGTAACCATGTGTTATTGCTTATTTTACCATTAATGTTATTTTTCATAATGTTATTTTTATTTTATATGTAAGGATATTATTGGAACATTGCTATATTTTTGCTTTCCTTTCCTACACCAACCAAACAACGGAAAGGAAATGTGACAGGAATCCTACTTTCCCATTCCCATGGAAAATACAAAGGAATGTATTTCCTTTTCGTGAACCAAACGAGGCCCTAGTGTATCCTGACACACACACTTGCTGTCCTCATATCATCTTCATGGATTAAATCTTGCCACTACCAACCTAATTCCCCCTTTTTCCAACTACAGATGCCTTGGGTTGTCTTCAATGGATACATTAAAATGTTAATACTTAGAGCTGCAATCTTTATATCCTTAAAGAAACAAAGATGAAGAAAGGAAAATATCAGTAGTACCCCATACTGCCAGATTGGTTTAAGGTGTCAAGTATCAATCTTGAGGTCTGACTTGGTATTGAATATTGGTTCCGTACCAAGTTTTAAATATGATATCAGCATCATTTGTACCAATGTTCGGATATGGTACTAGCATTATCCGATGGTTAAACACATATCCTGATACCAAGAAAGTGAGTTTGATACTAAGGTAGCCCAGACTCCCTACTATACTACCCTTCCTTCTGGGCATCACATCGAGCACTAAGGACATTAAACATGAACTGTAACATGGGAGTGGATGGGTGTACCTATTCGAATCCTCAGGTGTTTATTGCGGTCGAGTTGTACTTCGACTCTGGGCTCCTTTGGCTGAGTATGCTGGTGACGAATTTAGGGTTTTGTGGAAGGGAAAACCTAATCGATCCATCCCTATATATATCTACCAATTCTCGATAAGATCAAATATGAGTTCAAGTTAGAACTTGTGATCTTGAGTTCTTTAAGGATTCGGATATATCATAGCCATTTTCATTTGAATTTATCCAAATACAGGGAGGGTTGGCCGCTGGTTCAAATCAGTTGGCTGTTTAGATTTTTAGGATTTAAAACATGAGATTTGCTATCTAGTCCTTTATAATTTAAATGTTTACAAAAAACCCCTCCTATTTCTCTTTTTTCTCTATTGAGACCTAATAATATCTATATTACATATAGGCTTGTGGTTACTTAAATATCTATGCATTAATTAATAAATAAGCAAGATAATAATAATAACATAAAAATGGGGATTTAGGGTCAAGGGCTCACAAATCTACCCTCTTTAAAATAACTTCGTCCTCAAAATTTAAAGATGGACACAAGGGTAGGAATTATACCTCATGCCTCGAAAAGGTAAGGATAGCGCTCTCGCATCTCGTCTTCTCTATCCCAAGTGGATTGCTTGGAGAATGGTTCCTCCATGCGACACGTACCAATGGAATGGTCTGGTTGCGCAACACCTTCTCTTTGTGATCCAAGATCTCCATGGGCTGCTCCTAGTAGCTAAGACTCGATTCCACCTCAATCTCTGTGTGGTCTAGCACGTGATTGGGGTCATCCATGTACCTTCTCAACTGGGACACGTAAAATACGTTTTGTACTCCCCCCAATGCAGGTGGTAATGCCAAGCGGTATGCCACCTTTTCGATCTTCTCGAGGATGTCAAATGGCCCGATGTACCTCGGACTGAGCTTCCCGTCTCCTCCGAAACGTATCGTTCCACATGTCGGTGATATCTTCAAGAACACCATATCGCCAACCTAGATTTAAGCAAGATATCACGACCCATTCCTATCATGATTAATAATTACAACTAAGAAGAACTATACTTCAAACTCTAATGGCCTCCGGTGACTGTCGTTCCAGTGCTTTTGCCTGTCATGAGCCATACGAAGTTGCTCCCTAATCAGCTTCACCTTCTCCGCAGCATCCACGATCATCTCAGGCCCCAATAGTGCTCTCTCTCCCACGTCGTCCCAAGATAGTGGGGGACGGCACCTCCGCCCGTACAAAGCCTCAAAAGGGGACATCCCGATACTAGCTTGGTTGCTGTTGTTGTAGGAGAACTCTACAAAGTGAAGGTGATCCTCCCATGAGCTACCAAAATCTAGTACACATGTTCGCAGCATATCTTCGAGCGTCTGGATGGTCCGCTCCGACTGTCCATCCGTCTGTGGATGATAGGTCGTGCTGAACTTGAGCGATGTGCCCAAGCTAACCTAAAGACTCCTCCAGAAGTGAGATGTGAACCTGTTTTCACGGTCGGAGATGATACTCACTAGAACGCCATGCAACTTGACGATCTGCTTCACATACAACTCTGCCAACCTCTTCGTGGACAGTCCCACTTTGAATGGTAAAAAGTGGAATAATTTGGTCAACCTATCAACGATGACCAAAATTGCATTCTTTTCTCCTGACGTACATGGAAGACCGAAAACAAAATACATAGTGATATGTTCCCACTTACACTCGAGAATCGGCAACGGCTGCAGTAAACCCCCTGGTCTCTGCCTCTCGGCTGTGACCTATTGACACACAAGACATCTAGAGATGAAGCATGCAACCTCACACTTCATGCCGTACCACCATACGTGGGCTCTCATATCTTTGTACATTTTTTTGGCTCCAGGATGCAAGGAGTACTGAGAACGGTGTGCCGCCTGTATGACCTCATCTCGCAGCTCTCCGCTAGGTACACATAGTCTCATCCCATGCCTCAACGAGCCATCCTCTGCAATGGTGAAGTCCTCTAGTAAACCAGCCCATGCCTGCACGATGATACTCCTCAGCTGCTCATCCTGGTGATGTGCCTCTCGTATTCTGTCCATCAGTCTAGACTGAATCTACATGCCCATCATTTGTATCTTGACTCCGGGAATGACGACCTTAATGCCTAAGCTCTCCAAGTTTGGTAACAAGTGCCAGTCTCTCGTCAAGAACAAAGCCACTGGATACCGACTCAACGCGTCTGCAACTACGTTTGCCTTCCCCGGATGGTACTGCAACGAGATGTCAAAATCCTTTATCAATTCCAGCCATCTGCATTACCTCATATTCAGCTCCTTCTGCGTGAAAACGTACTTCAAGCTTTTGTAGTCAGTAAATATTTTCACACGCTCTCCGTACAAGTAGTGTTTCTACAACTTCAGGGCGAATATAACTGCCGCCAACTCTAAGTCGTGGGTGGGGTAATTCTTCTTATGTGGTCGTATCTATCTGGACGTATATGCTATCACCTTCTTATTCTGCTCTAAAACATACCCCAAGCCCTTCCCTGAAGCATCGCTATAGACAGAAAAACTGCCAGAACCGGATGGCAACGTCAATATGGGAGCCGTTAGCCTCTTCTTCAGCTCATCAAATGCAGCCTGGCAGTCTTCTGTCCACACGAACTCTACGTCCTTCCGAGTGAGCCTAGTCATCGGCTCTGCAATCCGAGCAAAGTCCTGCACAAACTTTATGTAGTACCCCGCCAATCCTAAGTAGCTATTAATCTTTGCCACAGAAGTCGGAGTAGTCTGTGACTCGACGACAGCAATCTTCTTCGGGTCCACTGATATACCATCTTCTATCACCACATGTCCAAAGAATTCCATCTTATCTAGGAAAAACTCGCACTTTGAAAGCTTCCTGTAGAGTTTCTCCTTCTTGAGGGTCTCCAGCACGATCCTCAGATGCTCTTCGTGCTCCTCCGACGACTTCGAATAATTGAGGATGTCGTCGATGAAGACCACTACGAACTTGTTAAGGTATGGGTGGAATACCCTGTTCATCAAATTCATGAAGACTGTCGGGACATTGGTCAACCCAAACAGCATCACCATAAATTCATACTAGCCGTACTTGGTTTGGTAGGTGTAACGCCCCAGTCCCAAAATTCGTAGGACTAAGAACGTAGACATGCCAGCTGTATTCATACGAAGTACATAGGCCTCGTATGGATACATAAGCTGTAAAATGCAGTAGATCTATAACTATTCTCATCCACACTAAAATAAACGAATAAAAGATCATATAATGAGAATGAATTTGTCCTGATACAATAAGTTGGACGGAGACAAATCTACTACCAACAAAATAAGAAAAAATACATGAGAAATAAATAAGTTTGGTGAGCGAAGCGAAGACGATCCAAATGCAATCATCCTCGAAGAAATAGCGATGAACACGGCTAGAGCTAGAACACCTGCGAAAGACAATAGCACACACCTGGAGAGATAACCAGGTCCTCAGAGGGACGTAACAAGACACATAATATCATTCCATATAAACTGAATAAATATTGCTCAAATAAATAAGTCAATCGAATTATAACATGGTCCAATACGCACCTACTGAACGAGCGTACCATCCCCCCAACCAAACAAAGACAGGAGATGGTAAACTAATTCACGGTAACGTATCTTCCCATGCTATGAAACCAATATGGTATCCGGACCCCAACAAGGTTTAATACCTTCTTATCGAAGTAGTAAGTCACACCTACAACCAAACAAGGACAAAATGTGACGAACTAATCCACGACAAGTTATTGTTCCAAGCCACGGTCAGATACAAGTACCAAAACCAAAAGTAATCCTACCTAACGGATAAAGGTACCTAACCATTCTAAGTGAAATATAGTTAAGAACAATCCTTCCTACGCATGGGCCCTGGCTAAATAGGATGGGCGTAGTCCCCCTTTGGGTACCAGAGGCCCCATCAGTAAAAGCATGACGTTCTGCAGAATCGTCAGTGGCCGTCAGTAATCATGGGTAATCTGACCCGCGTCTCCGGCGGAGCTCACGGGTTACAAAAGGGAAAGTGCATCGAAGCCCATACGCTAAGAAATTGTTCTCCCCGCCCAATGCCTACTCTGTTGTATCCACAATAGTAAACCTCTATAACCGCTAAGTCAAACTAGCATGCAACCTCTATTTACGGTTATTCCTATCGTACGGCTTGTACGTACTGGTGGCCAGCCAATCACGTACTTCCGTATCCTACATGCGACACACAACTTCGTGTTACAACGTATCAAGGCCAATGAATGCAATACATAAGGTGGTCCCTTAAATCTAGGTTTAATGTGAGAAAAATAATACATAGCAGGAAATATAAAAGAACAGTAAGTTCTAACAGTTATGCCATGTATCACAGTTTATTTTGCATAAGAAAATAATGAACAATGCATGAAATATGAGCTAAAATAAGTAAACAGCAAATGGCAAGGTGTCTTGCCTGGTAGGGCGCCTGGTGTGCTGCGATAATCATGGGGTCATAAACTGCGTCTTTGGTGTAACAACTACACAAGGGAACCTCGGGTGGTGGCACGGACAGTTCCATCGGGTCCAGGATGATCAAGTTAGCTAGGTTTGATAAGGGAAGGTATGGTATTGGCAAGGAATAAGAATAATGGGGATAATTGCATCGGAGGAAGATAATCGAAGGAATTTTGGCTAAATAAATATATGCTTTTAGAAAAATATCTACAACTTTGAAATCTATATTTTATTAGTAAAATAAAATATCAGGAATCATAGGTCGAAATAATTTTTGGGCTACACTAAGTTTTATAATATTTCAAGGTAGAAAACCATATCTTATTTAATTAAAAATAACTTTACAAAAATACTTGAAAATATATACATAATTCTTTTTATGTATATAATAAATTAGAAATTACACTTTTGTTATCCGATAGTTAGAACATCTTAACAAAATATTTATATAATATAAATAATAAGCGCAATGAAGTTTATAATAATGATCCATATATATACTTTTAACATGGAACTAGTAAAGATAATAATAACAGTAGTAATAATTATCTAATAATAATGATAATAATAATAATAATAGAAATAATGATAATATTAATAATAATAATCATAATAATAATAATAATAATAATAATAATAATAATAATAATAACTGTCATGAAAAAAAAGAAGAAAAAAGAAAAAAAATAATAATAAACGAAAACAACAGCAACCTACATCATTCTCCATTAAGAAAGAGGAAAGAGAGGGTGAAGAAAAAAAGAACGAGTGAGAAGAAAGGGGTCGGGAGAGAGAGAGGGACGGGGAGGTGGATCGGCGGAGTTAGGCGAGAGGGGGAGGTCTCGGAGAAAATAAAGGGGTTTCGAAGGGCGGAGGTTTGTCGGAGGACTCAGCGGCGGCGTTCGGGCTGGAGTAGGGTTTCGTCGAGGGGGGTTTCTAAGGCGTAAGGGTGGTGCTGCGTGCGGCGGCTGGATGGTGAGCGCCGCACGGCGACGGGTGTGGTTACGACTTGATCGACTGGGGAGTTTGAGGGCGCGGCCTGCGGTGGCTGGGGCTGAGGCGCCGGCGTATGGATGTCTGAGTGGGGGCTCCAGCAACCGAGGAGGGGGTCATCGGTGCTCACCGCTCCGGCGGTGGCCAGGGGCGGTGACGTGCTGCTCCGGCGCAGGGGGATGATGGATCTAGGGAAGAAGGGCGAGCGGCTGCGGCGCAGGATGGCGCCAGACAATGGGACGGCGGGTGCGGACGGAGTCGACGACGGAGGTGGCGGAGGACGGGGGTTCAGGTGAGGGTGTCTTCAATTTTTAGGGTTTTCTTTACTTTGGTATTTGTTTGGGGCTAGCGGTCGGTCGCGGTGGCGATCGGTCGCGGTGGCGGTGGTGACGCAAATTTTTGGGCCGGTCGGTAGTTTTTGCGGCCAGGATGGTGGCCGCGGTGGTGCGGGATGGAGATGGGGGTCTTGGGTGGTTGCTGGAGATGGCTGGGTTGGTCGACATGTTGTCGAGGCAGATGAGACAGGGGCAGTGGTTGCTAGCCGCTGGTGGCGCGGCAGTACTGGTGGTGATGGATGGATCTAGGTCTGATTCGGAAAGTCGGAAAAGGGTAGGAGGCGGAGGTCGAATAGGAGACGGTGTCGGGTGGCTGGGGTGGACACGGATTGAGTCGGGGTCGGGGAGTCGGTCAAAGTTGGAGGACTTGGTGGAGGCTGCCAAGGCCGGGGAGGCTAGGGTTAGAGAATTAGGGATCAAAATTAGGGTTTGGAGATTCGATGATGTCGGGGTGTGTCCGACACGGGGAAAGAGATAAATTGTATATGTAACAATGGAATAAGATATGGACACTGACACGGTGCACGAACACTTGTGGTGGAGAAAATTGTGGAGGAATTTATAAAAAGTTGGAGAAGTACCTGCCTATTTATAGGATGTGGGAATTTCCAATTGGATAGGAATTAGGAATATTTAAAACCCAAGTAGATAAATCTCTATTTAATTTAAAACAATGAAATCAAATCCAAATCCAATACAAATCCAATTAAATCTAATTTAATTCCCTTAGTTTAAAATCAAATCAATAAATCAAATTTTAATTATTTAACTATTTAAATAAATACATAAATTCAAATCAAGATTTAAATGGCCACAGTAACTTCCAAATATATTTTTCAAAATGCTAATAATAATAATATCGAAAATAATAAATATTTTTAAGTATCTTTTTGAACAAAAAAATATTAATATTAATAAATTTCGAAAATTATACTTTTATTTAAAATAGACCAATAAATAATTACGAATATATGTATGCAAAACTATTCTTTACATAATTAGGCTTTTCTAGTATACAAAATATTATCTATTATTAATAACTTTTAGAAACAAAAGGCTTTTTATAGCAAGAATATTTATATAATATTTTGAAAGTGTATAATAAAATAGAGAAAAATGTTTTTCTAAAATATGTACGATCGTACATATTCACACTCGACGAGCAACTTTGAAAAATAAAATTTCGTGCGCGACGTACAATACGACTATGCGACGTACAATACAAAATTTTAAATCGGTACTAAATTTAATAAATAAAAATATATAGTATAAATTTAGGGATTTTACATCCTACCCAACTTAAAAGAATTTCGTCCTCGAAATTAAGAATTAGTAGGGGAGAGGCTACTAGGAATGACGTTTAATGAAAACATGCATTAGAGTCGCGATTTCAATCATGGCGAAGATAATCATGGATTAACGTAAGAAGATAAATGGCTAAGATAACGCGCAATAAAGAATAGTATGGGTTCAAGAAAAAATAAAATAAATTAGAGGCCTTAAAGTTATGGTCTCTTGAGAGTGGGTTGAGGGCACAATTTTAGAGAACGAATTAGATTTCACTTCTATATTAAGTGAATTGGAAGGTCATGATAGGGCCGAAAAAGGACGAGTAGAAACATAGAGTAATAATGGTCATTATCGATAGAAAGGCTAGAGGAGGTCCTAGTATAACGCGTTTGTCCTTCCAGAATAGGTGAAGGCGAAAGCAATATAGAGTTCGAAGGAGACGTTATCGAATATGAATACGTGATTCAAGGACGACCGAAAAATTTCAAAAGGAGTTGCCACGGCAGTCACGGATGGGACTTAGAGGACAAGTTTAGCTATGTCCCCATCCACGTAGAACGATAGATAAAAGCGAACCAAAGTGCACTTGGTTGATCAGACCATTATGCACTGGTTCTGATTAGACAATATATTAGTGGGTACGCACCCAATAAAACATGTCATGATCAAGCTCGATAAAACAATAAGCTTGCAAAAACTAGGCTACATTAGCATCATTAGTCTAGATAGTAAAAGTATAGGCACGATGGTATATGAATAAAATAAATATGAATAATCTAAGAGTCATAATAATCTAAGTCTTGTTTATTTCTATACAATCATTCTACGGTTTTATTGACCAAGGCTTGGTTGACCAAATGGGTTAAATTCCTCTATATGGTCGAGATAATATATTCTCCTTAATGGTCAAGAGTGTGTCAAGTCATGGGGTATTCTACCCAACTTAAAGAATTAAGCTAAGGGTGTCTGGGACATCTAACTAGTAGGGTCAATCTCTAGCAAGCACGAAGGAAAGATAAGAATAGGGCTGGAAGGAAGCAAGCAAGATGCAATTGATGAGTCAAACGGTAAATAAAATCAAGGAAAGAGGTCAAGTATGTGGATGAGATCCTAGACTTCTAATCCTATACGCAGGCTTGCTTGGTACGGTAAAGTAACCAAACAATTTATTTTGACCTGCATGGGCCACCAAAAAAATATGTAACGCCCCAGTCCCAAAATTCGTAGGACTAAGAACGTAGACATGCCAGCTGTATTCATACGAAGTACATAGGCCTCGTATGGATACATAAGCTGTAAAATACAGTAGATCCATAACTATTCTTATCCACACTAAAATAAATGAATAAAAGATCATATAATGAGAATGAATTTGTCCTGATACAATATGTTGGGCGGAGACAAATCCACTACCAACAAAATAAGGAAAAATACATAAGAAAGAAATAAGTTTGGCGACCGAAGCAAAGATGATCCAAATGCAATCATCCTCGAAGAAATAGCGATGAACACGGCTAGAGCTAGAACACCTGCGAAAGACAATAGCACACACCTGGAGAGATAACCAGGTCCTCAGAGGGACGTAACAAGACACATAATATCATGCCATATAAACTGAATAAATATTGCTTAAATAAATAAGTCAATCGAATTATAACATGGTCCAATACGCACCTACTGAACGAGCGTACCATCCCCCCAACCAAACAAGGACAGGAGATGGTAAACTAATTCACGGTAATGTATCTTCCCATTCTATGAATCCAATATGGTATCCAGACTCCAACAAGGTTCAATACCTTCTCATCGAAGTAGTAAGTCACACCTACAACCAAAAAAGGACAAGATATGACGAACTAATCCGCAACAAGTTATTGTTCCAAGCCACGGTCAGATACAAGTACCCAAACCAAAAGTACTCGTACCTAACGGATAAAGGTACCTAACCGTTCTAAGTAAAATGTAGTTAAGAACAATGCTTCCTATGCATGGGCCCTGGCTAAATAGGATCGACGTAGTCCCCCTTTGGGCACCAGAGGCACCATCAGTAAGACCATGACGTTCCGCAGAATCGTCAGTGGCCGTCAGTAATCATGGGTAATCTGACCCGCGTCTCCGGCGGAGCTCACGGGTTACAAAAGGGAAAGTGCATCGAAGCCCATACGCTAAAGAATTGTTCTCCCCGCCCAATGCCTACTCTGTTGTATCCACAACAGTAAACCTCTATAACCGCTAAGTCAAACTAGCATGCAACCTCTATTAGCAGTTATTCCTATCGTACGGCTTGTACGTACTGGTGGCCAGCCAATCACGTACTTTCGTGTCCTACA
This sequence comes from Iris pallida, assembly GCA_029216955.1. Classification (NCBI taxonomy): domain Eukaryota; kingdom Viridiplantae; phylum Streptophyta; class Magnoliopsida; order Asparagales; family Iridaceae; genus Iris; species Iris pallida. The sequence goes on from JANAVB010028820.1 coordinate 18,173,858, forward strand.
TGCGACACACAACTTCGGGTTACAACGTGTCAAGGCCAATGAATGCAATACACAAGGTGGTCCCTTAAATCTAGGTTTAATGTGAGAAAAATAATACATAGCAGGAAATATAAAAGAACAGTAAGTTCTAACAGTTATGCCATGTATCACAGTTTATTTTGCATAAGAAAATAATAAACAATGCATGAAATATGAGCTAAAATAAGTAAACAGCAAATGGCAAGGTGTCTTGCCTGGTAGGGCACCTGGTGTGCTATGATAATCATGGGGGCATGAAATGCGTCTTTGGTGTAACAACTACACAAGTGAATCTCGGGTGGTGGCACGGACAGTTCCATCGGGTCCAGGATGATCAAGTTAGCTAGGGTTGATAAGGGGAGGTATGGTGTTGGCAAGGAATAAGAATAATGGGGCTAATTGCATAGGAGGAAGATAATCGAAGGAATTTTGGCTAAATAAATATATGCTTTTAGAAAAATATCTACAACTTTGAAATCTATATTTTATTAGTAAAATAAACTATTAGGAATCATAGGTCGAAATAATTTTTGGGCTACACTAAGTTTTATAATATTTCTATGTAGAAAACCATATCTTATTTAATTAAAAATACTTTACAAAAATACTTGAAAATATATACATAATTCTTTTATGTATATAATAAATTAGAAATTACACTTTTGTTATCCGATAGTTGGAACATCTTAACAAAATATTTATATAATATAAATAATAAGCGCAATGAAGTTTATAATAATGATCCATATATATACTTTTAACATGGAACTAGTAAAGATAATAATAACAGTAGTAATAATTATCTAATAATAATAATGATAATAATAATAATAGAAATAATGATAATATTAATAATAATAATAATAATAATAATAATAATAATAATAATAATAACTGTCATAAAAAAAGATAAAAAAATAATAATAAATGAAAACAACAGCAACCTACATCATTCCCCATTAAGAAAGAGGAAAGAGAGGGTGAAGAAAAAAGAACGAGTGAGAAGAAAGGGGTCGGGAGAGAGAGAGGGACGGGGAGGTGGATCGGTGGAGTTAGGCGAGAGGGGGAGGTCTCAGAGAAAATAAAGGGGTTTCGAAGGGCGAAGGTTTGTCGGAGGACTCAGCGGCGACGTTCGGGCTGGAGTAGGGTTTCGTCGAGGGGGTTTCTAGGGCGTAAGGGTGGTGCTGTGTGCGATGGCTGGACGGTGAGCTCCGCACGACGACGGGTGTGGTTACGACTTGATCGGCGGGGGAGTTTGAGGGCGCGGCCTACGGTGGCCGGGGCTGAGGCGCCGGTGCATGGATGCTGGAGTGGGGGTGCCAGCAACCGAGAAGGGGGTCGTCGGTGCTCACCGCTCCGGCGGTGGCTAGGGGCGGAGACGCGCTGCTCCGGCACAGGGGGATGATGGATCTAGGGAAGAAGGGCGAGCGGTTGTGGCGCAGGGCGGCGCCGGACAATGGGACGGCGGGTGCGGACGGAGTCGACGGAGGTGGCGGAGGACGGGGGTTCAGGTGAGGGTGTCTTCAATTTTTAGGGTTTTCTTTACTTTGGTATTTGTTTGGGGCTCGCGGCCGGTCGCGGTGGCGATCGGTCGCGGTGGCGGTGGTGACGCAAATTATTGGGCTGGCCGGTGGTTTTTGCGGCCAGGATGGTGGCCGCGGTGGCGCGGGATGGAGATGGGGGTCTTGGGTGGTTGCTGGAGATGGCTGGATTAGTCGACATGTTGTCGAGGCGGATAAGACAGGGGCAGTGGTTGCTAGCCGCTGGTGGCGCGGCAGTACTGGTGGTGATAGGCGGATCTGGGTCTGATTCAGGAAGCCGGGGAAGGGCAGAAGGCGGAGGTAGGAAAGAAGACGGTGTCGGGTGGCTGGGGTGGACACGGATTGAGTCGGGGTCGGGGAGTCGGTCAAAGTTGGAGGACTTGGTGGAGGCTGCCAAGGCCGGGGAGGCTAGGATTAGAGAATTAGGGATCAAAATTAGGGTTTAGGGATTCGATGATGTCGGGGTGTGTCCGACACGGGGAAAGAGATAAATTGTATATGTAATAATGGAATAAGATATGGACACTAACACGGTGCACGCATATTTGTGGTAGAGAAAATTATGGAGGAATTTATAAAAAGTTGGAGGAGTACCTCCCTATTTATAGGATGTGGGAATTCCCAATTAGATAGGAATTAGGAATATTTAAAACCCAAGTAGATAAATCTCTATTTAATTTAAAACAATGAAATCAAATCCAAATCCAATACAAATTCAATTAAATCTAATTTAATTCCCTTAGTTTAAAATCAAATTTTAATTATTTAACTATTTAAATAAATACATAAATTCAAATCAAGATTTAAATGGCCACAGTAACTTCCAAATATATTTTTCAAAATGCTAATAATAATAATTTCAAAAATAATAAATATTTTTAAATATCTTTTTGAACAATAAAATATTAATATTAATAAATTTCAAAAATTATACTTTTATTTAAAATAGACCAATAAATAATTACGAATATATGTATGTAAAACTATTCTTTACATAATTAGGCTTTTCTAGTATACAAAAATATTATTTATTATTAATAACTTTTAGAAACAAAAGGCTTTTTATAGCAAGAATATTTATATAATATTTTGAAAGTGTATAATAAAATAGAGAAAAATGTTTTTCTAAAATCTGTACGCTCGCACATATTCGCACTCGACGAGCAACTACGGAAATTAAAATTTCGTGCGCGACGTACAATACGACTATGCGACGTACAATACAAAATTTTAAGTCGGTACTAAATTTAATAAATAAAAAATATAGTAGAAATTTAGGGGTTTTACAGTAGGCTATCTTCGAAATATCCTCTTTCTTCACTTTCACTTGGTAGTACCCCAACCTCAAGTCGATCTTTGAAAACACCCGTGCACCGCTCAACTGATCGAAAAGATCGTCAATTCTTGGTAGCGGGTATTTGTTCTTGATCGTCTTATTATTCAAGGTTTGGTAATTGATACACATACGCACCGTCCCGCCCTTCTTTGGCACGAACATCAATGGTGCACCCCAAGGCGATGAACTCGATCTAATGAACCCTTTCTCTAGTAGCTCGTCGATCTGCTTCTTCAATTCTACGACTTCTTTGTTGTTGATCCTGTATACTCGCTGCGACTCTGGCTCCGCGCCTGGCACAAGATCAATGGAGAACTCAACATCTCTGTCTGGCGACAGTCCCGGCAACTCCTCTAGAAATACGTTAAGAAACTCTGCGATGATAGGATACGGTAGCTCCTTCTCTGCTACCATGGTCCCATAAATGGCATCGCTAAGCTACTTTATAGCTCCTCTAGCAAACTCGAACATGGTCTCTCCAGACGGACTAAACACCATACATCCATGGTGACAATCGATGCTAGCGAAATGTTTACTCAACCAATCCATGCCCAGCACTATATCAAAACTCGGGAGTGGCATTATGAGTAAACTAGTGCACATTTCCCGACCTCCTATTGTAATGCGACGACCGACACAAACATCCTTCACTAAGATGATGCCTCCGCCAGTTGAGATTTTATAAGTGCAGTCTAAAGGCTCAGATACAATACTATGTCAAATGATAAAAGTTGCAGATATGAAGCTGTGACTGGCCCCGGAATCGAATAAAGCAATAGCTGAAAAAGACTCAAGGAGAACAGAACCTGATATCACATCAGGAGATGCTAGTGTCTCCTCGACCTCCAGGATAAAAGCTCTGCCCTGCTGTTGGTGCTGGACGAAGTGTTGCTACTGTGTGGGCAGGAGCCCTCTTTGCTGCTGGGGTATCTGGGCTTCGTCGGTGCTTTCGGGGCATGATCTACCCTCTGTGCTGCATGAATCTGTGCCGCTGGATATTACCTCATCTGGTGCGCGCTCGAACTACAGAATAAGCATACTCCAAGTTGTCTTTTACATACGTCCCATACGTGTCCCGGCTTTCTGCAGTAGCCGTAAGGCCCAAGGGGATGTCTCTGCTGGTTCTGCTGGGAGGCAGGGAATCTAGTTGGAGCCTGGTACTATTGCTACAGAAAATGAGGCTGTGGCTGCTGCTACTGTGTCGTGGTCTTCCCTGGGGCATTGGACCACTTTGTCGATCCTGACTGGCTGTTGCCCCCTCTGTATGCATCTCTATCTCTCTTCTGCTTACGCTTCATCTCCTTCTCCACACCCTGTGCAACCTTCAAGATCCTCTCGTATGTAGTGGCCTGGCTGGTGGTGATGGCTATGCGAATCTCATGTGATAGCCCCTTTCTAAACTTTTTGGCCTTGGCTGCAGGGGTCAAGGCATCTGCGAAGCGACTGAGACGGGAGAACTCGATGGAGTATTCGTCGATGGAGAGGTTGCCCTGCTCCAGGCTCTCGAACTCGTTCTCTAACTCTTCTTTGGCCGCGTCGGGGTAGAACTTCGTCTTGAACAGCTCTTTAAATTCTTCCCAAGTCACATCTGGCACGGTGAATCGAGGCTCATCTCTATACCACAAACAAGCGATGTCATAGAGCTGCATGCTGGCTGTCTCAACCTTCTTGTCTTCAGGAATTCGAGCCATCCGGAGGTTGCGGTCCACGTTCTCCAACCAGTCGTCTGTGTAAATAATCCCTTCCGTTCTTCTGAATTCCCTGGGCCTAATGTCCATTAAATTCTTGGAAGTTCTAAGATGCAGCGGGAGAGCCTCCCTAGTCTGAAGAGCCTCCCGCAGGGTATCACGTAAGATGTCGGCCTACCACGTCTGGAAAATGATGAGCTGCTGGAAAATTCCAAGGAGCGTGGCATTGTCCAGCACAGATACTGGAGGAAGAACTGGTGCTGGATGCTGAAGGGTTGCTGGCTGCTGGAAGGGTGCTGGTGGCAGAGTCGACGGAGGGAACTGGGGAGGTTGTGGAATGTCATCACGGTGAAATCTTGAAGTCTGAGGCTGGGGTGTCTCACCTAGATAGGTGAAATGGCCTCCGTGGGTTGGTGGGGTTCCATTCGTAGAGGACCCGCCAACGGTTGCTGGGTGTTCAAGGGAGCGGGGTTCCTGCCTTGAGAATCCATCTAACTACCACAAAAGAAAAATCGTTAGTTGGTATGAAGATTCAATCAGGATGCAGATTCAAAGGAATAATTGAGATCAAATATGGAATTCAATAACGGTTTTAAACATGTGGAGATGGTCCTTAATCATAATCTTATTCGCAAGCTCGCAGTAGTACATCTAAGTTGAGTACCACTACGAGTTTTGCTATTTTTGCAAAAACGGACCTGCATGGGCTACCATAAAAACGTGTCACGACCCGCACCCAATATTTGGGTATGAGCTGTGGGTACGTCCAGCCTACGCCGCAGTGTCGGTGGTAGAACGCTACTAGTCATCTCCACATTTTATCAAATACAACCATACAGTTTATAGATTTTCCATAGCATAACCAAAATCCACAGATCAGCCTACAATAGCAAGAAATACGCAAATAACTGTAGTGAGAATGAAGATAATAACTGATCCGAATAATCTCCAAGATAGAGACCAAAATGTGATAGATAGAATAATCTCAAGAGAACCAAAATGTGCTAAAAGGGATGTCCACTACTCAACTCTTATAATCCATAAAATAAAAGATGAAGTACAATAAATAAAAGAGTTTCTGAGGCAACTCGTGCTCTATAGTATAATATCTAGCTCTATGTCCCCTACGGGAGGGTAGTCCCGCATCCAAGCCCTCCTGCATGCTTAGATCAGGGTCCTCAGTCTGCTCATAATAAGTAGTATAGAACTCCTCTAACTCATCACCTAAAATATTGATTTTCCAGTCAAGAATGGAACAAGTACACATATGACGGCTATCCGAGACATAATAGAGTCACCAAACATGTATATAACATATGATAATGAAACTAGAAAGTAACTAGCATCATGGTACAAAGGAAAAGACATGAAACTCTATCAATGAGAATATAGCTACTAGAAAGCAAAACGTAAATCATGGTGACATGGCAAGTGGTGAAGAAAATGATAAAATAATAGGAATATTAACTATCTACGTGCATTGAAATATCGATTTCGACGTGTGAACGGCTAAGGGGTAAATTTGGCACCCTGCACGTGTCGTGTGTAGCTACTATCAGTCAAGAATAGACATTTTGGAGATAGATTGGGTAGTTCACACGTCTACTAAGATACTTCTCCGTCCAACTAGCACTCATGGAAGCAATCGCAAGTAAGGTAAGCATGTAAAAGACAATCAAGATGTATAATAAATCCATGATACTATCTCCGTGTGACGAGCGTGTCAACATACAGCAAGACATATGTATAACATGTAAATGAAACTACCGAAAACGGTAATAATTAGTATATGCACTTGCCTGTGGTCCTGAGCTGCGGATACTGGCCGAGTGTTGAGTCAAAGTCCACAGGACCTGTTTTATAAATTTACTAAATTAACAGATGAACTGAAATAAAAATAAACCTATCTACTTGGCCTTTGGTCATTACTTAGCTAATTTGGATTTCTTACCTTATATTATGTTATAGATCGCTACCCTTACTGATACATTGGTTGGACACTTACCCCAATACCTCAACTACACACAGATACCACACTGCATAGGTAAATCCTACTGCCTATGTTAAATTCTTGCACACAGTATACACACATGAGGTCACACTTAGCCCTTCGAAACTGAACCTACTTCACAAGACACTCACTGCACTTGGTTATCTGTCATACAAGGGTAAGTCCTTCGTACTACTGACACTTATCAACTGAGTCCTACTGCCTAAAACCCCCTTAAGTTTCTTGCACAACACACACATACACTCTCAAACCCATATATTAGATACTGATAATCCCCTAAACTCTCACACACAAAAATTCCCTAGTACACATTGCAGCTGCTATATTCTACTATACAAGCCACTCCTGTACACCTATCCAGTGCTGATGTTACAACAGTAACTAATTTCTGCTATGATTGATACCACACCTAGCACACACATACCTTAGTCATATAGACTCCTACACTTATTCCTTCTATTTGCTGCATAAATGTGAAATCATTTTTCCATTGCCCACCACCAATATCAGATACCTGTTTTGTGTCAGACACCTTTTACCTGCTATAGGAATTTTGTATTCCTGCTATATAGACCTGAACCCACCATACGGTGCTGGACAGGCAGCGTTTGCAACTATCTGCAGGACACAGTTTGCCAATTGGGAACACACACCTGGGTACATAACATACTCATACCCTTGCACACCTAAACATTACACACGGATGTGCAAGGTTCAGTCTACACTGAGACCTATGTTTTTCTATTACTACATACCCATATCTGCATGGATTTTCTATTACACCTGTGATTGCTCCCTGTTATATGATACTCCACTTGATGAGGGCATACTCTGGATACCTAACAAAGGTCACACGCATGTTGGTAACCCACACTCTACTCTATAATTTAATCCACAACATAACTGCCCAATGCAGTTTCAACTGCAACAGAAATCTTGATTTCTGCACCCACACATGTTACCTTATTCATTAATGGTTACCATTATATAGGCTACTAGCCTCTGTCACAATGGTAGCCAAAACCTTTACTATTTGATATAACTCCTGCAACCTGATACCAATACATATCCTAAGGGAACAAATGAACAGACCCCTATGTGGCAGGACACAACTTGTAGGTAATTTCCTACAAGCGGCTCGTACAGGTTTGTTACAAGGAACCAAGAAGTCCACTTGGCCGTTCATATGTCAGAATCTAATAGGGATCAAATCTAGGTCAGTATGAAATAAAATGTCTTCATGCTAGAATTTGATGGATAACATATAGGAAGTTCATGTTAGCGAACTCTGATACACAGTGGTGAGTGTTACTGATACCCTTATGTAGAAGCATAGAATTTCACATCCAAGAAAGCCCATACGCCAGACACTACAGGCGCCAGAACTTGGACAGAACACTTCACAGCAAAGTCAATAAGTATAGACATTTGAAAAAAGGACTTTTTATTTATATACAAAAGTCTATTACATGTCTAGAAAAGGTTGTACAAAGAAGAATCTCTACAAAGGAAAGATCCTAAGTCTACAGCCAGCGGCCACCATGTGCCTCCACATAGGCGCAGCAGTCACCATGCGATGCCAGTTAGGCGCAGCAGATACCATGCGCCTCCAACCAGGCGCATCCCACCATCTCTTCAGCAGCTCAGTTATGTGCATCCAGCTCAGTTATGTGCATCCCTTCAGCAGCCCAGTTATGTGCCGCTCTTCCAGCCAGGCTCACCTGATAAGTGCTTCGACTAAGCAAAGCATTTAACCCTCTGGCTGGAACCAAGGAAGAGAAGAGCACCACAAATCTGTGGCCAGGGAAGGCTTCGAAAGAGCCTCCAAAGGCGAAGGAAGACCGTGATCGAAACCACGGCTAAAGGAACAGCTTTCAACACCAGAGTGGGCAGTTCCCACTTTGAAGGATGAAAGAGCCTAGCACCGCAATTCCGATCTGCGGCTCCTCTGGAATAACGGAGACGAGGCCCGAGCATCCCTATCTTTGGATGCAACAGGCACCTTCCACCTGCCTCAGAAGCCCTCGACTCCGTCTTTTGGATGTAACAGTTACCTTCAAGTGCATCAACGATGACATGGCGTCTCATCTTCACCCTCGGGAACACTTTGTCAACAGAATGCACCCGAATACCCAAGTTCATGTCGGAAGTACGTGAGAGAGCGAGAAGCAAACCTTCTCTCCATGCCACTATTTATAGGCCGGGCAGATCAAACCCACGCGCCAAGTGGATGGCTCTCCGAATTCCGTGTAATGAACTCACATTAAATGGATGAACCGGATGCCTCGAATTCAGCCAAACGGCTATTTAAAAGCACTCGAGAAGCGAAACAGCCGCATTATTAAAGACGTGTCGGATGCGCCGGCTGGGCAGTACATCAAACACCAAGCGCCTCCCACAGATGCGCCCTGTACCAAGCGCATCACAGAGGATACGCCCCCATACTTCTCCACACCCAGTGGAACGTCAACCAACGCGCCCATTCAGCTGTCCATCGAATGCCACCAACATTAAATGCTGAACTGACAGAGTTGGCAGCACGCCTTCCTAAGTCTGCACGGTTGACAGCTTTAACAGAAAATGAAGCGTCCATAACGTCAGCATCATCATGACTTTACCCCGACGGCTACTGCCACGTGGCCATCCAACCATCCGCATGCGCCTCAAAAGCCATGCGCCTCAGACCCCTTCACTGATCCCTAAAGATAGAAGAAGAGTCTCCAGTTGAAGCTTTACATGCGCCTCAAAAGCCGTGCACCCCAGACTGATCTCTGATCCCGAAAGACAGAAGGAAAGTCGCTCACATGCGCCTCAAAAGCCATACGCCCAGAATGGTTCGTGACTCCTAAAGGTCACGAGCCAAAATCTCATCATGCGCCCAATCCAAGGTGCATCCCACCAAATCATTCCCCCCATCAGATCCGAGATCTCCGAGCCATGAGTCGACGACACGTGTCCTTTGACTCAACTCATCTAAGATTTCAGCAACGGAAAGATCTTCTCCTCTGCTACGTGCCAGCTCACAACAGCAGTATGAAGAATTCAACCCCTCGAGTAGGGCACATCATCCATGCGCCTCCATCAGCAATCCCCACGTGGCGTCCCCACACACCAGTGTATCCTACATACGCGCATGAGCAGCCAGCCTGCAAAACTATAAATAGAGGGATCATTTCCTTCTCACCCAGGCACAGAATCCACAGCGAACATACAGAGAATCACCAGAGAGACAGATACAGACACTCAACGTCTTCCTCCTCTCGGCAAGCTCCAGCACCCAGAGCAATCTACACCTTCAGAGAACTGATAACCGTCGTCAGCCCGTCAACGGAGTCAACGCATTACCACTCGCTCCATTGGCACTAAGGACCCAGATTAAACAAAAGTGTACTCCTACGACTACATCTAAGTCCTATATTGTAACACTGTTCTGTTTGTGTTAAAGTTTTCAATCAAACAATTTTAATGGCAAACAAGCTGGCGACTCTGCTGGGGACTTCTTTCTCCTCTTCCGAGAAAGTCGTGTCACAGGCCGACGACGTGAAGGTGGGCTCCTCCCATAAGACGCTGGTCGTGTGCCTCAATCAACAGGCGTACGAGGAGTTTATTTCTGAAGGAAGTACGAGTCCTTCGAAGCGGCTGCCAAAGCCGAAGAAGACCCGCCGTGTCTGGGTGCGCAAGGTCGACGCCTCGGGCACCACCACTGAAGGGAATGCGCCAATCCAGCCCTCCCTTCCTGCTGACGTTCTCAGCAACCAAGGTGCGCCCGCTGATGCAGCGCATCTCTCGGGGAAGCGTGCGGCTGACCGCGTTCCCCAGCCATCTCCCTCTCAGGAGAGGAAGATACATCGACGGAGCAGGGGCGCAGCCAATGCCCCGCGCATCACCTCTGATGCGCCACAAAAAGTCTCTGTCTTTGACAGACTCACTCGCTGTAATGGCGAAGAGAATTTGGATGCTGAGTACTATGCACCCCAGCGGGCTAGTACAAAGAAATCTAAGGCGGCACGGGCCATGCGCCACAAACGTGCTATGCCAGCAGCAGGCCAGAGGCACGCGCTCACAATCACGCGTGCTGCCGATGGCAAGCTGTACAAGGTCGAATTAGGTGCCTCTGCACCAAAAATGAGTCGACCTTCAAAGTCCTCATCTCACTTGGGCGCATCTACTGCGTGCACAACCAAGTCGAGTGAGGCAAATTCGGTGGTCTTGAACTCCCGTGCCTCCTCTGGTTGTGCGTTTGAGGTCCGTTCAAGTCACTTCAAATGTTGTGGTTCCTCCACTACTGATCGTGATGCCTGCTTGGTATTAGATCAGGGGACGCAGCACTCACCTGACCACCCTGGCGTTTGGCCTTGCCATGCGCCTGAAGGGGGTGCGAAGGTAGCACTCTCCTCCAACGACCTGTGTAACGTGATCACTCACAAGCGCCGGTCAGGAGAGTCGACCAACAGGCACGATACGCCTCTCATGGGGCATACTTGTGCGGTGGTCACCATCAACTGCTATTGCAAGGCAGCAGTACCACCAAGGTAGTCAGTCTTCCAGCGGCTGCAATCATCGACACCCCTCCGACATCGCCTCGGGATGAAGGTATCAACAGAAGAGGAGCCAAGGGTTGCTTCATGCAACGTGATCTCTAACTCCTCGTTAGTCCGGAAGACGACTGGCAATTCCTCGTCTTCAACCAAAAGCCATCCGAGGAAAACCAAGGCAGCTGTCTCGACCTCTGGAGTGTTCGAAGGCACTCGATCGAGGAAGAAGTTCTTGGAGGAAGTTGGGGGTAGTCAGACCCTTGTTGAGCCTCCTTCCGAAGACGAAGATGTCCAAAGCACAGCTGCGACGGATCTTCATCCTCGAGGCGAAGTCAGCCTCTCAGAAGCCCCTCAAAACGAGGATGTCCTCCAGGACACGGTTGGGGGTAGAGACGAAGAGGCCCTTCAAGACGGAGCTGAGGGCAATCAGGCCCTTGCAGATGCGCCCGTCGAGAATGACCTCCAGAATGTGGCTGGGGGTGGCCAAGGTGGAACACCAGGAGAGGTGACTCCCCCGCATGAAAGTGAGGCCGAGAGTGAAGCCTCAACCAATCCATCCACTTCCGGCCGTGTCATGACAGTATACATGACTAGAGGTGATTTCGAGTCTGATACGCCGCCGCAGGACATTGTCCAGCGCATAGACTCATTAGAGGAAGGACTCAAAACCCTCTCTGCCTCTATACAAGCACTGACTCAAGCAGTATTTGATATACAGTCGGCCTTGACCAGAACACCTTCAACCGGTCCCGACCCAGGAGCCAGTGTGGAGTCGAGTGTACCCCTTCAACGGGCACCCTCAGACACAGAAGCACCCCGGACGTCGGAGCCCTCAAACGCTCCACTCCAGATGGTACCACCTTCCCCGACTCCTAGCTCCACGGAGGATGTGGTCGAAATGATCAAGGACTTGCGGGAGCGCTTCGAGTCCAAAAACAGGCAAGAGGAGCGCCAGAAGATGGGCATTCCCCAGCCTTATCCCCTCGAGTGGAACAAGGTGGTTTATTCCCCAAAGTATAAACCACAAACACTCACGCCGTACGATGGGAAGGACTCTCCGCGTCGGTACCTGACATATTTCCAGTCACAGACGGGGCATCTTCCAAAGGAGGATGCGCTCCTCACTAGCATCTTTGTTGGGGCCCTAAAAGGGGTGGCGTATGACTGGTACTGCAGCCTCCCCGACAATTCTATATCGTCCTTCGACGACTTGACGCGCCTCTTCCTCGATCGCTTCTACGACGGCGGGAAGGACATGACGATGGCATCTCTCATAGAGATACGCCAGAAGGAGAAAAAAACGGTTCGGGTGTTCATCGAACGCTTCCGACAGGCCTACTTCAGGCTACCTCCAGGCATGCCAGAACATGCGCTCCTCTCCTCTTGCTGCATGAACGTGCTGCCTGCAGTGAAGCTCTGGCTCAACTCTACCCCCCCTCCCGACTGGAGCTCCTTGATCATCGAAGCTGAAGCCGCAGAAAAGAAGGCGGCCAATGCACGTCTTCTGGGTGTCAGCTTCCCCGCCTTTGACGATAAGGGAAAAAGGTCTGCATCCAACAACTCCGGACGAGAAGCAAAGGGGAAACAGGTATTGACTGTTAATGCTTCGAAAGGCGCATCTGTGCCTACTCAGAAGCCTCCACTGGCACCGAGACCCAAGGAGGTGTATTCATTCAATGACGAAGACACCCTGCAACTCTTTGAAATACTGAAGCAGGGTGACAAGATCAAGCTCCCGGACCCAAAGCGGCCCGATGAAGTCGGGAAAGTGGACAACTCAAGGTACTGTCATTACCATCGGTTTGTCGGACACCCGACCAAGGACTGCTACGTCCTCAAGAATTACATCCAGTGCATGATCAATGTGGATGTAATCTCCGTCGACTATGAAGAGAAGACGGTGTCAGCCAATGTGGTGTCACTTCAGTTCGGCACCTTGCCGCCGACTACCACACAAGATGGCATCGTCCCCATCCCTAAGGCGACAATGGAGGTGGTGAACTTGCCACCTACCCGTGACAATGCGAGTGGACTCATTCCACTCACCATATCTCGAGGAGAGGTCCTCTGGGTTTACCCCGACCTCGTCTCCGAGGTGACTCAACCGGAGGTACGCACTACCTCCAAATCAAAAGGCAGGAAGATCAAGTCTTGCCGCACGGTCTCTTCTTCAACGGAAGAGGCACTTCCAGTGCAGACGCATGCACAACAGAACGCCCAGCCCGGCGAAGCTGCCGTCGAGGTGGTGCCTCCTGGCACCATCCCTGAGGAGGGCTCGTCTAAACCCTCAGCAGCCAATAAGCAGAAGCAGGTGGAGGCCCGTTTTGACAGACCTCTACGGAAGGAGAATGCTTTGGGGCTATCCAAGCCCCACAACTTTGACATACTGGCACAACTGGCCAGTACTCCTGCACGCCTGTCTTTGTTCGAACTCCTGCATCTTTCCAAAGACTCCCGAGAAGCTCTCTGCGAAGCTCTGAAGGACGCTGAATTCTTTCTCAGTCAGGTCAAGCAACCTGAAGACCTCCCAACTACTTGTGCGCACTGTCATTGTGCGGATGAAGTTATCCCAAACATAACTTTCACCCAACAAGACATGCTGCTCAAGCACCACCGACATAACCGACCGCTTTATTACACAGGGTACATCGGTTCAGTCAAGGTGAGCCGAACTCAGATCGATCCAGGGTCTTCCCTCAGCATCATCCCGAAGGCGCTACTATCAAAACTGGGGATCCCAATATACCGGCTGGCGCCCTCAAACACAACCATCAGTGGCTTCAACGCTAGCAAAAGCGAGCCACTGGGCAAGATCCGACTGAAGTGTCACATCGGCAACCTCAAAACTGAGGTGACTTGTTATGTGGTAGATGCCAAGGTCAACTACAACATCCTTCTCGGCCGACCATGGCTATATGAGTACATGGTGGTGCCTTCCACGCTCCACCAATGCATGAAATATGTATCCACCAACGGCATCATCCGGACGAAATTCGCAGACATCGATCCTTTCAAAGGGATTGAAGCCTACTTCACCGATTCCGACTTGTACAAGCCACTTGACGAGGAGGAAGCCAACGATGTTGATGATGAGGCAGAGACGGCAACTGAGCCGGACACGGAGCCTGAGATGACTCCAGACGCCCCTTTGAAGATCCGACTGAAGGGAAAACCACCCCAGAAGGTGCCTCCAATGAGCATCAAACTATCAGGGAAAGCACCGACTCCTGAGGCTCCCCTGAAGATACGCCTCAAGGGAAAGCCGCCTCAAACATCAGCTCCCCTGGTGGCAAAATTACAGAGGAAGGCACCACTCGCAGGAGGTACAGTTGAGGCACCTCTGAAGGTACGTCTTAAGGGCAAGCCCCCGCAGTCATCCAAGATGCCAGAGAGTGCTCACATAACCCTCTCAGACCCCAAAGTCAAAGCTGTGGTGGATTCTCCTGATCCGACCCCAGTGCTTACAGATGAGGAGCTTGGCGAATATATCTCTGCTGATGTAGATGCACCCTCCTTAGACAATATAATCCTACGGGATAAGATCTCGTATTTTATCAATAATAGAGTATCTTTTAATTATTCTTGTCTTCCGTACTGGAATGCCATGTATATATTAGATAACGCTCTACGGTCGTTGCAAACACAAATAACGACCGTCCACCATGTAAATCGAGTAGTCCCGTCTCAAGGAGTCTGTTTCATAGCCCCTCCACAAAGCCGAGACGAAGGATCCATCATTTTGGGCAAAGTCGAGCGTCATCAAGACCTCCCGCCACTCGAGCCAGAACCTAATACCGGCAGAGTACAAGTCTATCGGTACACGGATACGGCAAAGCACATCATCCAAAAGATGGGCTACGACCTAAAAAGCAACAAAGGCCTAAACTACGGCAAGGGTCGACGTCTCTCTCTCCAGCTTCTGACACCAAAGGGAAAGCCGCAGGACTACTACAATCGGACTCGACGGGGGGTAGGCTATGTCACGCCGCCAGCAACTCCAGAGAGTTCAGACGCAGAAGACGTAGAACATTCCTACTCGTCCGAAGCATCGACTTGGGATTCCGATACCAGTATCAGATCAATCTTCAGGAAAGTGTTGTCAGCTAACATGACGTCAGCACAACCTCAAAAAGGTGAAGGCGAAGACCAAGCGCCGGAACCCTTCGAAGAAGAACCCTGGGCTCAACGCCTAGGAGAACAATGGGAGTCTCGTTTTGAGTTACGTGAACCTCCCACCGAAGACGAAGTCGAGCAGATCGACCTTGGGGACGGATCTTCTTCCAAACCCATCTTCATCAGCAAAAGCCTAGAAGGAGAAGACCGAGAGTCTCTAATCCAGCTGGCTAAAGAGTATATCGACATATTTGCCTGGAGCTACGAAGACATGCCAGGACTCGATCCACAGATCGCAATGCATAGGTTGAACATCTTACCTGATGCCAAACCTATCAAACAACAACAGCGACATTTCCGTCCGAACATCATGAATGCCATCGATCAGGAGGTGGACAAACTCTTGACCAGCGGCTTCATCCGTGAGGAACAGCACCCAGATTGGGTAGCCAATGTCGTACCTGTCACCAAGAAGAATAGGAAGATACGAGTCTGTATCAACTTCAGGGACCTCAACTCTGCTTGCCCGAAGGACGAATTCTCGCTTCCAATCACCGATGTGATGATCGACAACACATGTGGCTTTGAATGCATGTCCTTCATGGACGGGTATTCAGGCTACAATCAAATCAAGATGTTCCCCGATGACACAAAACATACGTCATTCAGGACTCCGAAGGGTGTTTTCTGCTATACAGTGATGCCTTTCGGCTTGAAAAACGCCGGTGCAACATACCAACGAGCTATGAGCACCACCTTCCGTCAACATCTTCGCAAGACAGTCGAATGCTATGTTGACGACATCGCAGTCAAGAGCCGCCTCAAAGGAGATCATCTACAGGATCTGAAGACAGTCTTCGATCTCATGCGGGCACATCAACTCAAAATGAACCCCGCTAAATCCTTTCTGGGGGTTTCTAGCGGCAAATTCTTGGGCTTTGTCATCATGGCGAAAGGCATTCATGTTGATCCCGAGAAGACCAAAGCCATCCTCAACATGGACCCTCCGAAGAATCTTCGAAAACTTCGGGGCTTACAGGGACGTCTGGCATACATCCGGAGGTTCATAGCAAACCTCTCCGGTAAATGTCAACCCTTTACTCAGCTCATGAAGAAGGGAGTCTCTTATGTCTGGACAGAGGAGTGCCAAAAGGCTTTCGACGACATCAAAGCCTACTTGACGAGCCCACCAGTCCTGGTGGCACCTGTCGTCGGCAAACCATTTCTCCTCTACGTCCGTGCCATGGATCATTCTCTTGGCGCTCTGCTGGCTCAAAACAGCGATACAGGCTATGAGCAAGCAATCTACTACCTCAGTAGAACACTCATCGGGGCCGAACACCGGTACAACCCCGTTGAAAAGGAGTGCTTGGCTTTGGTGTTTGCCATCCAGAAGATTCGTCATTATGTCTCGGGCCAGACAATTCATGTCATTTCCTGAGTCAATCTGCTCAGAGTCCTCATGACGAAGCCAGGATCATTGAACTCCCGGCTAGCCACATGGACGATCTTGCTAACACCGTATAATATGGTGTTTGTCCCGCAAAAAGTTGTTAAAGGTCAAGCTCTGGCTGACTTTTTAGCTGCACACCCCATCCCAGAATCCTCAAAACTCTATGAAGACATCCCGGATGAGGTCCAAGAATCCAACATCACCGAAGGAAGCTCCGTTTGGCGGATGTTTTTCGGTGGCGCTTCAAGAACAGGCCCCAAAGGCCAAATCATCGCAGGAGTGGGGGTAGTCTTAGTCTCCCCCGATTAGTTGGTCATCCAGTGTGCTTACTCCCTTTCGAAGCCGTGCTCCAACAATGTTGTCGAGTACAACGCACTCATTATGGGACTCCAGCTCGCACAACAGCTGGGGGTGGACCATTTTGGAAGCCTACGGTGACTCAAAACTCGTCGTGAACCAGATTCGGGGGCAATACGAGGTTCGCCATGAAGATCTGATCCCTTACCATGAAGTTGCATTGAACATCATTTCAATCTTCACCGGGTTCTTCATCGAACACGTACCTCATCTACAAAACTTGGAGGCTGACGCTCTGGCTGGCCTCGCAGCCTCATTGGCAGCGCCCCTTGGGACTCAACACTATGTCACGGTAACTGGCCGAGACTTGGTTTGTCCTAGAAACAACCTATGCTTGCGAGTGGCTCACGCCATGCCGACGAACACTGGTGTTAATGTCCGAGACTAGAGGTTCCCGTTTATCGACTTTGCTGTCTACGGAATCCTTCCAGAGGACCCGAAGGAAGCCGTCTCAGTCAGGAGACGCTCTCTTCGATTCTACTACGATACAGCTACCAAAACGCTGTACCGACGCTCCTTCGATGGGCTCCTCCTTCGATGCCTGTCCAATGAAGAAGCATCCGAAGCTCTTCGAGAAGCTCATGACGGAACTTGCGGAGCTCATCAACCTGGTCCTAAGTTGTAGGACCGATTGCGACGTATGGGCCACTACTGGCCAACCATGGCCGCCGACGCTGTTGAATATGCTAAGAAGTGTCACGCATGCCAACTTCATGCAGACTTCATACATACACCGTCTGAACCATTACATCCTACAGTCGCCTCCTGGCCCTTTGAAGCCTGGGGCATGGACATTGTGGGACCAATCACCCCTCTATCATCAAGAGGACACCGCTTCATCCTGGCCATCACCGATTACTTCTCCAAATGGGCAGAAGCAGTCCCACTGGCGGAAGTAAAGATCTCCAGGGTGGTCAGCTTTATCAAACACCATGTCATTTACCGTTTTGGAGTACCTCGGTGGATCATTCATAACAATGGTCCTCAGTTTATCAGCCACATTTTTAGCAGGTTCTGTGACAAGAATCGCATTCAAAATATGGCATCCACCGCCTACAATCCGGCTGCAAACGGGTTAGCAAAGGCGTTCAACAAAACTATCGTTAGGCTGCTCAAAAAGGTCGTGTCATCCAACAAACGCGACTGGGACGAAAAGCTTGGCGAATGCCTTTGGGCCTACCGCACAACGGTACGGACCCCAACAGGCAACACACCATTCTTCCTGGTCTACGGGAGCAAAACAGTACTGCCTTTCGAGATCCAGATACCCTCACTCCACGTAGCAATAACAAACAAACTCACAGAAGAGGACAATCAACGTCGTCGTCTGCGAGAACTGGAGGCACTCGATGAGAAGCGTCTCCTGGCTCAACAACGCATCGAACTCTACCAAGCCCGTATATCACAGGCTGTCAACAAGAAGGTCAAACAGAGAACTTTTTAAGTTGGCGACCTGGTTCTGGCAGTCAGAAGGCCGATGGTGTTAACTCACAAGACACCAGGAAAGTTCGAGCCCAAGTGGGAAGGACCTTTCATCATTGAGACGGTATACTCAAACGGTGCTTACCGCCTCGCCAAACCCAATGGGGACTTGTTCATGATGTCCATCAACGGCAAGTTCCTGAAGAAGTACTACTCTTGACATCTTCCAGATATATTCTTCCACAAGGGGATCTATGGACGCAATCATCAGGATTCACAGACAATTCCCTTCCAACAAAACCATACGCTTCCGGAACCCAGCTGTTCCATAGCATCCTCCAGTAGAAAGACAACCACGTCCACATCACCTCTGAGTTGTCCCTCTATACCCTACAAAGTGGAATCTTATACTTCGTAAGCCTATGCTATCCTTCATGTTTACCACGTCCACATTACCTCTGAGTAAACATCTCGTACAAACAACCTCTGCGTTGTCGTACATTGATCGCCGAACTTCCACGTCCACATCACCTCTGAGTTGTTCAGCGTATCCCCCAGGATCGTTCCTACCACGTCCATAATACCTCTGAGTAGGAAGATTCTATCAATTTGAACCCAACGATTGCCATGTCCACATCACCTCTGAGCAAACATGTTGGTTCCTTCAAACTTATTATCTGTACCTAAAAACTAAGGTGCGCAAAAGATAATAGGTCCACACAAATCATCAAGTTCATATAACAAAAATGAACACATCACAAAAAAGGTTGTGTACTTCTTTATTTTCTAAAAAAAGAGAGAATACAGAACTACACTATCCCCCAGCAAGGGTTGCAAAAGAACATAAAAAAGGGAGAAGCTACAGTCCCTGAACCTCTCCAGGGTGGGCTGAGAGCTCTCTGACTCGACGTCTTAAGTCGGCTGTACGGGTCTCCACAGTCGCCAGGACTCGACGCTCAGCTTCTTGACGCATCAATTCAACAGCCTCAGCGGAAGTTTCGCTCTCATGCTTCTCATCAACCTGTTGTCGCTGCTGAGCTAAGGCAAGAGTCCGCTGAGTAAAAGTGGCTTCCTCCTTCTTGAATGCTACGTGTTCAACCCGGACACGTTCGGCATCTAACTGGAGTCGGGCTCGTTGGTCCTCAAGGCGGCGCATCTGGGTGTTGATCTCTGCGATGTTAGCATCCAACGCAGCTCGTGTTTCCATCATCTTCTTCATGGACTGAGACAACTGCTCTACCGCAGCCTCAGTCTCATCCACCTCGCGCTCCCAAATGCCCACAGTGGCCTGGTAGGAAGACTCGATCTCGGCAATCAACTTCCCCTTCTCCGCATCTATCAGGACGGAGAGGTCATTTCGCTGGATGCGCTGAAGTTCCGTAAGCCGCTCGTCCAGCTCGATAACCGAAGCCTCTAGAATTTCGGCCATATGGTCGTGGCCTTGGTGAACGCGGATCAGCTCGATACAGGGCATTGCCAGAGTTCTTGCCGTCGCAAAGATCCCGTTGGCATCCATCACCGCAGATACACCCCTCTGCAGTATTTTGTACACCCCCTCGACGAGGAATTTCACATATTCGTCTGCGTCCGCCAGTACCTGCGGCATCATAGCAGGAGTTGGAGGAGCTACTACAGTTAGTGGACCGAAAGAAGATCTGCCAACCTTAACTTGCGAGGCTTGAACCTCGCATCAATAGGCTCTTCATCGATAGGGGCCAGACTGCTAGCCCGAGGAACCGAAGGAACAGAGGAATCCGGCACAGACGTCGAGATAGTACCCCAAGTAGAAGGAGTAACAGAGGGTTCCACACCCTTGCCCTTCTCAAGCCCGGAGGAACCACCGACGTCAACGGCCACCTCTTCTACCCCCAACGTCCTATCAGCGACCAGTACCTCCCCCGGCAGAACGGGAAGATCAACACTCATCTCCTGGCCCGCCCCGGGAGACAGGACCGGCAGAAGGGTCTCATCCTTCTCAAGTCCCTCTACAGGGACAGAATCTGTCGCTACCTCCTGATCGGTAGCCACCTCAACTTCCACGGTTGAAGCTGGGGTAGGACTCGGCAATGATATAGCCGACCTCCCCTCATCATGACAAGGAGGGGAATCAACCCTCTCCTCTGTCCCAACCATATCTGTTGCCCCCGCAACAGACTCTTGCAGCGCCGGAGGGACGTCATCAGAAGGCGACGAACTCCAATCCACCTCATCATCAGGATGCCTCGAGTCCGTAGGACCCTCAACGTCCAAGGCCTCCACGGCAGACTGTACCTTCCCGGAATTTGTTGCAACCTCAAAGACTGGAGATACTAAAACCTCCGCAGGAACATCTTCGGGACCCTCCTCCACGGGAGACATTATCATCGGTGGAATGCGCTCATCAGAAGAGCCTGCCACCTCCTTCGGTTTACTAGCACCCGGTTTTGAAACACGGGACTTCTTCTTCGACGATCCCTGCAAGAAGAAAAGCATAAGTCACCACAATGACAAAACGAATTAGAATTACGGAGCACTCCTTACCTCAGCAGGAACTGATCCCGTTGGCGTTACAAGTGGCACTTCCGTAACCTTTGGAGTCGACGTCTTTCTCGACCTTTTCGGTACAGAAGAACCAGCTTCTGTGTCAGCCCGCCTCTTCCCAACAGACGGATCTCTCACTGGTGCTGCAGCAGCAGCCCGATATCCCGCCAATTTTGGTGGACGATATGATCGGGCTGCCATCAACATATTCGTCGTAGCCTCCAGCTGAGTTCCAATGATGAAACTAGTCTCCCTGTCATAACCAGGAGACGCAGCATTCATAGTGCAATACAGCTTGGCGGCCGGATATAGGATTTGCGGCCGAGGGTTGCGAACTGGCGTAGTAAAACTAATGCTAGTGCA
Organism: Iris pallida; assembly: GCA_029216955.1. Classification (NCBI taxonomy): domain Eukaryota; kingdom Viridiplantae; phylum Streptophyta; class Magnoliopsida; order Asparagales; family Iridaceae; genus Iris; species Iris pallida. Next base: position 18,195,215 of record JANAVB010028820.1, read on the forward strand.
TCCAGCATTATAATACTGCCAGCCTCGGGCTCCATCCAGCAAACTCCCGATGAAGCCTAGACTGCTACTGGGATTCCGCAACATTAGCTGGGTATAGCCAAATTGACGAGCAAATCGGCTTGGCAGATATGGCTCCAGATAACATCTATTCTGGTTGCGGTAGACCAGGTGAGAAGGCCGGATACTTTGCAACCAACGAAAACTCCATTTCGGCAAAGTGACCGCATCTTCGCCAGAGTCAACTAAATCTTGGTCGACCTCAAAATCTTTGAAGATCGGGCCAACCTTGACAATCTCCCACCCCTGAAGGTAGAAAAAGACTCTCCTGCAAACGGGGACGCTAGTGTATAACCACTTCCTCTTGTAGAAGCGGCGGATGAAGGCATCCCCTTCAACATCATCCTCCTCCGGACCGGGACTCATCATGTTCGGATGATGCAAAATCAGCCACCCCATAAGATAATGGAAAGGCAGCTCGGCCCGGGGAAAGTTGTCATTGTTACCTTTCTCGTGGATCACATCATCAGCAAAAGACCTCAAACCGCGCAACAGGTTACACACCATTGCGGGGAGGAGAGCTAAAAGACGTCCAACAGCCAACTTCACGGCAGGCAAAATGAGATTCCGATGCACCCTCTCTACGGCACCGGATCCACCGGCAAACACGCAATCCCGGAGCCATATCATCAAGTAGGTTGTCAATACTGCCTTAGATGACATCCGGTGCCCACAGTGCCAGAAGCAGCTATATGTATCCTTGCCGCTCTCATCCGAATGTGGGGTCCACTCGTCCAGTCGACTTATTTCAGAAGTCACTTCCGCGGGCTTCAGTCCCTGCGGAGTCGCAAACCAGATCCTCGAAGGATCCGCCAAATCCTGCTTAAAGACATAGTCCCTCCAAGCAGTCACATGAGGCTGGGTCTTGCCTTTATCCCTCCGGTGCATCAGATAATGGTGGCTCGTCACCTCTTTGAATACAGCCATCATCTCTGGGTCCTTATCTTCCAGAACCTGGATCTCCTCATTTGACGGGAAATATTCCTCTTACGGCTCTGAGCCCTAAGGAAGCTTAGACACTTCGTACATCTCATGGAGAGCCAACCCCAACTCTCCCACCGGAGTAAAAAAGCTGCCAGTATGGGCATTAAATAATTCCAAGAGCGCAAGGAACATAGGCTTATTGAGATCCACGCCTGCCTGCGTAGCCCGAATGGCGGCTGTCAGCCCGATCTCCTTAAGCTCAACCTTGAACCTTGAAAGCACCCAAGTGGTCAACTCGTCCCATCTCGGAATGTAGTGACACTAACCTTCGACTCTAAAGCCACCTGTCGGATACATGACCTTCATTGTCAGCATCCGATTTGTAAAGGTCGGGGTACTGAAGGGAAACGTGTCGCTTGGGACTTCACTGTAGAGGCTCCCAGGACGCAAGGCTCGGTAACTGAACGAGGAACCGGCTCGTGAAGCAGCCAAGGTATCTCGCTGGTTCGAGGTGGCGTCGATCGAAAGGGTACCTCCCAAGGCCCCTCCTTGAGAAGGAGTAAGTTTCCAACCCATCCTTCTCTTCGAAGCTAAACGATAAAAGGCCGTCAGCGGCAACTGGCGGTCAACCTGCCACATGTATAGAACCGTGCCTTTGGCAGAAAAGAACCATTCTTCTTTGATCTTCAGTATCTTCGCTTCAGAAGAGACTAGTCGATCGCCAAACAGAAAGGCAGGTTTTAAGAAAGTTACATCTTCAGATTCAGCAGACTTCAGTTTACCACTCTCCATCATACTCTGGAGGAAAAGCGGCAACTGGTTCTGGATTTACAGCATTCTCTCCCGGGGTTGGTTCTGTAAGATAGCATCCTTTGCAGGGTTGATCACCGCCTCATCAAAATCAACTCCCATTTGGCAAAGAGAAGCGTCTAGGAGGACCTCATTCAACAAAAGGATCGTCATCGACACTGGCACAACAAAAGTGGAAGTCAGGCAAAAAGACAAAAGGTGTCAAAAAGATTGACGCATCGTCAGGGTATAAACCCATGCGCGTGAGCTTCGGCGCATCATCAGGGTATAAAACCCATGCGCGTCAGCAATTAAACCTCGGTGCATAATAAAGGCCTAAACCTATGCACGTCGGTGGGATAAAACCTCGATGGGATAAATACCCACCCGACACCTCTGGAAGAACGTCGGCTGGAGTCGCAAGGGTGATAGGTGCATCCTTGTCGACGAACTCCTTCGCTTTCTCCTTCCCCTTGCCAGCACTGCCGCGAGGAGTCTTGGGAGCCATTCTCGAAGTAGTTAGGTTTTTGAAGAAAGACTCTAAATAAAGCAAAGGTACAGAGCAGAAGAACTCTCTCTCTCTCTCCATCTCTCACCTTGCGTGAACCGATGACGAGTGATCTCAGTCGTCGCCTCGGGTTCTGTGAAAAGATAACAGCAAATAAAACCAAAAGATCATCATTAATCTTTTCGGTTACCAAGGCATCATTATTGCATTAACTGGGAGGAGCATGCGCCCGAACAGGCATGCGCCCCAAACAGTCATGTGCCCTGACCTCCACGCTTCTTGTTCAAAGTATTCCAAAACTTATTCAAAAGTTTTGAAAACTTTGAAGGGGGTCTTGTAGAAGCATGGAATTTCACAACCAAGAAAGCCCATGCGCCAGACACTACATGCGCCAGAACTCGGATAGAACACTTTACAGCAAAGTCAATAAGTATAGACATTTGAAAAAAGGACTTTTTATTTATATACAAAAGTCTATTACATGTCTAGAAAAGGTTGTACAAAGGAGAATCTCTTCAAAGGAAAGATCCTAAGTCTACAGCCAGCGGCCACCATGCGCCTCCAGATAGGCGCAGCAGTCACCATGCGCCGCCAGTTAGGCGCAGCAGATACCGTACGCCTCCAACCAGGCGCATCCCACCATCTCTTCAACAGCTCAGTTATGTGCATCCAGTTCAGTTATGTGTATCCCTTCAGCAGCCCAGTTATGTGCCGCTCTTCCAGCCAGGCTCACCTGATAAGTGCTTCGACTAAACAAAGCATTTAACCCTCTGGCTGGAACCAAGGAAGAGAAGAGCACCGCAAATCTGTGGCTAGGAAAGGCTTCGAAAGAGCCTCCAAAGGCGAAGGAAGACCGTGATCGAAACCACGGCTAAAGGAACAACTTTCAACACCAGAGTGGGCAGCCCCCACTTTGAAGGAAGAAAGAGCCTAGCACCGCAATTTCGATCTACGGCTCCTCCGGAATAACGGAGACGAGGCCCGAGCATCCCTATCTTTGGATGCAACAGGCACCTTCCGCCTGCCTCAGAAGCCCTCGACTCCATCTTTTGGATGTAACAGTCACCTTCAAGTGCATCAACAACGACATGGCATCTCATCTTCACCCTCGAGAATACTTCGTCAACAGAATGCACCCGAATACCCAAGTTCAAGGCGGAAGTACGTGAGAGAGCGAGAAGCAAACCTTCTCTCCATGCCACTATTTATAGGCCGGGCAGATCAAACCCACGCGCCAAGTGGATGGCTCTCCGAATTCCGTGCAATGAACTCACATTAAATGGATGAACCGGACGCCTCGAATTCAGCCAAACGGCTATTTAAAAGCACTCGAGAAGCGAAACAGCCGCATCATTAAAGACGTGTCGGATGCGCCGGCTGGGCAGCGCATCAAACACCAAACGCCTCCCACAGATGCGCCCTGTACCAAGTGCATCACAGAGGATGTGGCTCCATACTTCTCCACATCCAGTGGAACGTCAACCAACATGCCCACTCAGCTGTCCATCGAATGTCACCAATATTAAATGCTGAACTGACAGAGTTGGCAGTACGCCTTCCCAAGTTTGAACGGTTGACAGCTTTTACAGAAAATGATGCGTCCACAACGTCAGTATCATCATGACTTTACCCCGACGGCTACTGCCACGTGGCCACCCAACCATCCGTATGTGCCTCAAAAGCCATGCGCCTCAGACCCTTCACTGATCCCTAAAGACAGAAGAAGAGTCTCCAGTTGAAGCTTTGCATGCGCCTCAAAAGCTGTGCGCCCCAAACTGATCTCTGATCCCGAAAGACAGAAGGAAAGTCGCTTGTATGCGCCTTAAAAGCCATGCGCCCAGAATGGTTCGTGACTCCTAAAGGTCACGACCCAAAATCTCATCATGCGTCCAATCCAAGGCGCATCCCACCAAATCATTCCCCCCATCAGATCCGAGATCTCCGAGCCATGAGTCGACGACACGTGTCCTTTGACTCAACTCATCCAAGATTTTAGCAACGGAAAGATCTTCTCCTCTGCTACGTGCCGGCTCACAACAGCAGTATGAAGAATTCAACCCTTCGAGTAGGGCACATCATCCATGCGCCACCATCAGCAATCCCTACGTGGCGTCCCCACACACCAGCGCATCCTACATGCGCACATGAGCAGCCAGCCTTCAAAACTATAAATAGAGGGATCATTTCCTTCTCACCCAGGCACAGAATCAACAGCGAATATACAGAGAATCACCAGAGAGGCAGAGACAGACACTCAACGTCTTCCTCCTCTCGGCAAGCTCCAGCACCCAGAGCAATCTACACCTTCAGAGAACCGATAACCGTCGTCAGCCCGTCAACAGAGTCAACGCATTACCACTTGCTCCATTGGCACTAAGGACCCAGATTAAACAAAAGTGTACTCCTAGGACTACATCTAAGTCCTATATTGTAACACTGTTCTGTTTGTGTTAAAGTTTTCAATCAAACAATTTTAATGGCAAACACCTTGCATCTAACATCTTACAACAATGGCCACATCTAATTTGGATCTTTATAAATACAAGACTTCTTATTAACTCTTTCTTCTTAGGTACAATGTTATTTACCAATATAAGGTACGAATTATATAACTAAGAGATGAGATCCTCGTGAACTGATACTAAGTAATTAAGACTGAGTATAGCATAAAGGAAGACTGAAACACTAACATTGGGACTGAGCATGGACAGGGAATCGTCGAGTGTTTAGATGCACCTTCAAGGATGCTGGACAAGGTGTCAACTGTGCAGTGAACAATGGGATAGGCTCGACTGAATGGCTTAAGGTCTGTTCCCTCTGTAATCTAGAGTTTCCTGGATATCCTAATACCCTTCCCTGCTTTACTCTCTTATACTTGTATTACCCCTAGTGTACCCTGAAACACACACTTGCTGCCCTCATATCATCTTCCTGGATTAAATCTTGCCACTACCAACCTAATTCCCCCCTTTTTTCAACTACAGATGCCTTGGGTTGTCTTCAATGCATACATTAAAATGTTAATACTTAAAACTGTAATTTTTATATCCTTAAAGAAACAAAGATGAAGAAAGAAAAATATCAGTAGTACCCCATATACTGCCAGATTGGTTTAAGGTGTCAAGTATCAATCTTCTGGTTTGACTTGATATTGAAAATAGGTTCCGTACCAAATGTCAAATATGATATCAGCATCATATGTACCAATGTTTGGATATGGTACTAGCATCATCCGATGGTTAAACTCACATCCTGATACCAAAAAAGTGAGTTTGATACTAAGGTAGCCCAGACTCCCTACTGTTCTACCCTTCCTTCTAGGCATTACATCGAGCACTAAAGACATTAAACATGATTTGTAACATGGGAGTGGATGGGTGTACCTATTGGAATCCTCAGGTATTTGTTGCGGTCGAGTTGTACGTCGACTCTGGGCTCCTTTGGCTGAGTATGCTGGTGGCGAATTTAGGGTTTTGTGAAAGGGAAAACCTAATCGATCCATCCCTATCTACCAATTCTTGATAAGATCAAATATGAGTTCAAGTTAGAACTCGCGATCTTGAGTTCTTGAAGGATTCTGATATATCCTAGCCATTTGCATCTGAATTTATCCAAACGCAGAGGAGGGTTGGCCGATGGTTCAAATCAGTTGGCCGTTTAGATTTTTAGGATTTAAAACATGAGATTTGTAATCTAGCCCTTTATAATTTAAACGTTTACAAAAACCCACTTATGTTTCTCTTTTTTCTCTATTGAGACCTAATAATATCTATATTACATATAGACTTGTGGTTACTTAAATATCTATGCATTAATTAATAAATAAGAAAGATAATAATAATAACATAAAATAGGGATTTCGGGTCAAGGGCTCAAGAAAAGAAAGTCACAATCCTCAAACGGCTCTGGATGCTGAAACAAATATCAAGAACATTCTTAGTATAAAAGACATATCATGAATCGCCTGTCCAAAAGTCAAATTCTAGACACATGAGCAAAATCATAATTTTGGGTCAAAACGATGTCCATCGTTGGATCCGTTTTGAACTGAAACACGTGCCATTATCTATGGTCTCTAAATTCATCAAACTAAATTTCTACGGGTCCAGTTTGAGAAGATGAACCCATCCGTATGTCCAAGGTTGGATTCCAACGGGCCGTACACAATTTTGCCTGTTGGATCGAGTCATGGGCCCGCCAAAATGGCATTCCGGTTGACTTTCTCAGTATCGGACCAAACTTGGCGTACAGGACCAAAAAAATAATACGGTCCTATTGGCACAAGTTTTGTCTCAAATCGACGACTGTACACGAAGTTATTACTTAATTTGTAAAGGGTCGATACGGGGGTATCTTGACGGATACGTACTGATTTTTTCGTGCATGGACAAGGAAATCGAGTTCCGTCAGTTCCCACACGTCGACAACATTCATACGCGCCTTTCGATGCTTATGGGTTATGACTATGTCGCCTAGTTTGTCGGGGCATATGCCATATCAAATTTTTTTTACAAAATTTTAATAGTTTTAAAAATAGTTTTTTTGCAAATTGGGAAGCTAATTTCTTGGCGCACAGTCATCGAAATCGATTTCTGCAAAAAGGGTATTGTAGCCAGGTCCATTTTGGGGTAGTTTTGAAAACTCCTAATGTTTGGTTCAGAATTTCTCTTCTAAAATAGCGTATTCGACTGTTCTTAAGTTTTGTTTTTTAACAGATTTGTATCGACTTTGTGTCGAGTTCACGGGGTGGTCGTGCTGTCACATTCAAATTCCCTTGGTGGGAATTCGAGAGGGTCATGTGGGGTTTCTAAAGCATTTCAAAGAAACAAAAATAATTGAGAATTGATGAAGAAATCGAAGCGAAAAGGTGAGTACCTCGATGTCATCTAAACAGAGTCGTCCTCTATTCCTACTCGGATTCGACAACGTCTACGGCGGTCAGTGTAAAAACCCTATTTTTTAAAAATTATTTTTTATTATTTTATTAGACTTAAAAATAAATTTATATAATTTATGGTATTATTTTTTTTGATGACCCGGTTTGGCCAATTCAGCCTGAACAGGGCCCGAACAAAATTTAAGCCCATGTGAGCATGTGGGGTGACTAAGATGGCCATATAGGAACATTTCATGTGTGTACAAATATTTTTAAATAATTTTGAGACTTGTTGAATATTTATTGACTTTTGGTACAAAACTTATATTTTATTAATAAGATAATATTTTACAAGATGGTACAATTTTCTGGACCTATACATGGGTGAGCGGTAAAGTTCACCTATTGGGACGATTATTATTATTATTTTATTGTAATTTAAGTTATTTTGTGGAGACTTAATAAATATGTTTCCCTATTTAAATATCATTATTATTTTGAGTTGATTTATTAAGGATTGAATTTATATATATATGTAGAAATGCTCATTTACATTAAATAATTGGATAGTTGACTTTTAAATAGTATTTGGTTTTTAAAAAGATTTTTGGAGATTTTGTGCATATATAGGGATAGATATAATTATGTATCCATATAAATATCTATATATATTAATATATATCATATATATTAATATATATCATATATCTTATATATTATAATATATATCATACCCTTGCTGAAAGGGGCCGACCACCCAATTGTCAGCCTCAGCAAATGCTTATGCATCATATAAAAATGTCCATATATATTAATATATATCATATATCTTATATATTATAATATATATATATATACTTTGGTTAATTGGTGGGCGGCCACCCATGTACCAGCGGCCTTGGGTGTGGTGGGACCGGCCCTTCCTTTGAGTTGCTAAGCAACAGCAACAATAGTTAATAGTCCGAACCCTTCCCCATCTCTCTACGAACCCACAGTACATGCAATAAGCCGAACCCTTCCCTCCACATATATATAGTGTATATATAATATACAAACCCTAAAATTTCTTCCACCTCCTTTCTCTCCTCCTTCCTCCTCCCCACTCCATGGAAAAGCTTGGTCGCACCATGGCGAAGCTGTGCTCGCGAAGAAGACAAAGGAACCATCGACAACAACAAAAACAGATTTCCACTTTAAGGTATCCCACTTCTCCGATCGATTTCTCTGTCAATTCTACTCCGTTTTTAGATTCGTAAATTTGTGTAGAAAGCCCACATGACCCTCTTCGAGATCCCCTAGGTGGATTTCGACATGGCCGTCCAACTTGCTCGAAAAATCGAGGCAAAGTTGGAGAAAAACCCACTTTTCTGAATATTAAAAACTGTTTTGAAACATCAACTTGTCAGCCACTTTTCTCGCTGTCTATTAAACTTTCGTAAAAACTAATTAAAGAGACAACATAACCAAGATTGTAATGCACCTTCTGAATTCACTTTTTATCTAGTATATAGAAAGTTACGCGTTGTTAAAATTTTCCGAAAAATTATAAATTCTATTTTTTTTTAAAGTGGAAAAATCCCGATACGGCGTGTGTCCCGACAAACCGGGCGACGTGGTCATGCACTATACGCATCGAAAGGCACGTATGGATGTTGTCGACATGTGGGAACTGACGGAACCCGATTTCGTTGCTTGTGCGCGACGAAATCAGTGTGTGTCCATTGAGATACCCCGTATCGACCCTTTGCAAATTAAGTCACAACTTTCTGTACACTCATCATATCGCGATGAAACTTGCGCCATTGGACTCGAAATATTTTTTTGGTCTTGTGAACCAAGTTTGGTCCGATTCTGAGACTGTTGATCGGGACGCTATTTTGGCGGGCCCACAATCCCACTCAACGGGCAATTTTGTGCACAGCCCACCGGAATCGAAAATTTGACATACCGTTGGGTTCGTCTCATCAAAATAAATCTGTAGACATGTAGTTTGATGACTTTAGAGACCGTAGATATTGGCACACATTTCGGTACAAAGCGGATCCAACGACGGACATCGTTTTGACCCAAAATTATAAAATTGCCCCTGTTCCAGAATTTAACTTTTGGACAGGCGTTTCCTAGGTATATCTTATATTCCAAACTCGTTCGTGATGTTTGTTGCAGCATCCGGAGTCATCTACGGGATTTAACTTTTCTTGCTTTGTTTATTTGCTGGTTCGAGCTACTGGATTATTCTCTTTTGCACATAACCTCAGGCAGGATACCTTGCCATTATACTGTTTATCTTCAGTTTGTATTTTATTACATATCACTGTTCATTTATTTCCAGTTCTACCGTTCCTGATTTACTGTCTGTTCAGTGATATTAGATATACTTTATTATTATCCTTTGACTACATATGGACTTAGAGTTAAGAGACTACCGTCTGTAGTGTATCGCATATACCTTGACACAGTTGTAGCATGAGGATGTGTGAGATGAGTACATGTAGAGGTACTTGTGTGTGGGCTGATCCCCATGCGCATGCGATAGGGCTAACTGCTAATAGAGGCATGTTAGGAGACTTAGCTATTAGTAGAGGTATATGATACATGGATGTGACTCTGTTAGGCATTGGGTGGGAAGAACAATTCCTTGACGTATGGGCCAAGTATGCACTTCCCTATTGCCGGTTATCTTCGCGGGAGATACGGTCCTGGATCCTGATACTGATTTACTGCTGGCCTCTGACATTCGATGAATGTTATGCTTTGAGGTCCCTGGTATCCTGATGGGCCATACCTGATATTACTACTACTGAGCCAGAGTGCCCATGCGTTGGAGGTTTGTTCTTAACTGCATAAACACTATAGTACGGTTAGATTACCTTATTGTCGTCTTGTCACTTATTTCGGTTTGTGACATATTATATATTTAGTTTATTATGGCATATTCTCTGTGTATCTTGTTATGTACCTCTGAGGACCTGGTTATCTCTCCAGGTATGTGCTTCTGTGATTTTGCAGGTATTCTAGCCAAGGCCGTGATCTTCTCCATTCTTTCGAAGACGATTGCGCTTGGTTCGTCCCATTATTTTACCGATCACTTCTTATACATTTTATTTGAGATAGTTGGTAGTGGACTTTGTCTCCGCCCAACGATTGTATGCATGACAAATTCAAAGTTACTTTTATATTATTTATTTATCTAGTGGATGAGATTTAGTTATTATGGTTCTACTACATTTTACAGCTTATGTATACATACGAGTTTTCATATATTGGAGTATACTTCGTATGTATGCAGCTGGCATGGATACGTACCTAGTCCTAAGTATTTTGGGACTAGAGCATTACATATTTTTGTGGTGGCCCATGCAGGTCGAGTTTGTCGCTTCGGTTACGTAATTGTACCGATGTGAACCTGCAACATAGGATTAGAATTAGGAATCTCATCCATACTGCTTGACCTCTTCACTTGGCTTCAAATTTTGAAATCTCGTTCGACCTCCTTGAATTGCATCTTGCTTGATTTTTTTCTACCGTTGATTCTTATTTTTGTGCTTAGTGTCAACTAGGAAGATGACTACACTAGTATATGCTCATAGGTCAAACACATGGCTAGAATGATTTTATTGGCAATTGGAATACATTCAAGACTCTAATTGAGTTAAAAAGGGTTTTTTTAGTGTGATTAATGATTAGTACTTTGTAAAGTAGGATACTACCAAGGAAGGTTTTAATCTTGAGATTTCTAAATAGTAAACACCATAGGATTGATACTGCAGGAAGGAGAAAAAAATATAGCTAGAATCTTTACACCCTTGATTTAAGAAATTGATTGGCTTTTTGAGATTTGACATTTATGATTTATTGGATCATAGTTATACACCTTTGAACAGTTATAAATTGATTTTGAAAATGATCTTAGATTTCGAATGTGGTTGTAGAAATTATTTAAATTTGCGTCGTACAACTTGTGATTTTCGTGTTTAGTAAATTTTGAAATTTTAAATGGAAGTAATGATGGTGAATTTTGGTTTAAAATATTTGAAAGTTATGAAAACGATTTTTGAGAATTTTATTTAAATGGTGTCCTATGATTGAGGATTTATAAATCTATTTAGATTTTTGGTAAAAAAAAAGAAGAAGAAGATTTTGACTGATAATATTTGAAAATTTAGTTTAATGAGGGATTTCTAATATTAAAAATTTGGGAGAATTTCGAAGGATATGATGGAAAGGTATTTTGATTGATTTAAGGAAGTTACCATTTAAAAGTTGTGATTTTGTTGAAATAACTTAGCAGGAATAGAAGTTAAAGTTGATGAGAGCATTGAGCTTAATTTTTTTTTTGAGATTGCTTTTAATATGCTAAGAGTTTTATTATGAGTTATTGGAAAATTTTAGAGTGTTAAATTTTTGATTGATTATGTAATTTTTATGGATTCGTAATTTGTGAACTCTTGAGTAAAAGTTGAATTTAAACGTTAACTTTGGAAAAGGTTAGTAGTAACGTGATAAAATTTTGCATTGAGGTTTATGAGAGTGAATTAAATTTTTATGATGAACTTGAACGGCTTGGAGTGAATACAAATTTCGATGGTATATTTTTGAAAGTTTATTTTTGAAACTTTTGGAGGAAACTTGAGTTAAATTTTAATGGTAGGTCCCAAGATAACCCTACTGAGTGTTCCACACTAATTGCCATGTCACCCATGACCATGATAGTAGTATAGACACAAGTGCTATTAGTCATCTACCCAGCTATGTGACCGTTTTTCCACCCCGGCTTACTCGACCTTCCTTAAATTCTAGATCTTTTAATTGCGACCTTCTAACCCATTGCATTGTATAATGATTTAATTGTTCCTTAACTATATTCATTTAGGATACTATCTTCTCACTAGAACTGTGCCCCTAAATTATTATTTTTATGGATTCTTTAATTAATTTTATTTCATACTTTAACTTGATCTTCTTTATTTTTGTGCGTTAATTATCACCTTATGAACTCCCACTTTCTATTCTTGATCTTCTGGCGTCCCCTACCGTGACTTGTATAGTTGGAGTACAATATTACACTTTTTCTCCCAACAAATTTCATATATAAGACCTAGACAAGCCCACCTTCCTATAGACATATCATGTCCCACCAAAACCCATCTCCTTGTACTCTATTTCTTGATGTGACCTTATGGTCAAAATGGCCAAACTATAATCTTTACCATGATACCGATATATTTTCGACCAAGGATAGGGATTCAACCTCGACTCAATTCTTTCGACCCGATATGTGATTGTGTTCTACTAAATTCCTTAAATGCTTAAACTGTACTTTATCTTGATTGCTTGACCCATTGTCCCATGACACTATTAGTTTAACTCTTGTAAGTTGGGTAGAATACCTCACCACCTAACAAACTTTTTTTTTCTTGTAAACCACATTGGTAAGTTCACTTAGACTATAAATTCAGAGGACCCTACCTTATCTAGTCTACCAAGCCATAAATGAAGAAATACTAGGACAACCGTGTAGGCCCACACTTCGAGCAAGACTTGATTTTAAAAGATCTTGGACTAATTAAATTTCTTCGATATTACCTCCCTTACTTATATTTCAACAACCTGATGCTGCTAAATTAGCCTTGGTTTTGCAAGCTTATCTTTTCGAGCTTGATCATGACATATTTTATTGGGTGCACCCACTAATATATTGTCTAATTAGAACCGGTGCATGATGGTTTGATCAACCTATTACACTTTGGTTCGCTTATCATAACTTATTCTATGCGGATGGAGACATAGTTAAACTTGCCTTAGAGTCTCATCCGCGACCACCTTGACAATTCTCTTTTGAATTATTTTTGCCGCCTGTGGACCACGTAATTCGTACTCAAAATATAACACCGTCTTTGAAACCTTTGTTGTTCTTGTCTTTTTACTTATTTTGGAAAGACAAGGCACTGTACTTGCTAAGATAGACTCAAGGTATCATCTTTGGTTGCCCAATCGGTTAATTATACACAAATATAGATAGCCACCGACCGACTCATGTGACTATATCCTCGCCTTTAACTACTCCTTATTTCACAAACCTAGAATTATTATCATGTCCTTCCAATTATTCTTGAGCACTCGAGAATGATTCTAATCATCACTTAATCAAACCCTCGACCAAGACGATTAGTATCCAGTTCTCCCTTAAGGAATCACATCTCCTAAACAACTAATATATTCTCTTTGGTCTACTCAGATCCTTACTATTTCCTAAATAGGATTATTAAATTTTGTTACCATCACTAGCAACTCTTATTCAATTCCATAACCATGATATATTTTTGTATATATCGACTCTCCAAAATTTTCTAATGCATGGTTATGTTGAACGCCGTTTTATTGCCTCATCCAAAATTTAATTATATTTTGGTATTGACGAACTCTTCCTATCCCCCCAACCCTATCTATCCTATTATTCCTAAATTTTGAGAACAAAATTCTTGTAAGTTGGGTAGGATGTAAAACCTCTATTTTTTAAAAATTATTTTTTTATTATTTTATTAGACTTAAAAATGAATTTATATAATTTATGGTATTATTTATTTTTTTGATGACCCGGTTTGGCCAATTCAGCCCGAATAGGGTCCGAACAAAATTTAAGCCCATGTGAGCATGTGGGGTGACTAAGATAGCCATATAGGAACATTTCATGTATGTACAAATATTTTTAAATAATTTTGAGACTTGTTGAATATTTATTGACTTTTGGTACGAAACTTATGTTTTATTAATAAGATAATATTTTACAAGATGGTACAATTTTCTGGACCTATACATGGGTGAGCGGTAAAGTTCACCTATTGGGACGATTATTATTATTTTATTGTAATTTAAGTTATTTTGTGGAGACTTAATAAATATGTTTCCCTATTTAAATATCATTATTATTTTGAGTTGATTTATTAAGGATTGAATTTATATATATATATATATATATATATATATATATATATATATATATATATATATATATATATATATATATATATGTAGATATGCTCAATTACATTAAATAATTGGGTAGTTGACTTTTAAATGGTATTTGGTTTTTAAAAAGATTTTTGGAGATTTTTTGCATATATAGGGATAAATATAATTATGTATCCATATAAATATCTATATATATTAATATATATCATATATCTTATATATTATAATATATATCATACCCTTGCTGAAAGGGGCCGACCGTCCAATTGTCAGCCTCAACAAATGCTTATGCATCATATAAAAATGTCCATATATATTAATATATATCATATATATTATTATATATCATATATCTTATATATTATAATATATATATACTTTGGTTAATTGGTGGGCGGCCACCCATGTACCAGCGGCCTTGGGTGTGGTGGGACCGGCCCTTCCTTTGAGTTGCTAAGCAACAACAACAAAAGTTAATAGTCCGAACCCTTCCCCATCTCTCTACGAACCCACAGTACAGGCAATAAGCCGAACCCTTCCCTCCACATATATATAGTGTATATATAATATACAAACCCTAAAGTTTCTTCCACCTCCTTCCTCCTCCCCACTCCACGACGAAGCTCGGGCGCACCATGGCGAAGCCGTGCTCGCGAAGAAGATAAAGGAACCATCGACAACAACAAAAACAGATTCCCACTTTAAGGTATCCCACTTTCCCGATCGATTTCTCTGTCAATTCTACTCCGTTTTTAGATTCGTAAATTTGTGTAGAAAGCCCACATGACCCTCTTTGAGATCTCCCAGGTGGATTTCGACTTGGCCATCCAACTTGCTCGAAAAATAGAGGCGAAGTTGGAGAAAAACCCACTTTTCTGAATATTAAACACTGTTTTGAAGCATCAACTTGTCGGCCACTTTTCTCGCTGTCCATTAAACTTTCGTAAAAACTAATTAAAGGCAGTCAAAGACAACATAACCAAGATTGTAACGCACCTTCTGAATTCACTTTTCATCTAGTATGTAGAAAGTTACGCGTTGTTAAAATTTTCCAAAAAACTGTAAATTCTATTTTTTTTAAAAAGTGGAAAAATCCCGATACGGCGTGCGCCCCGACAAACCGGGCGACGTGGTCGCGCACTATACGCATCGAAAGGCGCGTATGGATGTTGTCGACATGTGGGAACTGACGGAACCCAATTTCGTTGCTTGTGCGCGACGAAATTAGTGCGTATCCGTTGAGATACCCCGTATCGACCCTTTGCAAATTAAGTCACAACTTTGTGCACACTCATCATATCGCGATGAAACTTGTGCCATTGGACTCAAAATATTTTTTTGGTCTTGTGAGCCAAGTTTGGTCCGATTCTGAGGCCGTTGATCGGGACGCTATTTTGGCGGGCCCACAATCCCACTCAACGGGCGATTTTGTGCACATCCCACCGAAATCAAAAATTTGACATACCGTTGGGTTCGTCTCATCAAAACAAATCTGTAGACATATAGTTTGACGACTTTAGAGACCGTAGATATTGGCACGTATTTCGGTGCAAAGCGGGTCCAACGGCGGACATCGTTTTGATCCAAAATTACGAAATTGCCCCTGTTCCAGAATTTAACTTTTGGACAAGCGTTCTTAGGTATATCTTATATTCCAAACTGGTTCGTGATGTTTGTTGCAACATCGGGAGTCATCTGCGGGATTTGACTTTTCTTGTTTTATTTATTTGTTGGTTCGAGCTACTGGATTATTCTCTTTTGCACATAACATCAGGCAAGATACCTTGCCATTATACTGTTTATATTCAGTTTGCATTTTATTACATATCACTGTTCATTTATTTCCAGTTCTACCATTCCTGATTTATTGTCTGTTCAGTGATATTAGATATACTTTGTTGTTATCCTTTGACTACATATGGACTTAGAGTTAAGAGACTACCGTCTGTAGTGTATCGCATATACCTTGACACAGTTGCACCACGAGGATGTGTGAGATGAGTACATGTAGAGGTACTTGTGTGTGGGCTGATCCCCATGCGCATGCGATAGGGCTAACTGCTAATAGAGGCATGTTAGGAGACTTAGCAATTAGTAGAGGTATATGAGACATGGATGTGACTCTGTTAGGCATTGGATGGAAAGAACAGTTCCTTGACGTATGGGACAAGTATGCACTTCCCTATTGTCGGTTATCTTCGCGGAAGAAACGGTCCTGGATCCTGATACTGATTTACTGCTGGCCTCTGACATTCGATGAATGTTATGCTTTGAGGTCCCTGGTATCCTGATGGGCCATACCTGATCTTACTGCTACTGAGCCAGAGTGCCCATGCGTTGGAGGTTTATTCGTAACTGCATAAACACTGTAGTACGGTTAGATTACCTTATTGTCGTCTTGTCACTTATTTTAATTTGTGACATATTATATATTCAGTTTATTATGGCATGTTCTCTGTGTATCTTGTTACGTACCTCTGAGGACCTGGTTATCTCTCCAGGTGTGTGCTTCTATGATTTTGCAGCTGTTCTAGCCAAGGCCGTGATCTTCTCAATTCTTTCGAAGACGATTGCGCTTGGTTCGTCCTATTATTTTATCGATCACTTCTTGTACATTTTATTTGAGATAGTTGGTAGCGGACTTTGTCTCTGCCCAACGATTGTATACATGACAAATTCTAAGTTGCTTTTATATTATTTATTTATTTCGTGGATGAGATTTAGTTATTATGGTTCTACTGCATTTTACAGCTTATGTATACATACGAGTTTCATATATTGGAGTATACTTCGTATGTATGCAGCTGGCATGGATACGTACCTATTCCTAAGTATTTTGGGACTGGGGCGTTACAGTCAGTCGATCGTCGGCGGTTTGCAGGCAGTGGGTGGTGTTCGTGTGGATGTCAGGGAGGAAGTGGTCTTCGGTTTTAGAGTTCACAAGAGAATTTGGTAGGTCTCCTTTGAATGCTTCGTACTATACCTATCTAGATAACCGCACGCATATCCGATTTTATTTCGAATTTTTCTACGGGTTTAAACTAGGATGCTAGGCGGACCCGGGTGGAGAATCATCTTAGGATTATATAGAATTTTTAAAAAAAAAATCTATCAAGATTTCATGAGGATTTGATTCCTCCCGATTTCTTTACTCAATCCCCTGTTACCTATTCGGCTGAGTATATGGGCCACCGGGAGAAATCCTTGTTTCCATCTCGCGAGATATCGCTATCTCACAAAAAATTGAAAAAAACCTTTTTTTCTTTTCTTTTTTCTCTTCTCTTGTACAATAACATATATATACTGTTATATAAATCTTATATTTACAAGTGGATATATATATATATATATATATATATATATATATATATATATATATATATATATTTATATATATATATATATATATATATATATATATATATATATATATATATATACCCTTGCTCCCCCCGAGTGCCCAATCCCCAGCCCCTGGCCGGCTTAGGCCGGCTGACTCCCTCATTCCCCCCCCTCACCCCCCCTCCCCAAGCTCGCCGATTGTCTCAGCCGTCCCTCCCCGGACCTCCCCTCCGATGGCACTCCAGTGGCCCCCCGAGGCGCTGGCCCTCATCAGCCAGCTCCTCCCCGCCGCCCTCCAATCCCGTCCTTCTCCTCCACCCCGTCCGTTCTCCACCCGTCGCCAGACTTCTCCCTCTACGCGCAGCCTTTCGCACCCAGCGCTCCGCCCGCCCCTCCGCTATGGGGTGGCATCTCCTTCCGCTCCTCACCGGGAGCTTCCTCCGGCCCCTCGTCATCCGACGCCCCGGTCAGCGGAGCAGCCGCCTTCGGCCCTTCTCCGTCGCAGCAACCCGCTTCCGCCATCGCCGTTAATTTGAATTCTCCATTCCCCCCTAGGGAGGAGAGTTCCCCTGCAGTCCAGTCCTCGGGCCCAACGTAGCTCTGTCCCTCGGGAATCCCATTCGTGGCGCTCTTCCCGGGGAGGCCTCATCTGTGTACGCTTCTGTCTCAGAGCGTTTACCATCCTTCCCTTCTCATGGTGGGTCCCAGGCGGAGTGGCCATCCATTCTTCACCCCCCTTTGCACAGAAGTATCGGACAACTGTCCCTTCTGCTTATATTACGCAGCACATGGGGTCTCATTCCCCCTTGCTCAAATGGACCGAGATCCTGTCCCTTCAGCTCCATTTGTGCTACACTTGGAGTCTCATCCTCCCTTGCGCAACAGCCTTGGGCCATCCCCCGCCCTTTTGCGCATGGCTTCCCTGCTCCCGTGCGTTTGCCCTCCCAGCTTCCTCCCTATCCCCCTCCTCCTAGCGCGCCAGCGCTGTCCTACCCCCCCCTCCTCCCCTGACGCAGTTCTCCCACCACCCTCCGTCCCCTCCCTGCCATTTCAGGTCCCCTACCCCTCCTCAGGCAGTCCAGCTCTCCCTAGATCATCCTCGGCACCCTCCGTCTCCCCAGCCCCCTCATCCGCCCTCGCCTCCTCCCCGTTCCCCGCGGTGGCGCTCTCCGCCCCAGATTCCCTGCCGTCCTTCTCCGCTCCCGTGCCTCCCGCGGCCCCTCCGGGAGCCCCCCCTCTATGGCGGCTTCATCGCCGCCGCCCCCCACCGTCCCTCATGGAGGAGTTGTAGTCGCCGTCGCTGCTATCACTGGCGCTCCGGCTCCCCCCTACGTATTCTCTCAGGGAGGCATTCATCGGCTCCATCCTCCCCACTTCCCCCCAACACCTGGCTTATCCCCCCAGTGTGGACCCCCGCTTTCCCGTCCCGGCCCCTCGGTACCTTTGGCTCCAGGTCCGTCGCCCGGATCTCAATCCCCCGAAGGGCACCATTATCCCTGACGTCCACCTGCCGGACATTGATTACTCCCAAAAAACCTCCACTCCTGTCATCCCTTTCTCCGACAAGGAACTGTCGTCACTGTTTGCGGCTTTTCCTCACACATTCGTCCTGAAATTTTCTACTGGTTGCCCCAAACTTCCTAAGGTGCAGGAAGCAATCGCCAAATGGAATCTCGCCACCGACTACCGAGTAGCCCCCCTCGATCCCAGACACATTCTCCTACACTTGTCGTCAGAAAGCGACCACAGGACTGTGTGGTCCAAGGGCACTTGCAAGATCGACACCCACCAAATGAAGATAATCAAGTGGTCTCCAGGGTTCAACACTAAAGAAGATTCAGCCACAGTTGCTGCTTGGGTTACCCTCCCTAACCTCCCTCTCATTTGCTTTGTCCCAGCGGCACTAAAGAGCATCGCCAACTCCTTCGAGAAGTACGTGGCTACGACGCCCGAGACAAGTAACCTCACCAAAGCTCACTACGCCAAAATCTGTGTTGAACTAGATCTCACTTCAGAACCACCCAACTTCATCACTATCGAGCTAGGCAACCACTCCCATACCCAACAAATCCTCTACGACAATCACGTATTGTTCTGCAACCATTGCCACCTAAGAGGCCACCAACCCAAGCATTGCCACCGCCTTCACCCGGAGCTCAAAAAGAAGCCATCCAAGACAGACACCGCCCCACCATCCCCCAAGTCACCCATCCTCCCTCTACCGAACTCCCACATTCGATTCGACTCCAGCAATGGTGAGCCAGACCCCAATGATCAATCGAACAGGGCCCTGATCCCCTTCATCCCCCAACACATAGCGATCTCCAACCAATTCGTCGTTCTCGAATCGGAGGATCCGGACTCCAGCAACCCTCCAGATGGTTCCAGCATTCCAGAACCGCCGCCTCTCTCGTCCTCGCATATGGAGGAGGCTATCGACCTGGGCAGCGCAGAACTCCAGAACCACTCCATTGGTCAGGGAGCTGTCCCTCTGACACCTCTCCACAACTACGAAGCTCAACAACCCCCCAGTACGAACCCGGTCGAAGAAGCCCTTGCCATCCTTGGCCCCGACCAAGCGATAAGAGGTCTGCAAGTCCAAGCCGCAGGATTCCCCCTACAGCAACTGTTGATTGAGAATGCGCTCGACTCCCTAACCATTCCCTCGGAGGAACCGGTAGTCAACTCAGTTGGTCATCTGATAGGCCCCTCATTAGATTTGCTCGAGAGCCACAACCTCAATCCTCCCACGACATCGAAAGCGGAACCATCGAAATCCCATCGGAGCGAAGCAGGCATCGTTAAATCTGCCAACATCCAAACCAGATCCGCTGCAAGGCGGAACGAAAAATACCCCCATAATCTCACAAATGCTTAACATCCTATCTTGGAATGTTAGAGGTCTGGCTAACAAACCGACATTAAGGAGAATTACCAGTCTTCGAAAAATTCATAAGATAGACATCTTCATCATCATCGAACCCAAAATCCCCTCCAAACGTCTTAAATCTACCCAATTAGCTCTGGGCCTCCCTACGGCGATTGCTTGCAGGCACGACATTTGGATTCTCGGATCGAAGGACATTAAACTCGAAATCATTCAGGACTCCCAACAAGCCCTCTCCTGCTGGGTCACTCACCCCACTCTTCCGGAGCGAGCCATTCTTTCTGCGGTCCACGGTAGCTGTGTCATCGCTGAACGTAAACACCTCTGGAACGACCTTCTCGACACCTATCTCCACAACACCAACACCCCCTGGCTTTGTATAGGGGACTTCAACGCCATCACCAGCAGAGAAGAGAAGATTGGAGATCGTCCAACGCCCCTTTCAGCCATGCAAGACTTCAGCGACTTCATATTCAACGCTCATCTTACTCCTCTCCAGTTCAAAGGCAGCGAATTCACCTGGTGCAATATGCAGGACGGCGACCGTCGTTAGTATTCCCGTCTGGATAGAGCCCTCACTAACGCACAATAGAACGGTATGAGGATCAGCTCCACCCTGTCCTACCTCAACTCTACAGAATCCGACCACGTCCCTATCCTGGTGGAAATCAAAAACAACACCTATCAACCCAAAAAGAATTTCCAATTTCTAGACTTTTGGACCGACCACCCGCAGTTCTTGTGCACCGTTACTGAAGCTTGGAATAGTCAGGACTCCCCTAATCCTCTCACTCGGGTCAGCAACAAGCTAAAAGCCACCTGGAAAGCTCTTTCCAAGTAGAGCAAACAAGCCTTCGGAGACATTTTCCAAGCAATTCGTGTCGCTGAAGACGATGTGACCCGAGCAGAAGCTTTATTCCTATCAGATCGATCCCCGGAGGCCAGGAGAGCTTTGAACCTAACCAAGGCAATGCTCAAATTCAGGCTGAAAGTCGAGACCGATTTCTGGAAACAGAAAGCCAGACTGAAATGGGACAGTGACGGGGACAAAAACTCTAAATATTTCCATGCCTGCGTCAATGGCAAAAGACACAAACTATCGATACACCATATAGCCGACGAACAAGGCATCATCAGAACAGACCACAAGGGGATCCAAGAGGCGGCCGCCGATTACTATACCAAATTATTTTCCAAGGAGACGATCCTGAAAGACACATCTTTCCTTGACCAAATTCCCACTATCATCAATGACGCAGACAATGCTTGGTTGGAGCATCCCCTGTCTGAGCAGGAAGTGAAAGACGCGGTGTGGGCCTTGAACGCTCATAGCGCCCCCGGCCCAGATGGCTTTTCTGGCACCTTCTTCTGCACCTGCTGGGATATTATCAAGCGGGACATCACCGAAGCGGCTATTACCTTCCTGGAAGGAGCACACTACCCTAAAGCAATCTCCAGCGCCAACCTCATCCTCATCCCGAAAAAAGACAACCCTAACTCCTTTCAAGACTTCCGACCCATTAGTCTGTGCACTTTTACCAACAAAATTATATCCAAGATCATAGCTACTAGAATGGCAGACACTCTCCCCAAAATCATCTCGAAGGAGCAAAGCGGATTCGTTCGCGGAAGGAACATCCAGGACAACATCAAGCTGGCCCAAGAACTTATCACCTGCATGAAATTTTCGGCTAGAGGGGGCAACATCGCCATCAAAATTGACATGGAAAAAGCTTACAACAGACTCGATTGGCAATTCATGATCTGGGTCTTCAGAGCGTTCGAATTCTCAGAGAACTGGACTAACATCATGTTGAAATCTGTCAGCAACTCATGGTTCTCCACAGTTATCAACGGCCAATCTGAGAGATTCTTCAAATCAAGCTGCGGTATCAGACAGGGCGACCCTCTCTCGTCCACGGTATTCATCATTGCTGCTGACGCCCTGAGCAGAAACCTAAGCAACATGGTCAACACCCCTAACTTCCAGTAATACCACACGTCCAGCGGATGCCCCACCATCACCCACCTGGCCTTTGCCGAGGATTTACTCATTTTCTCATCCGGGGATGTCGGATCGATGGAGGTGGTTCATAACACCCTGGAGCGGTACTCCATATGCTCTGGTCAGAAGATCAACCAATCCAAGAGTGTCATCTATGCCCACCACAGCACCAAAATCGAGAATGCTAACAGACTCACCCATCTAACTTCCTTCACGGTGGCTCATCCTCCCTTCAACTACCTTGGTTGCCCCCTGGTGTACGGTAAATCTAACGCAAGCATCTTCGAGAACTTGATCAACAAAATCAGAAAAAAGATCGAAGGATGGCATAACGCCACCCTATCCCCAGGAGGCAAAATTATTCTCATCAAACATGTGCTCAACTCCGTCTCCATCCACACCCTTGCTGCTTGTTCCCCGACCAAGAAGGTTATCGCATCGATTAAGCAGATCTTTTGCAATTTCTTCTGGGGGCACAACAAGGGACAAGACAAACACCACTGGGCCAGCTGGGAAACCATGGCAGCCCCGATCGTGCACGGTGGACTCTGTTTTACCAAACTTGATCACATCGTCAAAGCATTTTCAATAAAACTGTGGTAGAAATTGCGCACAAGCCAAAACCTGTGGACCAGGTTTATGAAGGCCAGGTACTTCAAACACATCTACCCAGCGATGGCCAAAGCTAACAGCAGATCCTCAGCGGCTTGGCGTCGTATCTTACGGGGTCGAGAACTAGCCGTACCGGCGATCAGACTTCATCTGGGATCCGGCGAGGCTAACCCCTTCCTGGAGAGATGGATCGACGATAGCCTTATCCCGAACATTACCGATTCCCCCAGAAATAGCAAGATCAATGACCTGTGGAACCCCACCAACAACGATTGGAATTGGGACAAGATCCGTGATTGGTCTGGCAGCGACACGGTGGATATCATTTGCCAGCACGGACTTATTCTCGGGCCCGACGCAGACAAGCTGAGGTGGTCGCTGGAAAGTTCTGGAGCATTCTCAGTACGATCGGCGAGACTTACAATCCAAGAGAACAGCCAAGATTGCTTCATCGCGCGTTATTGGCATTCTCGCATCCCAAAGAAATGGTCCTTCCTCTTGTGGAGAGTCATGAGAAAGAAACTGCCAACCGACGATATCATTAACTCTATCGGCATCAGCCTGGCGTCAGCCACGTAATTGTTGCACCGAGCGTCAGACGAAGACAATTGACCATACCTTCAGGGACGGTAGCGTCCCCGACAAAATCTGGAGTTTCCTCAATCACATCTACAAAACCACCCTAGGAGATGGGCGCTTTATCGATCTTCTGGCCCACTGAGGAGTTGCGTCCCGCGGCCACCAGATCGTTGCAGCGGCCGCCACCTGGGCAATTTGGAAAAATCGCAACAAAGCGAGATACGAGGAACACCAATACTCTGTCGATCAGCTAATCCGGAAAATTCACCGGCAATGTCGCAAAAGGAGTTCTCTCTGCTCCCACAGATCTCCGACATTCTGGCAATCTTGCACCTCCTAGTTTTGGCGGCTGCGGTCGCTCCCCCCCTCTCTTTCCTGTTTTTTATTTTGGTGGTATACTTTTTACGGCTTTTGCCTTGTATACATGTCAGGCTTCTGCTTTTTGAGCCTTGATTAATAAATAGAGGGGTTCTTAAAATATATATATATATATATATGTGTGTGTGTGTGTGTGTGTGTGTGTGTGTATGAAAAAAAAAAAAAAAAAAAAAATATATATATATATATATATATATATATATATATCTGTGTGTGTGTGTATGTGTGTGTGTGTGTGTGTGTGTGTGTGTGTGTGTGTGTGTGTGTGTGTGTGCAAGGATTCCACTAGTTATGTACAATTTTATGTACACATAGATATACCTCTTATATATATGAATATATCTATATTAGTACAAGAATATAATACTTGCTAAAGTATTACTAAAGTAAAAGTTTTTAATACACTATAGCATGTAACATATGTATACATGTAATAAACCCTTGTTATTTGAAATAATGTTTTAAGTATTACATAAAAATAAACTAGGTATCATTTACTATTTATTAATTTAGAAAATATTGTAAAATTTAAAATAAATCAATAAAAATTATAAATTTTTTTAGGGGGTTTACTGTACTCTAATTCTAGGAATGATGATAGCGCCAAATGTTATCTTTTGTACGGATTCTATAATTTTGGAGAATAATGAACACGTTGATAGTAACAAACATTTGGATGACTTGATTAGATGAACTCGAAGTCTACGTGAATGTATGTTAGGAGGATTATGCAAAATAAAAATGTTAAGGGATTTGATGATCAATGAAATAGGATTATTATGACTCAGGAATTTATAGTAGGCAATCTTGCAATGTTAAGATGAGATAGATGTACGGATTAAGAACTAGTAGGTTTGGAAATTTGAGTGAAGTTATGATGGATAAATTATGATTGATGATATATGACTTGTGATCGGTGGATTATGACTTTTGATTTTGTAGTTGAGGTATACAAATTTCGATTGATAGGTCTATTGAACGAATTGAGAATTATGAGTATGAGGGTTATGAGCTTTTGTGTTATTGAAATACGTGTAATCGAGAATGATCGAAACGAATTTAACCTAGGAATGGCTTTACTGAATGACTCGGACCCCTTGGACTGAACGCTTCGAATACGAGTAGGAGAAATCTATGCTCAAAATTTAGAAATTGGAGTGATGCGATGTCACGACCCGTACCCATTTTTTTAAACGGATACGAGACGTGTCCAAGCCAGCCTACGCCGCAGTGTCGGCGGTAGAACGCTGTCACGGCCATGAAGATCAAAATCACAAATAATGCTCATTCTTAAAAATTAATTTAACTTATAATGATCACAAGGTTTACATTTGCAGAAAAATATAAACTTGTACAAATAATGGAATGACTACAACTGATCCGCTATCTTGCTAGTTTCTAGGCTTTTGTCTGCAAGTATTCTCGTCACTCCCCAAGCTAAGTGAATCCACGGCTAACCTGAAAATGTTGGTTTCCAGTCAGGAATGGAACGAGCACAATTCACTGAATGCAATTTCAATAAAGAAAATGACTATAAACAAAGGTTAGACATCAATCATGAGTTTTGAAAATAAACAGGAAATACAGAAAACCAATAGTAAATAAATAGACACAAAATACTCTCCCCAACTGTTAGAAGTACCTTTGATATGTGATCAGTCTGGGGTACTACACCGCACAGTCTATGAGGTCTACTTGCATGAAAAATAAACACGGGCTACAATGTCTACTTGCAGAAAATAAACACGGGCTACACTACTTGCAGAAAATAAACACGGGCTACACTACTTGCAGGAAATAAACACGGGCTACACTACTTGCAGAAAATAAACACGGACTACACTACTAGCAGAAAATAAACACGGGCTACACTACTTGCAGAAAATAAACATGGGCTACACTACTTGCAGAAAATAAACACGGGCTACAATGTCTAACACGGGCTATGGTCAGATCACATATCTTTGGTACTTCTCATTCCCGACTCAATAATTTATAATAAAAATAATCATAACCAATGGCCAACCAATGAAATATAGTGAAAATCAATATCAAAATGCAGACAATAAACTGTACTCGCCTGTGGTCCTCTGCTGGTGAAACCGATAGTCTAAACTACTCAATGTGCCACAATAGTCAAAACCCGTACAATAGTCCCCGGATGCTGAAATAGACAATACCAATGATCTCAGAATAGTCAAATTAGCTAGGATTGCCTGTCCTTAAGTCCAATTCTGGACACAGAGGCAAAACGGTAATTTCAGGCAAAAACGATGTCCGCCGTAGGACCCGCTTTGCACCGAAAAGCGTGCCAGAGTCAACGGTCTCTAACGTCATCAAACTAAATGTCTACGGATCCAGTTTTTCGATACAAACCCAACCGTATATCCAGAGTTAGATTCCGGCAGGCCGTGCACAAAATCGTCCGTTGAGTGGAACCGGCCCGCAAAACGACAATTTTATCAACTGTCTCAGAATCGGACCAAACTTGGCTTACAGGACCAGAAAAATGATACGGTCCTGTTGGCGTAAGTTTCGTCTCAATCTGACGAGCGTGCACAAAGTAATTGGAGAGTTTGCAAAGTGCACGATACGGAGAATTTCGACGGATACGCATCAAATTCGTCGCACATACGCGACCAATTTGAATTCCGCCAAAGCCCACACGACCACGAAACCGTTACACAGCTTTCGATGCTTACGGTGTGCGACCACGTCGCCCGAAATGGCGGGACGCACGTCGTGTGGAATAATTTTCTAGTTTTGAAAACAGATTTTTCGTCAACTTCACCCTAATTTTAAACAGCAATTAATCAACAAGAATTTATTCTAAAAATAGCGTTTCCATCTTGGTTAGGTTGTCTAGAAGTCTGTTCAAGCGGTTTTCCAAAACTCGCGATGTTCTGGTCGTAAATTAACCGCAAAACTTGGGTTTCGGGACAGTTTTTATACTCGAGAAATTGAGATTTTTCTCGGTTTTGGGGCTCGTTTTGCGACGCGCACGAAGCGATTTAATCCAAACTATTTGAAGGGAACTACAGTCGTATAGGTTGTAGTCGTACCTGAGAAGACGGTTCGAGAAAAGATTGAGCGTGCGTCGAGAACGCACGACGCAAAGTCGGCCTCGCGAAATGCTGCTACTGCCCTGCTGTTCGGTATGGACTCGTGCGCGTCTTGGACGGCCGACGGTGGTCGTGCAGCGGCGCGGGGTCGCCGGTTGGTCGCCCAGGGGAGGAGCTCGGTGTGGCATGGGTTAGGGTTTTGGATTTTGAGAGTTTCCTCTCTCTCTCCGTATTTATACTCGTTCGGGGTCGTAGGGTTCAGCGATTGCCCGCTCGGGTTCACTCGGAATGGCTCTGCTGTTGGGCTGCTCTTTAATGAATAGCCTTCTATGCTGCTGGTTGGGCTAAGCCCTGGCTCGTCCTGAACAGAGCTTGGGGGCTCGGCTGCTATTCATTATAACTAAAGTAATATATATATATATATATATATATATATATATATATATATATATATATATATATAAATATATATATATATATATATATATATATCTATTTATATATATGAATATATATATATATATATATATATACTCATATTTATTTATACACCTTTACACCTTTATTTATATACATTTATATATATAAATATCCATACATTTAATATACACTTGTACATTTATATAAATTCCTATATATTTAATATATGCATATTTATGTTCTTATCTATATATATATATTCTTATATATTATATAATTATACACATAGCCTATATATATGTATAATACCCTATATTATTTAAATAAAAATTCTAATATTATCTATTTCTATGGTGTGGCCTATTTATAGAACGTGCACCCATATATATATATTTGACCAATATAATATAACCAATAGTAATAAAGTATTATTATATAATAACCTCCTCAATAATATTAATATTAATAATAAAATAATAATAACAATAATAATAATAATAACAATAACAAAATTTCATAAATCAGTAAGGGTGTATATACCATTGCGTACAGTCCAATAATCCCCATAATGTACAAGGACCTAATTTATACCAATACCTTGAATGTTAACTAATAAGGGTATTTATAATATTTAAATTATGAATACTTAGAAATATTCACCCGGTCATTTAAAATGGAATAAAACACAATCCTACCAAAATGCGTCAATACGAATGTCATTAGACGTCCCGTATGACTACATGGGCTTGGGCTCAGTTCGGGTCCAATCCGGCTAAAAATGGTATAACCGATTTTCTTAAAAATTACATAATATAAATAATGAATAAATAAACCATCGGTAAGGGTTAAGTCATAACTTGGCTTGGTTTTCTTAGTTAGGACATCGCTATGGCTCGACCTTCCCTATCAGGACTAGCACACTAGTCAAAGCACGCCATTGCACTACCCGTGCCACGATTTCTAGTCGTCTTGTACTCCAAAACTCCACTATGGTAAAAATAATCCACCGTAAAATTAACTAAATAATTATCTATAAAGTCTAAACTCACCATTCTAATAAAATAATTAATAATAGAAAATATTCCAAATTTCTGGGAAGGGTAGCTACAAATCTACCCACCTTAAAATAATTTCGTCCTCGAAATTTTAATTCATAACTATTTTTTTTAATTTCAACAAGGAAATCTACCATTACCTTAATCTCCTCGAATTTAATTCCTCAAAAACAGTTTATATCATCCTCCTAGCCATCTTGCAATTTTGAAACTGCGAGAACTTCTACCCACCTTTGGTCACACTACTCCCTCCATTCGCATGCCGCTAAACTTTATAATCTTCCAACTAATTGCTAAAATAAATTTTTACCCATAGATATCTACTTTATATGTCACCTGTAAACCTCTCCTATCTATCAAGCAGTCCAAAGTTTAACCAGCAACAAACTTACACAGGTAGTTAAGAAATATTGGTAAATTCTAATAGACATGACCATGTGTCTCTCTGAAATAGGAAGGACAGGGAGATAACTATGAATAATCGAAGGCAATTATGAGTTTCACGAACAGTAGAGGGTATCCAATGATGCAGATAGGATGAAAGTCTACGAACCATTGACTTATTTGCTAGAGTAGGCTACTCTAGTCCAGTCACTTGCTAGATCAAAGAACCATTCGTTCTTAGAGGAGCTTGCCATCCGTGCAATACAGGAGTTCCGTTCTCAAAATTCTAAATTAAGTTCCATAATAGAACGAAAATTGGAGAAATCAAGATTGTGATATTTTCTGTGGTTATTTAACCACACGAGCAAGGGATAAAGTGCAATAAAAGTTCGTATCGCGACTTCCAGGTAGATAGAATATTGGTTACAAATGACTACACGTTCTAAGAGAGGAAGACTACATAGTAGGTATAGGGACCTATTTCAAAAAGTTCAATTTTATAGTCCAAATATGGTGATCCGTATGGATGGGTTTTATTGGGTTCCTTAATCGGACCTCAATCATCGTTGAATGAACCTTGGACTTCAGTCTATATTGACTGTTCAAGATTCAAAGATCAAACTATTTCTACTCGGTTAGGGTAACCTAGAACAAGTTTTCACCCAAGTGGTTGAGCTAGGTGCAGTCGGATTGGTTAGCTAGGTCTCTAGAGCCCTGAAGAGGCGCCTTCTGTGACTTTGTGTTTAAGTAGCACGAGATGACACTAATGAGGGGCACACTAATGACATGTGCGTAGTGGGCTTCCAGTAGGTCACAACCATATAGTGGATCGAAAGGTTTGAGTCGAGGTTGAAGCTCTAATGAAAGTCAGAAAGTATACCGTTGTTACGGTAAGGGTTATAGCTAGTCCTATCGTCCTGAAAATCATACCATAAAAATAGAGTACAAGGGGACGTGTTTGAGTGGGACATGATATACCTAGATGAAGGTAGACCCGTCTAGATCTTGCATATGTAATTTGTTGGAAGGTATCAGCTAGTCTCGTGCTTCGAATATTAATGACACGGTCGGGACACAAAATAATCTAAATGGAAAGTGGGAGTCTATGGGACACTAATTATCATCCTAATGGGAATTGTTTTAATCAATCAGTAATCCTCATACATCCTAAAATTTTGAAAGCTTATAGTCTACCCACCTTAGAAATAGGACATAGTCTTAGGAATATTGAGGTTAGAGGGTTCCCAAAGTCTGGATGTTGTACCTCGACTCTTTGTTAATAGGGAATAAGGCACGGCGTATCGGGATACGGTAGATATAAGTCAAATCAAGTATCGTTCCTCAATAAATGGAGAACGAGTGTGTAAAATGACACATGGTCGATAAAATAGAATGATATGTTCGACCACAGTATACATGAGTTGTAGTGATCATGCATTGCTGTTGACAACTGGTAGATTATAATATGACAGGGCATTTAAGCTATGGTATTGGCTAAGCTAGTGACTGTGGTGTTCCAACACTAGTTAGGTCTTAATAATAAATTTACATAACTAGAGCAATATTTGTTGGAAACCAATCTCGGGATGAGTGTCACGGTAAATGATTACCCTATTGTCCACTCATCTCATGTCTAACTGTGGCTTCGGTCGAGGAAGGGTTGAGTCAAGGCTTAAGGGTTGTTAGTTAAAGCAAGCTTCAAGCAATAAATTAGAGACTCACAACAATTTGTTTCTTGAGGAGTGGTAGTCTCCTATGTTGGCAGTCGACTAAGGGTAAAATCCTAATCATTCTCGAATTCAGATGGCTTGAAAGTCCCAATAGTAGTTTGAGGGTCGAGAGAAAAATGAGTAACTCAAGGCAAGGTTCTAGTCACATGGCTAGCCGATGGCAGCTACACTTGTATATACAACTACCATAGCCATGGTAATACTCTGTATCTCTCTACCAATCATGACTTTTCGTCTTTTCAAATCAGTAAAAGACATAAACAATAAAGAGTTCAAGAAGGATGTCACCGAATACAATTTCGTAATTCAAAGACGAATGTACAATTCAAGAGGAATTGTCAATGCAGTCGCGGATGAGACCATAGATACCTTGATATCTCAATCCACGTAGGTTAATCAAAGAGAGAGCGAACCAAGTGCACTACGGTTGATCAGACCGTAATACATCGATTCTGATTAGACAATATGTTAACGGGCATCCCCAATAAACATATGTCTTGAATCAAGCTCGATAAAAGAGTAAGCTTGCAAAAACTAGGCTGTAATAGCAGTGTTGGTCAAGATAGTCAAGATACAAGTACGCAAGATTTTTGAAAGAAGGCACAAGTAGTTCGAGTTTTGTGAGAATCAAACCTTACCCGGTGTTCTTGCTTATACAGTCTTCCTACTATCTTCTTATCCACAAAGCCTTGGTCGACTAATGGGTTATGGACTTCTAGATTCCATATTCTAGGTAAACCTATTAGTGTCAATCAATATCCTCGTTAATAGGTCACAAGGACCACGGAATGCTAGATCGGGAGACGTTCTATCCAACTTACAAAACTTCCACTAATATTGGTTTCGGGTCTCCTGGGACATATTGGTATTGTCCTGTCCTCCATAGTATCCTAAACCTGCAATCACGTTCGAAGCCATTTTGCCGAGGGTTACGCCTCGCCCATATACTTTGGCTGTGGTAAACCCTTGGTTTTGTGATTCAGATGTGATATGCTATCAGATACTCTACTTTATCTCGACACCCGGGTGACTATGATCAAGGAAGACCACTAGCCATAGTTTTAGGAATATTCTATAACCTATAATTTCTTTAAAAATTTTAACTCTAGGGTCGTGTCTTGCCAGTGCGCTGCTGGCTACAGGGAATCTAGAGTCTTCATAATTTAAATAAATGGCGACAGTGCGCTGCTGTCCTGCCATTATTTAACTAACATTCCTTTAACTACATCTGTAGAAATCCATGAGCTCCTAGAGATTCAAACAAGTTGCCTATGAAATAAAGTGTAAGTATTATCAGTCACAACCCTTAAAATAAAGGATTAAACAGGAAAGGATTGAACATTAAAGAAATAACTGAGGATAGAAGAAATACAACATCCTAATATCTATTCCATGTGTATTCAAACCACAAAGGAAAACTTTGAATCGAAACAAACTCGAGGTTCGTATATGGATGACATAATCAGAACATAATAACTCCTAGGGCAAGATAGGAACTAAATAGACAATTTGGACTAAGATATGGTGAGGATATCTAAAGGGGCAAGGAGAAGGAGTTGAACAATCTATCAGGGTCATATCATTAATTCTATGAAGCCCTGTCTCACCAAGGGGATAATCTATCCACATTGGATCATATAGTCATATCAAGAGGTAATAGTGTACCTAGGAGGATATTGACAAGCTAGAAAAATTAATAACTCCTTATCTAAATTGTATGGCCTAGACTACCCATCGAAAAATTTGTATAAGGGACTCCTAGCTATAGTCATTCTCTTAAATTAAATTAATCTTAATTCGTGAATGAGCATTTCCTTGTCGCAGGCTCGTAATAGTACAACTAACTTAAGTACCATCACGAGTTCGCGTGATTTGCGAAAACAGACCTGCATGGGCCACCATAAAAACTTGTCACGACCCGCACCCATTTTTTTTAAACGGATACGAGACGTGTCCAAGCCAGCCTATGCCGCAGTGTCGGCGGTAGGATGCTGTCACGGCCATGAAGATCAAAATCACAAATAATGCTCATTCACAAAAATTAATTTAACTTACAATGATCACAAGGTTTACATTTGCAGAAAAATATAAACTTGTACAAATAATGGAATGACTACAACTCCGCTATCTAGCTAGTTTCTAGGCTTTTGTCTACAAGTATTCCCGTCACTTCCCAAGCTAAGTGAATCCACGGCTAACCTGAAAATGTTGGTTTCCAGTCAGGAATGGAACGAGCACAATTCACTGAATGCAATTTCAATAAAGAAAATGACTATAAACAAAGGTTAGACATCAATCATGAGTTTTGAAAATAAACAAGAAATACAGAAAACCAATAGTAAATAAATAGACACAAAATACTCTCCCCAACTGTTAGAAGTACCTTTGATATGTGATCAGTCTGGGGTACTACACCGTACGTTCTACGAGGTCTACTTGCATGAAAAATAAACACGGGCTACAATGTCTACTTGCAGAAAATAAACACGGGCTACACTACTTGCAAAAAAATAAACACGGGCTACACTACTTGCAGAAAATAAACACGGGCTATACTACTTGCAGAAAATAAACACGGGCTACACTACTTGCAGAAAATAAACACGGGCTACACTACTTGCAGAAAATAAACAAGGGCTACACTACTTGCAGAAAATAAACACGGGCTACACTACTTGCAGAAAATAAACACGGGCTACACTACTTGCAGAAAATAAACACGGACTATACTACTTGCAGAAAATAAACACGGGCTACACTACTTGCAGAAAATAAACACGGGCTACACTACTTGCAAAAAATAAACATGGGCTACACTACTTGCAGAAAATAAATACGGGCTACACTACTTGCAGAAAATAAACACGGGCTACACTACTTACAGAAAATAAACACGGACTACAATGTCTAACACGGGCTATGGTCAGATCACATATCTTTGGTACTTCTCATTCCCGACTCAACAATTTATAATAGAAAATAATCATAACCAATGGCCAACCAATGAAATATAGTGAAAATCAATATCGAAATATAGACAATAAACTGTACTCGCCTGTGGTCCTCTGCTGGTGAAACCGACAGTCTGAACTACTCAATGTGCCACAATAGTCAAAACCCGTACAACAGTCCCCGAATGCTGAAATAGACAATACCAATTATCTCAGAATAGTCAAATTAGCTAGGATTGCCTGTCCTTAAGTCTAATTCTGGACACAGAGGCAAAACGGTAATTTCGGGCAAAAACGATGTCCGTCGTAGGACCCGCTTTGCACCGAAAAGCGTGCCAGAGTCAACGGTCTCTAAAGTCATCAAACTATATGTCTACGGATCTAGTTTTTCGATACGAACCCAACCGTATATCCAGAGTTGGATTTCGGCAGGCCGTGCACAAAATCGTCCGTTGAGTGGAACCGCGGGGCCCGCAAAACGATGATTTTATCAACGGTCTCAGAATCGGACCAAACTTGGCATACAGGACCAAAAAAATGATACGGTCCTGTTGGCGCAAGTTTCGTCTCAATCTGACGAGCATGCACAAAATAATTGGAGATTTTGCAAAGTGCACGATATGGTGAATTTCGACGGATACGCATCAAATTCGTCGCGCACACGCGACCAATTTAAATTCCGCCAAAGCCCACACGACCACGAAACCGTTATGCAGCTTTCGATGCTTATGGTGCGCGACCATGTCGCCCAAAATGGTGGGATGCACGTCGTATGGAACAATTTTCTAGTTTTGAAAACAGATTTTTTGTCAACTTTACCCTAATATTAAACAGCAATTAATCAACAAGAATTTATTCTAAAAATAGCGTTTCCATCTTGGTTAGGTTGTCTAGAAGTCTGTTAAGCGGTTTTCCAAAACTCGCGATGTTCTGGTCGCAAATTGACCGCAAAACTTGGGTTTCGGGATAGTTTTTATACTCGGAAAATCGAGATTTTTCTCGGTTTTGGGGCTCATTTTGCGATGCGCACGAAGCGATTTAATCCAAACTATTTGAAGGAAACTACAGTCGTATAGGTTGTAGTCGTACCTGAGAAGACGGTTCGAGAAAAGATTGAGCGTGCGTCTAAAACGCACGACGCAAAGTCGACCTCGCGAAACGCTGCTACTGCCCTGCTGTTCGGTGTGGACTCGCGTGCGCCTTGGCCGGCCGACGGCGGTCGTACGGCGGCACGGGGCCGCCGGTGGGTCGCCCAGGGGAGGAGCTCGGTGTGACGTGGGTTAGGGTTTTGGATTTTTGAGAGTTCTCTCTCTCTCTCTCTCCGTATTTATACTTGTTCGGGGTCGTAGGGTTCAGCGGTTGCCCGCTCGGGTTCGCTCGGAATGGCTCTGCTGTTGGGCTGCTCTCTAATGAATAGCCTCCTATGCTGCTGGTTGGGCTAAGCCCTGGCTCGGCCTGAACAGAGCTTGGGGGCTCGGCTGTTATTCATTATAACTAAAGTAATATATATATATATATATATATTTTTATATATATATATATATATATATATATATATATATATATATATATATATATATATATATATATATATATATTTATATATATGAATATATATACACTCATATTTATTTATACACCTTCACACCTTTATTTATATACATTTATATATATAAATATCCATACATTTAATATACACTTGTACATTTATATAAATTCCTATATATTTAATATACGCATATTTATGTTCTTATCTATATATATATATATATATATATATATATATATATATATATATATATATATATATATTCTTATATATTATATAATTATACACATAGCCTATATATATGTATAATACCCTACATTATTTAAATAAAAATTCTAATATTATCTATTTCTATGGTGTGGCCTATTTATAGAACGTGCACCCATATATATATATATTTGACCAATATAATATAACCAATAGTAATAAAATATTATTATATAATAACCTCCTCAATAATATTAATATTAATAATAAAATAATAATAACAATAATAATAATAATAATAATAATAAAGAAATTTCATAAATCAGTAAGGGTGTATATACCATTGTGTACAGTCCAATAATCCCCATAATATACAAGGACCTAATTTATACCAATACCTTGAATGTTAACTAATAAGGGTATTTATAATATTTAAATTATGAATACTTAGAAATATTCACCCGGTCATTTAAAACGGAATAAAACACAATCCTACCAAAATGCGTCAATACGAATGTCATTGGACGTCCCGTATGACTACATGGGCTTGGGCTCAGTTCGGGTCCAGTCCGGCTAAAAATGGTATAACCGATTTCCTTAAAAATTTCATAATATAAATAATGAATAAATAAACCATCGGTAAGGGTTAAGTCATAACTTGGCTTAGTTTTTTTAGTTAGGACATCGCTATGGCTCGACCTTCCCTATAAGGACTAGCACACTAGTCAAAGCACGCCATTGCACTACCCGTGCCACGATTCCTAGTCGTCTTGTACTCCAAAACTCCACTATGGTAAAAATAATCCACCGTAAAATTAACTAAATAATTATCTATAAAGTCTAAACTCACCATTCTAATAAAATAATTAATAATAGAAAATATTCCAAATTTCTGGGAAGGGTAGCTACATGCGAGCTTGGGTAGATGATTCGGTACCATCGCTATGGTTTGACCTTAGGATTTGGGGCGAGTATTGTGATATTGGTTGCACATTAATAAGACTTTGACTTTACCTTATAAGTTAGCTTAGTGGTTAGACAGATGTCCCTATGTCAAGAAAAAGAATCAGTTTGATCGACCTAGTGAGACTTGTCTGTATAAATTATAGAGCTAGGGGTAGCTAGTTATAGAATTGAGACTAAAAAGTTGAATGATGATCTTGAGGATTGATAGGATTGGATATTAGTATTTGGTTGATAGGATGAAAATAACACTTGTTAGTCTATTCGAATTCTCTATCACGAGACTTGGTTGAAATACACATATTTCGGGGATGCCTTAATATGTCCACGATACAACTCAAGTGGTATATTGAATTCAAATAAGACTATTTCAAATGAGACTCAAGTGGTATGTTGAAGTCGTGTGCTCAGGGAATATTAAAGAACGTATGATTGTTGAAATGAAACAGAATAAAATTAGGTTTGATCAATTTGGTTCGAGATAAACATACTAGATTTGCGTTTGGCTAGATACTTGGGACTCTGATATTGATTTCATAAGGATGGGTCGGAGGAACTGTCATTGAATAAGTGAACAAATCGAATATCTTGTACTAGATTTTGGAGCTTAGAGTAAAGTTAGTGATCAAAGATGAATTCGTATGTCGATGAAATCAAATGTGTTCTCGAGGATGGAAGAACTTTACTTGATCGAATTTAAAATGATATTATTGTAATTAAGATCGTGTTTTGAAGAGTCTATTCGAGTTGTGCATGGTAGAGCTGGATTTGATTAGTCGTGTTAAGGGTTTGGAAAAATGTCAAAAGATAGAACGTAGACGATGCTAACGATAACTTTGGAAGATAGTGAAATTGTTTAGTGAGAATTGAGTATCGATACGGGTGAATGTAGTCATGTTTGAAAGATCGATTGGGATAAACTTGAAGTCTTGAGGATTAACAGGATTTAGTTAAGGGGAAACACTGGGTTTCGAATAAGAGACGACGAGTGATCGATTTGGTTATGATTTGGTTTTAGAATATTTGAAGAATATCATTTGGGTAGGTTTGCCCTAGAGTTAAGTTGCCCGTGTATGCGACGAGTACAGTTTTTTCGTGTTTTGAGATGTAGCAGTATGAAATGCATTATGGATAGAGGCATGACTTCATGATTATGTTCCTAAATAGTTGAATTGTCTAGAATGACTTAGTGTTCGATGAAATTGGCTAAGGCATGAACGTGGCTCTGATTGTTGAAACAATAGAAAATTATGTTCGAAAGATTTATATTGTTGTTTCTGGTGAATGCAAGTTGAGTATAAAGTGATAAATTTTGATAAATGTGTACTCAATAAGTTTCAAGGATAAAACTTTTTCTGAGTGGTGCATTATGTAATGCCCCGTCCCGTTCAGTTCAACCGAAGGAATCGAAACGCAACGCCGTTTGGACTTGGATATGCAACGGCTTGCTCAATGTCCCGCTCAGCCGAGGCAACTCTTTGCTAAGGTGAGTGGCTTCGATGAACTTACCTTAGCTTGGCCTTCACACAAATAAATGGAAGTTTTCATATGCACTGACTAGGCTTCGTAACAAAAGAGACGAATCAACATATCTAAGGGAATAATCTCATTGTGTCAAATGTCTATAGAACATGGAGGGGTTAACTTGTTGCCTCGATATCACTCTACGATGGCTTTCAACGTTGCACTCGGTCTATAAACCTCACTATTGGATAAAATAGAATACGTGTCATGACCCGCACCCAGTTTAGGGGCACGAGTACGTGGGTACGTCCAGCCTATGCCGTAATATCGGCGGTAGAACGTTGTCCTAGGTCACAAACATCTAACATAATATAAATAAACCTGTCCAGAATATACTTCCCAATCAGAGGACATCTCAGAAGATATAACTCAATCACATAAACTAGAGGCAGATAATGGCACGATAAGATAGATATAAAATTCACAGAGTGAGATACAACTAGAATATAAAATAATATTACTATTATCAACACTACTACATAACATCTGAAAGATACAAACTCAAGACAACACAATAAGTAAGATAAAGCCTTAGCAATCTAGTATAGGAACTAGGATAGTCTCCTCAGTGCAAGCTGGATCCTCCTGAGGGTCCAAGTCATAAGTGTCGTCTACGTCAGCTCCATAGGGTAGTGCCAAGGTCCTCCAAGTTATTTGTAATATTTTGTCAATGGGTCCAATCAGGATAGGAACGCGCACATATCTCCAAAACAGATAAAAACATGGTAGAAAATATAGAACAAGCAGTAGAATAAAATACATGAAACGCTATAAAGAGATGTACATGAAGTAAGAAGTACCACTACCAAAATACGCTCATTTAGCGATGAAGTATTAGCGACGGACTTATTCCGTCGGTATTAGCGACGGTTTTGTGGCCGCTCAGCGACTGCTTAACGACTACAATCCTTTGTCATTTTTATTTTAATTTTAGGGGGAGGAAAGGTCGCACATCCGTCGCTAGAGTGTCGGTGTTTAGCGACGGAGTTTTGGTCGTCGCTACACAGTCGATTAGTTTGGCGAGAATTATGTAGAAAATTGGCGGGACATATTTTCGACGCCTTAGCGACGGATGTGTAGTCGACACTTATCCAAAAAGGCGACCGATTGGCGACGGTCTTTTACCAGTCGCTCGTCCGTCGCTAAATAAACGTTCCAGACTTTAAATGGAACGGCGGGGGGAACTTTTCGCATTCCCCCCAAATTCACTCTCTCTCCTCTCTCTTTCTCTCTCTCTCTCTCTCTCTCTCTCTCTCTCTCGCCGGTGTCGGCTTCGGTGATCGGCGTCGGGAAGGTTATCGGCGTCGGCGTCCTCTCCTCTCTCTCTCCCGAAGGTAACCCCCCTCTCTCTCTTTCTCGATCTCTCTCTCTCTCTCTTTCTCGGTTATAGGGTCTGGGCGGCGCGATTGGGGCTGGGCCGTCCGTGGCTTGGCGGCTGGCTTGGGTCGGGGGCTGGACGGTGGGCTTGGGGCGGAGGCGTCGGGGTCTGGGAGGCGGGCTTGGGGTTGGGGCGTCGGGGGCTGGACGGGGGCGTCAGGGTCTGGGAGGCTGGCTTGGGGTTGGGGCGTCGGGGTCTGGGCGGTGGGCTTGGGGCGGGGGCGTCGGGGTCTGGGAGGCGGG
Organism: Iris pallida; assembly: GCA_029216955.1. Taxonomy (NCBI): domain Eukaryota; kingdom Viridiplantae; phylum Streptophyta; class Magnoliopsida; order Asparagales; family Iridaceae; genus Iris; species Iris pallida. The sequence goes on from JANAVB010028820.1 coordinate 18,234,609, forward strand.
TGGGCTTGGGGCGGCCGGCTGGGCGGTGGGCTTGGGGTTGGGGCGTTGGGGGCTGGGCGGCTGGCTTGGGTCGGGGGCTGGACGGCTGGCTTGGGACGGGGGCGTCGGGGGCTGGGCGGCTGGCTTGGGTTGGGGGCTGGGCGGCTGGCTTGGGGCGGCGACGTCGGGGGCTGGGCGGCTGGCTTGGGGCGGGGGCTGGGCGGCTGGCTTGGGTTGGGGGCTGGGCGGCTGGCTTGGGGCGGCAGCGTCGGGGGCTGGGCAGCTGGCTTGGGGCGGGTGCGTCGGGGCTATTTGCAACCGACGCACACCCATAAGCACTTTTCATATATATATGCAACCGAACTACTGGGCGGCGGGCTTGGGGCGGCGGGCTTTGGTCGGGGGTGGCGGGTGGCTTTGCTTCTCAAATTCATCTGAGTTTATATATTGGCTAAATAATGTGTTATCCATATTGGGTGTTCCATTAGTTTGGTGGTGTTTGGATTAGTAAATGTGAATATATAAGGGGTTTGGATTCATGGTGTATATGTTCACTGTCTCAAGGACAGTACGAGTTCTATCAGTTGTGTGCTTCTGTATAGATGTATATATCTATACATCTAGCTGTGATATACATATGTGTATGTGACAATCTCAGTTAGCGACGGACTAGTTACCGGTTAGCGACGGATATTTCCAGCTCCATTAATTGTATTAATCTACGGTACGACATGGTGACAGATATTCCCTACAGCCATTCGACTGGCGAGGCAGAAACTATGTTGCCGTAGATAAAGTTGCCTGTCCTTTGACCCTCATCCCTCGGCAATAATGATACGATGACCTATCACTATATCTTATATAGTGGTAGATGATGTCTTAGTATTACATTAGTGAGTTCATCTTGATTCTGTTACGTACGTCCTTCAGATACTAGATACGATAAGGTTAACATATACTACATGATATGTATACAGAATATAGATGATTCACACTAATGTATGCTAGAATGAATCTTGGGTTGTGTTCTGAGCCATCCGTTCTCACACTTAAAACACATAGGGATTAGTAGTATGAGAGCGCCAGAGAGAGTGAGAGCGCCGGAGGGAGGGAGGAGGAGAGAGTAAAATGGTACGACATGGTGAAGTAGTACTGTATTTTGGCTCCAGTTCCAGCTCCATTTGATCTACGGTACGACATGGTGATCAGGACATAGTACCTGCAGCCATTCGACTGGCGAGGCAGAAACTATGTAGCCGTAGATAAAGTTGACTGTCTTCCGACCCTCATCCCTCGGCAATGATGATACGACAACCTATCACTATATCTTATATAGTAGTAGATGATGTCTTAGTATTACATTATGTGAGTTCATCTTGATTCTGTTACGTACGTCCTTCAGATACTAGATACGATAAGAACATATACTACACCATATGTACAGAACATAGATGATTCACACTAATGTATGCTTGAATGAATCTTGGGTTGTCTTCTAAGCCATCCGTTCTCACACTTGGCAAAAAATCAATTTTTTTATACTTTATCGGCTTTCGAAAATGTACTCAAATTATATGATGGTTCCTTTAGTTAGCTTGCTTCTGTTACAATTATATTATTTGTGACTATCGATCTTACCAGATGGCACCCATGACCCGAGGAGCGGCACGTCGTTTGAGGAAAACAGTGAATGCTGAGGTGGCTCCTCCTACAGTTAAGGAGGAAGTGGTACCGATTGCTAGTGAGACCGGGAGTTCTATTCATCCAGCACCGGTAGCTAGTGAGACCGAGAGGAGTCTTCATACAGTCCTTGCAAGGGATGACAGCTCTCCTTGCGCCAAAAATCTCGCTTTTCGAGGTGGTTGTGTGAACGTATCACTGAGCGTTTGCGTGAGCAGCGTGGTTCTCATTAGCTATTAGTACTTATTTGTATTGGACTATTTGTATTGGGTTGTTTTTGTATTAGACTATTTGTATTGGACTATATATTGAGTTATTTTTGTATTAGACTATTTGTACTGTCCTCCGACCCTCATCCGTCGGCAATGATGATACGACAACCAACAAGAGAGAATACTAGATCCATCTCAGTATGACGTATACTCTGATAGATCACAATTACAAGAATGATATCAGTAGTGGGATTGAGTGCTGGAGGAGATATTATCAGAGAATACGTCCTACTCAGATGGGTCTCCCACCGTTACTAATTTTTTCTGACAGCATAGTAGATGTGCTCCGTCAACATATTCTTGCTCCGAGCCAAAACTTTGTCCCGGAGCTCAAGTGGACATCCTTTGTGTAGAGCTCGAGTGAGAGGTTCCTGACAGCATGGTGGTCTCATTTGTCAAAGTATCCGTGCTCATCCCACATTGGTTGTGGGACGAGCACGGATACTTTGACAAAGGAGACCACCATGCTGTCAGGAACCTCTCACTCGAGCTCTACATGAAGGATGTCCACTTGAGCTCCGGGGCAAAGTTTTGGCTTGGAGTCAGATTCTGTTGACGGAGCACATCCACCATGCTGTCAGAAAAAAATAGTAACGATAAGAGACCCATCTGAGTAGGACGTATACTCTGATAGTATCCCCTCCAGCACTCAATCCCACTACTGATATCATTCTTGTAAAGGTGATCTCTCAGAGTATACGTCCTACTCAGATGAATCTCTCAGGGTATCCTCTCCGGTTGGTTGTGTTCTGAGCCATCCGTTCTCACAGAGGGTCCTATTTTGAATTCTATATTTTGTATTTTAGTTTCTGTATTTTGTACTTTGGTTTCTGTATTTTTGCTCCAGCTCCATTTGCATTAATCTACGGTACGACATGGTGATCAGGACATAGTCCCTGCAGCCATTCGTATGTGCATATTTGGTCTATGTGATTCTTGGATAATTGGTGTGCATTATATATTGGTTTGGTTTATGCATATTTTTGTGAACAGGAAAAGTGTTGCACCATATGTACAGAACATAGATGATTCATACTAATGGTGATCAGGACATAGTCCCTGCAGCCATTCGACTGACGAGGCAGAAACTATGCAAGTAGCCTTAGATAAAGTTGACTGTCCTCCGACCCTCATCCCTCGGCAATGATGATACGACAACCTATCACTATATCTTATATAGTAGTAGATGATGTCTTAGTATTACATTAGTGAGTTCATCTTGATTCTGTTACGTCCTTCAGATACTAGATACGATAAGAACATATACTACACCATATGTACAGAACATAGATGATTCACACTATTGTATGCTAGAATGAATCTTGGCTTTTGTTCTGAGCCGTCCGTAATGATCAAGCATCTTCCTTCTCCTCGTCCTCTACCATGGATCTGAACAAATCTGCTCCTCCCTATACTTTCCTTCTTCTTATTTGACTCTCTCAGCAACATACGACATCCACCTCAAGTGTAGAGTCGGGGGAGAAGAAGTGGACAGAAAGAGGAGGGAAAGCAGCACAGCCGGCGGCATGACCCGGAGGAAGTACAGAGGTTTTCTTCAACAGCCGTAGGAGAACTATAAGGATATATCTTTTTAGCGACATGTCATCTTGTCAAAGACCCTTCATGTGAATATCATGTTAGTCTTCCGACACCGCGGTAACATGATTGTCACATTAAGGGTCTTTGACAATGTGATATGTCGCTAAAAAGATATATCCTTATAGTTCTCCTACGGCTGTTGAAGAAAACCTCTGTACTTCCTCCGGGTCATGTCGCCGGCTGTGCTGCTTCCCCCTCCTCTTTCTGCCCACTTCTTCTCCCCCGACTCTACACTTGAGCTGGATGTCATATGTTGCTGAGAGAGTCAAATAAGAAGAAGGGAAGTAGAGGGAGGAGCAGATTTGTTCAGAGCCATGGTGGAGGAGAGAAGAAGGAAGATGCCTGATCATAACGGATGACTCAGAACACAAGCCAAGATTCATTCTAGCATACATTAGTGTGAATCATCTATGTTTTGTACATATGGTTTAGTATATGTTCTTATCGTATATAGTATCTGAAGGACGTAACAGAATCAAGATGAACTCACTAATGTATGCTAGAATGAATCTTGGGTTGTGTTCTGAGCCATTCGTTCCGATACTTGGCAATTAAGCCATTCGACTGGCGAGGCAGAAACTATAAGGCTACTTGCACGTTCTTCCAACTTTAAATTACAAGATTACTATATTAGGTTAAATAAATCACTAACCTCATCACGGTGAGTCTTGGTGTAGCACTCAAATGTGGGGCACCTGTAATCTATGTGAGTTCATCTTAATTCTGTTACATCTTTCAGATACTAGATACGATAAGAACATATACTACACTATATGTACAGAACGTAGATGATTCACACTAATGTATGCTAGAATGAATTTTGGGTTGTATTCTGAGCCATTCGTTCCCATACTTGGCAATTAAGCATGTGAAATAGAACTGATTATGTTTAGTTTGTCTTACGATACAGATTTTCACATCCAAATTGAAATGGATCGTTACTTCGTTGATCGTACATGGGTGTACTATAGCGAATCAACCTCCTGGATCGTAGATACTTATAAGTATTGACCGTATCGGATTAGTATCGATCTATCGTTTTGGTATGGGCCGTATCGGTTGGTATTGGTCTTAGCGAATTGGTATCGTCCTATCCGATATGTATCGGCCGTATAGCTAGGATTCATATTGGCCTTATCGATTTGGTATCTGTCATATCCGATAGGTATCGGCCGTGTTGGATTATTATATACCATTTCGGATTAGTTTCGTAGAAGGTTTAGTAACAACTGTACTTGGATTTCTCTCTTCTAGAGCTAGATTACCATTGCAAGAGAGTCACGAGAGCGTAAATGGCCAGTTACAGAACATACATACTTCCTTTTCAATCTTACTTTTCCTGATAGAAAAGGAAGTATGTATGTTACTGTAACTGGCCAATCACGATCTGGTGATTCTCTTGCAATGGTATTCTAGCTCGAGAAGAGAGAAATCCAAGTACGGTTGTTACTAAACCTTCCATGAAACTAATCCGAAATGGTATATAATAATCCAATACGGCCGATACATATCGGATATGACCGATACCAAATTGATAAGGCCAATATGAATCCTAGCTATACGGCCGATACATGTACATATCGGATATAGGACGATACCAATTTGTTAAGGCCAATACCAATATGATACGTCCTATACCAATCCGATAGACCGATACAGGCTTGATACACTAGATACTAAGTACATCTGGCCTATACCAGCGGATCCACAAATTACTGTACGATAGGCCCAACGACTCCAGTTACATCCGGTTATTGGTGAGTACATGATTACATAGTAATTCTGTTAGTCTTGTGATACAGATTTTTACTCATGCTACCAACGTCACAACTTTTCCAGTGCTGCTCCCTCTAATGATGATGAACGCAAAAAACCAACGTCACAACTTTTATAACTTGAGTAAATTTTTTTACCTTATATGAAAATTTCTGTTGTCAGAAAGATGGCTCCTAGGACTCGTCGAGGTGGTGCTGCTAGTCGAGGAAGGGGTCGAGACAAGAAACCCTTGGAGGTCGACACGGAGGAAGTCTCCGTCGTCAAACAAGAGCCGGTGACTGTTAAGGAGAAGGTGTTACCAAAGGTCGAGGTCAAGGAAGAACCGATGACCATCAGGAAAGAGATTGCTCCCAAGCTTGAAGCTAAGGAGGAGCCACCGTCAGAGAGTAGTAGCATCGGGACCGACCCTCCTGTGCCTACAGAAGACCTCAACCAGATTGAGCCTTCGTATGCAAAGTGGCTGATAGAATGGTACATGCCTCAACGCAACTATCATCCCTGGCTTTGAGAATTCATCGTCTGACTTGTGGTCATTGTTGAGGCGAAAGTCGATTTTCCTATGTGTTTTGGAATATTTGTAAAAATTTTGGAATATTTGTGTTATGATCGGTCGCCAGGATTGGATATTAGGTTACTGTAACTGGCCAACTCTTTCCTATGTGTTTTGGAATATTTGTGAAAAATTTGGAATATTTGTACAATGATCGGATTATAACGATGGATATTAGGTTACTCTTCCGGATAATTGATGTCTATTTTATATTAATTTGGTTTGGTCTATATGATTCTTGGATAATTGGTGTGCATTAAATTCGTATGTGCATTACTTGGTCTATGTGATTCTTGGATAATGTGACTGCATTATATGTGGTCTGTGTGATTGTTGGATAATTGGTGTGCATTATATATTGGTTTGGTTTATGCATATATTTGTGAACAGGGAAAGTGCTGCAATTTTTTTCCCAATAAACCTAGTTAGCGACGGACTAGTGACCGTGTAGCGACGGATAATCCCAGTTTTCGACGGGTTGTCGACGGGTAATCCGTCGCTATCTGGAGTTTTTAAAATGTTTCCAGGCAGCGACGGGTTATCGACGGATTATCCGTCGGTAACGTTCTGGTGGTATAAGCTTCGACGGACTAGCAACGGAACCGCCGTCGCCAGGGCGACTGGTAGACAGCCGCTAATCAGTCGCTCTAAATAGTGACGGCGTAGCGACGGCAAATCCGTCGACATGGTTCTGGAAATACATGACAATTTCAACCATGGCGACGGATAATCAGTCAGAAATCTGTCGCTGTCGCGTCGCAGTAGCGACGGGTTAGCGACTACGATTCTGTCTCCATGGTGCTGGAAATGCCAAGCTTTTCCAGAACCTGCTCGACGGATAGTCCGTCAGTAATCCGTCGGAAAGCGGTCGTTAATTATCGATGCCTTGCGACGCATTAGCGACGGAATGATACAATATGATACGCTGTTACGACGGGTTTCCGACGGAAATGTACGTCGCTATAGCCTACACAGTTCAGTACTTAAAAGCTGAAGTGGACGAAAGTCCGTCGGACATCCGTCGCTAAGGCTTCGTATTGTAACGTCGAATATCCGTCGCTAGTCCGTCATGTGACGACAACTTAGCGACGGAAGGTTATTAGCGACGAGCTGATTGCCGACGGATGTTTTTGGCCAATATCCGTTGGTACTCGGTCGCTAATTGTATTTACCGTCGTCTTAGCGACGGATGTGGCCGTCGCTAAAACGATAAATTTTGGTAGTGTACGGATAATAATGAGTACATGAATATAGTAGAGAAAAATATAACTATAGCATATATCAGTGGTTTAGAGCACAAGACAGTCATGTGATTGGCTTAGGTTTGTACATGCCTAAGTTAACAGATAACTCCATTATACGTGAGGGTATAATAGACATATACATGATTACACTACTTGGAAATTAATCACATGACCACTTCTACTCACCCCTACCCCAATCAATACACATCTGGTCAAGTGACTCTACGTACATGATAGTTAGTTATACATCAAGCACATGTGAACATGAGAGTACATGAGAGCACATGAGTGTACATGAAGAGATTCAAGTACAAGGAGTACATGATGCACATGATAAAGTACATGAACATGAAATACCCGATGCACCCGCTGGAGGATAATATCTCATGAAAAGATCCATATTGTACCAATCCGTGTTACCAACGTGAAAACATCAAGTAAAGTAGTCTAAAGCAGGCAATATAGATACTATCATGAATGAAAATGATCAGATAATGTACTTGCCTGATACCCTGGACAACTGATATGTATAGATGTTCAAACTAGAGTCACAAAGTCCTATTTTAGAGCAAGACAGATTATAAAGAGTTCAATATTGAATAATTTAAGTATACAATACAATCTACATGATACTAGGTCATTCTAGGTCAAAGTCAACTCTTGGTCAACTCCTGGTCAACAATCTAGCCAACTTAGTCAAACTTGAACTATTTGGTCAACATCTAGGGTTGGGTCAACATCCAGTCAAAGAGGGTCAATTCTAGTCAAACTCTATATTAGAACTAGCCTCATAATCCTAAACCAAAACCATATCACAACATTATGATATATCACATGTGCCTATATCACATATATGAACCCACATCAAGGCTAACCAACGTAAGGCTAACCAACGTAAAAATATATATATATATATATATATATATATATATATATATATATATATATCCATATACCCTCAAAACTTATATATCTATATAGGCCTAGCATTTTTTTTAATGCAAACCAAACATATTATTGATCAAAAAACTATAGAGTACCCGATCGGGTTACATAAGGATGTTCAGTACATAGATCTAAACTATGGAAAAGCTCTGAAGAGATAATAGGATGAAGCTAAGAGAGAGGGTCTTCAGCATGAGAGCATCTAATCAAAACCTTCTTCATCTGTCGCCTAACTTCAGATATCAACTGAGTGGGAGAGAAAGAGTAAGCTTCGTACCGCCATTTGTTGCGGTTTTTCCACAAAACCTAGCATATAGCTCCGACAACCACCTGTTTAGCATTTTTGTGGCGCTTCCTCCACCAATTCTGGAATCGTTGTAGCATATCCCCTCTTCTCGATCGAACGCCTAGAATAGATTGATAATGGCTCCAAACTAAGGAAGCCAAACCTCCTTCACCAAAAATATGACTAAAGTATATATATATATATTTTTTTTTTCTGAAGTATATATATATATATATATATATATATATATATATATATATATATATATATATAAAATATATATATATATATATATATATATATATATATATATATATATATATATATATATATATATATATATATATATTTTATATATATATATATATTTTTATATATATATATATATATAAATATATATATATAAAATATATATATATATATATATATATATATATATATATATATAAAATATATATATATATAATATATATATATATATATATATATATAATATATATATATATATATATATATATATATATATATATATTAATATATATATATATATATATAAATATATATATATTAATATATATATATATATATATATATATATATATATATATATATATATATATATATATATATATATTATAAAAAAAAAAAAAAAAAAAAAAATATATATATATATATATATATATATATATATATATATATATATATATATATATATATATATATATATATATATATATACATACATGCACTTAGAACCAGGAACCCCTTCCATCTGATACCTATATATGAGATATCCTCACATATATATCTGGCCTATATATCATATATACATATATGCACTTAGAACCAGGAACCCCTCCCATCTGATACCTATTTATGAGATATCCTCACATATATATCTAGCATATATATCATATACACTCTAAAACCACAACACAAAACCCCACATATAGCTATAGACTATATTAGACAACATATACATGTAACTCACACACACACTCACACACACACACACACACACACACACATATATATATATATATATATATATATATATATATATATATATATATATATATGCTATGTAAAAGTAGGATCCTCCCCAAGCTCTCCCCATGGCTTCAAGACCCCCCCCCCCCGCTACTCCCGTTACCGGCGCCGGGGGTGCGCCGATCCGGACACTCGCCAACAGCCCCTCCTCCACTCCCCCCGACGCCGCACGGGCTGGTCCGTAGCCATCCACTCTTCGACTCACCCCCCCAGACCGATCTGCGCAGACGGGTCCGAGAGCCCCCCGGCCGTCCCCCTGGTCATCGGAGCAGCACGCCCTCGTCGGCATCGACCCCACCGGGGTGGCCCCAAAGCTCCGTTAGCCACCCAGTCGCCCTATCCAGGCCCCAGTACCTTCGCGGTCCTGCTCCACCTTCAGCCCCTATCTTCGGGGTACGCAGTCAGAAGATGAGCCGACCCGACGTAGCTTCCCCCCTCCGATGGCCTCGTCCGATGGCGGGCCCCTACGACGATCCCCTCCCGCTCAGTCCGGACGGCCGGACAGCTGGAGTGTCGAGCTCCTCGGGCTTAGGAATTTCCTGCATAATGCGGCTGCTCTCTAATTCAAATTTTGAATTTTCCCCCTTTCCGTGATGGAGGAGGGAAAAGTCGCACACTATGCGCCCACATCAGTCCTGGGCTTTGCGCCCTCCTCGATGATGTGCCATGCTCCCTCTTCGTCGTGGGACTGCCATACGCTCGCATGCTATGCACCCACATCTGCCACAGGCTATGCGCTCTCCTCGCTGCTGAGCCAGGCGTCCTCTTCGTCGTAGGACATCGATGCACCCTTTGTTGGTCTGGCGTCCCCGTACAGCCATGCGCCCACTGTCGAGAACATCCGTGCACACTCCTCCTCGAGGGGCAGCCATGCGCACTCAGTCGGACCGGCACCCCCTACAGGATCAGCCCTTCCGCTTTGCTCGGGACCCCACCCGACTCTCACTCGCGCACTCCTCCCGGCCGCATGCGTCCACTCCGCCCCGGGTGCTCGGCAGGTCGTATGCCCCCTCCTGTCGCGGCTAGCTATGCGCCTTAGCGGCGACCCTCATCACCGGCCTGGCCGGTCATCCGCCCACTCCGGCTCCTATCCCTGCCGTATGCGCCCGCATCCGGGGGCTTCTGGATCCTATGCGCCCGCCATCGTAGGTCTCGTCTTCTCTGGGGATGCCCATGCGCCCCTATCGCAAGTCTCGTCTCGGCGGGGACGTCTTCCCTCCCGACCAGCACTACGACTCTGTCTTACGCACAGCTGTTGCTTCCAGATAAAGGGCCACATCTTCCCCTCCAGATAGAGGATCCTGATCTACCGGAGATCGCACTCCTGTCCATTGCAGTCGGCCAAACCATTCTTGTTCTTTGTTCCCTTCTCTACGGAAGTGATAGCTTTCTTAGCGGTCGACTTCGCGAGTACACTGGTTCAAAAGTTTCCTTCGGGGTGCCCAAAGATCTCCAAAGCCCAAGAGGTTATAGCTGGTTGGGGCCTAACCTCAGCGTACAGAGTCGCTCCGCTAGACCCCAAGCACATGTACCTACGCCTCTCCTCAGAATCCGACTTCACCTCTGTGTGGGCCAAAAGTACCATAATCATAGATGCTCACAGCGTTAAAATCGTCAAGTGGACTCCCAATTTCAACCACAAAGTTGACTCATCTATCACCTCTGTGTGTGCTTCGTCCCTGCCGCCCTGAAGAGAATCGCCAGCTCCTTTGGGTCGCTTGTGGCCATCGCCGACGACACACGCAACCTCACCAAAGGAAACTTAGCCAAGATATGCATGGAACTCGACCTGTCCATGGATCTGCCCACCAATATTATGATTGAGCTCGGGAGCTGGACGCACTCCCAGGCGTGGCTGTATGACAACAGCATCATTTTTTGCAAACACTGTCAGATTTGGGCCCACCTCACTGACCAGTGCTTCAGGGTACACCCAGAGCTGAAGAATAAACATCCCTGGTAGGCGCACACCCCGAAGGAGAACCTCTTCACCCAGGAATCTCAAGCGCTTCGCAACATTCAAGCTTTAGTTGCACGAGCTCCTACAATGGCACCAACACTTAGTTAGGATTCCTTCTTTATTCCTTCATTTCGAAATTCGTAGATTACATTCAGAAAAAGATGCGAAAGCACTTCATCAAAACTAAGCGGCAAAATCTCCAAGAAAACTATATAGCGGTCCGGTCCCGTCGAAGGGACTCTTATATAGAGCTCACTCGCCGATATGCAGCCCACTGTATCTAGGAATTATTCTAACAGAAGTCATTCCATTAGTTGGATCGATTCTCGTAACATCCGTCCAAATCGATTTGATCGATGCCGCAAGGTGTTATCGTTTACCAAGCTCAGCGATCGAGTCAGATGGCCATCTAAGTTCCCGACCGATCCGACTCAGCACAAGCATATTATGAAGTTCGTCGCCTATCAAAAGCGGGGCACTACATAATATACCACTAAGAAAAAGTTTTATCCCGAAACTTCAGAACAAGGGTCTAACCTTAAATTAGGCAAACAACAAAGGGTATTCTCTTTCATCTCTGCCTCCGATTCCTACGTCAACTCTTCAACTAAATGGTTCCACCAAAGCACATGGACCAAAGACATCGACCGATTTTGTCGTACCTTCTCCTTACTATCCAAAATTTGAATAGGATCCTCCGAATAAGACAAGTCAGTACGTAGATCCAACTGATTGAAGCTAACCATATAACTTGGATCGTGCATATATTTTCGAAGTTGTGAGATGTGGAAAATATTATGCATATCAGCCAAGGCAGGAGGTAGTGCTATCCGATAAGCAACCGTTGTAACTCGCTCGATGATCTCGAAGGGGCCTACAAATCTCGGGCTCAACTTGCCTTTAACGCCAAACCGTATCACACCACGCATGGGCGTTACTTTCAGAAACACATGGTCCCTGACCAAGAATTCTAGCGTTCGTTGACGAAGATCTGCGTAACTCTTTTGTCGACTTTGCGCGATACGGAGTCTATCTCGGATCAAGCGAACCTTTTCGACGGCCTGCTACACCAGTTCCGGTCCGAGCACTTGTCGCTCTTCGACTTCATCCCAGCATATTGGAGAACGATACTTCCTCCTGCAGAGCACTTTATATGGAGCCATCTGAATGCTCAATAGATAACTTTTGTTATACGCAAACTCCACAAGCGACAAATACAAATCCCAACTAGTGTTTAGATCGATCGCACACAGATGCAACATATCTCCTAAGATTTAATTTACCCTCTTCGTCTGACCGCATGTCTGGGGGTGGTACGCAGAACTAAAATTTAGTTTGGTCCCCATCGCCGCTTGTAGGTTCGTCCAAAAATGCGATAGGAATCACCCGTATTTGCTCAAAATTATTGAGGTCAGTACCCCGTACAGTCGAACAATCTCGTCGATATAGATTTGCTCTAACCGATCGACGTTCCATCCTACTTTAATTCCGATGAAGTGAGCCAACTTGGTTAATCTATCAACAATGACCCAAATCGTATTATTCCCCCGCAGCGTCTTCGGAAATCTCACAATAAAATCCATCGAGATGTTATCCCACTTCCACTCGGGAATGGCGAGGTTCTGCAGCTCTCCGCCTGGCCTTTGATGTTCCGCCTTCACTTGCTGACATGTCATGCACTGTGGCACGAAAGTAGCCACGTCTTTCGTTATGCTGTGCCATCAAAAGTTTGTGTGCAAGTCCTTGTACATCATGGTGCTTCCAAGATGTAATGAGTACTTTGTATAATGTGCCTCCGTCATAATTTCTTTTATGAGCTGGACACTTTCAGGAATGCAGAGCCTTCCTTTGAGTCGTATCGTCCCGTCTCTATCTTCCGTAAAGTCAGTCGCCCTTCCTATTAAAATCAGCTCGCGCATCTTCTTCAGGATTGAATTGTCCTTCTGTGCGGTCTTTATTTTGCTAAGCAGGCTCGATCCTAACTTCAACTGAGCTAGGTGCAGGTGTCGATACTCAATTCCGAGTTCGATACCCATTGCTTCAAGGTCTCACCATTTCTCATTATTTATGGCCAGTGAGCCCACAAACATTCTGCTAAGCGCGTCGGCTACAACGTTTCCCTTGCCCGGCGTATACTCGATTGTTAGATCGTAATCTTTTATGAGTTTGAGCCAACGTCGCTGCCGTAGGTTGAGTTCTCGTTGCATAAACAAGTATTTCAGGCTTTTATGATCTGTGTAGATTCTGCAAGCTACACCATAGAGGTAGTGTCGCCAAAGTTTCAATGCAGACACGATCACCGCCAATTCTAGGTCGTGTCTCAGATAGTTTTTCTCGTGCTGCTTCAACTGCCGTGAAGCGTAGGAGATGACTTTATCTCTCTACATGAGTATGCACCCGATGCCAGTTTTCAATGCATCGTTGAATATCTGAAAGCCTTCTAGACCATCTAGAAGTGCAAGTATTGGAGCTAAGACGAACCGTTGCTTCAACTCTTAAAAGCTGGATTCACAGTCTGTAAACCCCCTCCCTAAATTTTCTTTCCTTTTTAGTATAAATATATTTTATTTTAATATTTTGTTATTAATTAAATGGCTTTTAACCATATATGGGCATTTTACATATTATGGGTAACAAGCAATGGTTACACACATATATTAATAAAATAGGTAATCCATATAAGGATATTTAGTTAAATATTCTAGAAAAAGTTTTTGGATTTTTAGAAATTTTTGTTGTAATTTTTGGGGGCTATATATATATATATATATATATATATATATATATATATATATATAATTGTTTAGAAAAAAAATGTGGGGCCCGACCAATACCCCAGCAAAGGGGTGGCCAGGCTGTGTTGATAACACAATAGTCATATGTTAAAGTAGTAAAAAATAATAATAAAATATGTATAATAACAAATCACTTGAGCTACTGTAGCCCACTGGCTACATTGCTAAACCAAACCCATATTACACAGTGACTGCCCTTTCTTTCCGAAACGCAGCAGCAGCTGCAACTTGGTAAAAAGAAAAAAAAATATTGTGGAGATTGATCTACACCAAATCTCACCCAACAAATTCCAAATAAAATTTCTTAGATAACCCCCTCAAGATTCTCTTCTAGATACACTCGGATTCAAAACCCCATCCATATAAAAAATCCAATTTAAATTCTGAATTTAAACACCCTATAAAATTAGTCAAAAATAGGGATTTTTGGAAAAAACCATCGATCAAACATCAACCCGAACTCCGACTCCAGGACCTCCCCCACACCCCCACGCTCAATGTCGGCCACCTGCTCGCCATTGCCGACGACTAGATCTTCGGCCAACCGCTAGAAGCCGACCGAAAAAAAGAGATCACTCTGTTTTTCGAAAAACTAGGTACCCATATTTCGAATCCGAATTTCTTTGAGTCTGTTCAACGAAAAGTCGATCTATCGACTTCTGTGTGTAGAAAACATACCCATCTATAAACCCTAGTAATTAGAAAATTTTCTAATGCTTAGGAAATCCCAGAAAAGATTCAGAAAAGTAGAGGAAAAAATTTCGAAAATAAAATCAGAGAAACCGCCAAACCCCTGACTTTGGAAGGGCGATATCGACCCAGATATTAAGAATTTATAGGAAACAACTTAGACAGTCCTAGTTAACATATACAAGATAGAAACCCATTGGGTAGATTCAATTTTTATTTATTGTACAAGAAGTTACGGATCGATGAACTTGGGAGAAAAACTTTTTTAAAATACTAAAATTTTAGAATTCTGTCCGATACGGCGTACGTCCAGACAAACCGGGCAAAATGGTCGTGCGCTATACGCATCGAAAGGCACGTATGGACGTTGCCGACGTGTGGGAACTGACGGAACTCAGTTTCGTCATGTGTGCACGACAAAATCAGTCCGAACCCGTCGAGATACCTCCGTATCGCCAATTTGTGAACTTTGTCCTAACTTTGTGTACAGTCGTCGATTCGAAACAAAACTTGTGAAAATAGGTCTGAATCAAAATTTTGGTCCTGTGTGCCAAGTTTGGTTCGATTCTGAGAAGGTCGAATCGGAATCCCTTTTTGGCGGGCCCGCGACCCACTCAAACGGGCGATTTTGTACACGGCTCATCAAAATCCAAAAACTGGACATACCATTGAGTTCCTCTTCTCAAACTAAATTCATAGACATATAGTTTGATGACTTTAGATACCATAGACTTTGGCACGTGTTTCGGTACAAAGCGGGTCTAACGGCGGACATCGTTTTGACCCGAAATTACAATTTTGCCCATGTTCCAGAATTAGACTTTTGGACTGGCATTTTCTAGGTATATCTTTTACATCGAGTGCATTTTTGATGTTTGTTTCAGCGTCCAGAGTTGTTTGGAGATTGTAAAGTTTCTTGGCTGACACTATGATTTTCGGGACTTGCCATTTTGTACCATCAGTCCAGATACCTTGCCACCTTACTCTGGGATTATTATATTTCTTATTTTCAGTTGTTATTTTTAGTATTTCTTATTTCTTGATATTTAAACTGTGCGTCCAAGTCACACTTGGGTGCAAGCGACTCTATCGGTCATTTTTTTCGTTTTATTTATTTCTTTTGCATTTAGTTAGTCTAGTGACCACCCATTGATGATGAGGTATTGGTATATCTCGTACGGCCTTGACACTTGCTTTACCATATGTTGTGAGGTCACATGTAGGACACGTATCCGCGTAGTCGGCTGGCCACCGATACATATGGAGCATGCGACGGATAAGAGTAACTGCCAATAGAATTGTATGCTAGAAGACTTGGCGGTTACTAGAGGTACATGTCAGTCATAGAGATGATGATACTAGGCAATGGGTGGGGAGAACAATGCCTGACGTATGGACTTCGATTGCACTTCCCTTGTAATCCGGAAGCTCCACTGGAGATACGGGTATGTTTAGCCTCTTAGGTTGGCTACTGTCGTTCTTGGAACGTCATACGCTTGGTCACTGGTGCCCAAGAGGGGACTATACCGGATCCTATATTCAGCCAGGGCTCATGCGTCGAAGGATTGTATCTCAACTGCATATTCACTTTAGAATAGTCAGGAACCAGATTGCATGCATTATTTTTCCTTCTTATTATATTATCACAGTTTATATGGCATGATATTTTCTTGTATCTTGCTACGTCCCTCTGAGGACCTGGTTATCTCTCCAGGGTCAGACGATTTTCCATAGGAGTACGGAGCGGCGTTGAAGCTATCCTACATAGATGACGAGGCAGCCCCTACTGATTTCTAGTCTATTTTTTATTTGAGACATTAGTGGACAATAATTTTTGTATATCTCTTTTCTTTCTATTTTGCAGAGGTTGGACTCCGATCTTGTGAAACTATTTTCATAGCTGTTTGGAGTGAGCATGTTCACCCGGCTATCTTTTGATATACTTATTTATTATTTGGACTCTATTATTCTCTGTGTTGAGCTGCGATGAGATTAGATTATGTTATTCTGTCCTGTGATTATTTTATTTACAGCTTATATGTATATACGAGGATTCCTTATATTGGAGTATTATTCGTATATGTGCAGCTGGCATGTTCACGTACTTGATCCTACGTATTTTGGGACTGGGGCATTACATATTTTTGTGGTGGCCCATGCAGGTCAACGTTAATATTGTTGAATTACATGACTGTGCCCGACAAGCCTGCATACAGGAATAGGAATATCTCATCCAGAACTACTACTACCTCCTTAACTTCCAATCTTTTCGAAACTTCCTTGATTATTTAATTTACCTCATATCTAATCTTTCCTAATATCAACCTATCTTCCTCGTGCCAACAGTATGAATCTACGAAGTGGATGCACCATTACCTTGACCCCCAAAGCTGGTGATACGACTATCCATGAGGAGCAGAACCCTCTGATGTCTCCGGTGACACCATCCCAGCCAGGACAGTCGCGCCTACTACGACACCGACGACGGTACACCCAGAGATCGTAGTACCCCCAGCCAACCAGACTGGGCAGACTACTACAGTACCCCTAGAAGAGAATGTGCTCTCTACTATACCCTTTCTGCCAAATTGTGTGACTCAAGCAGATCAGAGAATCCCAGCTTCCCAGCAAGAATATACGCCACTTCCTCTCCAGTCCCCATCACCCATGCCAGTTCCTTACTATAAAGAGGCTTCAGCGTCAAGGTTCTTACTAAGGTTATTGCAAATGCAGCAACAATAGAATGAGTTTACAAGAAGTATTATATCTGTAGCCCTAAACAGGACTCTATCTACCTCGCCAGCCTCAGTGCCAGTTAGAGAGACTCAGAACGGGCCGAATAGACATCCCGAAGCACAACAACACCCTAGAGCATCACCATATCCCGATTGGGAGCTTCCTACATATCGCTTTTGCCATAGGAAGGGTCACCTTATGAAGGAATGTTGTCGTAGATTGGGACAGTGTATGATTTGCGGTTACAATTATCGCGAAGCCAAAAATTGTACGGGGACACCATATACCTCGCAGCAGGTGCAAGGAGAAGGACTATACCGGGCTTAAGAGAAGCCTACCTGTAACTACTACAGAAAAAAGGGACACATCAGTAGAGATTGCCGAATCCGTCATGGTTTATGCTTAAGATGCGGATCGAGACAAATATGATTAAAGATTGTCCAGAGCCACGAACTCAAGTGCATGATCAGCAGACTCCCATGCCAACAGTCCCAGCACTTCCCACACCTCGACCGGTTCAGCATGTGTCGAGGCTCATGACACCAACAGTAGGAGCACCATGTCTACCATTACCTCCACAGCAATTACAGTTCCACAGGGAGAGAGCACAGGGCCCTAGTCAGAAGCACTGGCCGGCCTTTCACTAGCAGTAGAGGGTACAGAATTCCTGGGAGAAATCATAGCAGGTATGATTTTAGTTGCTACGTACTTGCTACTTGCCTTATTTAACACTGGAGCCACACTGCACTAGTTAATCATAAGCCTAGTCATGCATTTTCCATCTTACTCATCCTTTCCTAAAATATAGATCCATTGTTATTCTTTTTAAGTTGTTGGTAATGATCAGAACATATGACGACCTCGAAACTGGTATACTATCTTCTCTCAAGAAATTATGCTATCAATAGGTACATAACTAATTATTCCTCACCTAGAGTTAGCCGTTTCGATTACGTTACTGCGCAGAATGGGCCTGCATATAGAATTAGAATCTAGGTACCTCATCCACATACTTGACTTCCATCCTGGATTTCCTTTGACCCCGTTGATTGTCTTTAATTACATATTGCCTGATTCCCGTTCTACCATAAATATTATCCTTTCTCCCCGTGATGATAGACAGGTTAGGAAGATGACTCATACTTGGTATACGCATTTTATACTATTCAAATATGATATTAGTTGAACTCTTATAAGTTGG